>CM042695.1:143600-558423 GCA_023614405.1 Avena insularis | reverse complement strand
ATTGTTGGTCATCCCCTTAAACATGCATCGGGTCTAATGGTCCATGCAAATCCCCGTGGAGGAACAAAACAGTGTGGAATAACTCATGAAAATGACCCTAAAACGATGTGTTTTTGGTCATAACTCTCAATCATGTATCGGGTCTTAGGATCGTTGTAAATCCCCCAAGAGAGCCAAAACAGTGTGCTAGCTCATGAAAACAGCCATAAAACGTGAAAAACGACGAGTTTTTGGTCAGAACTCTCAAACATGTATCGGGTCTTAGGGTCGTTGTAAATCACCCTAGAACCCCAAAACTGTGGGCAATAACTCATGAAAACGGCCATAATATGCGAAATCGACAATTTTTTGGTTAAAATTGTCAAACATGTATCGGGTCTAATGGTTGTTGTTATTCGCCCTAAAAGCCTAGAACTGTGGAATAGCTCATGAAAACAGTCATAAAACACAAGAACGACGAATTGTTGGTTATCCCCTTAAACATGCATCGGGTCTAATGGTCCATGCAAATCCCTGTGGAGGAATAAAACAGTGTGGAATAACTCATGAAAATGACCCTAAAACGCGAAAACGATGAGTTTTTGGTCATAACTCTCAAACATGTATCGGGTCTTAGGGTCATTGTAAATCACCCTAGAACCCCAAAACTGTGGGCAATAACTCATGAAAACGGCCATAATATGCGAAATCGACAATTTTTTGGTTAAAATTGTCAAACATGTATCGAGTCTCATGGTCGTTGTAATGCGCCCTAAAACCCTAGAATTGTGGAATAGCTCATGAAAACGGTCATAAAACACAAGAACGACGAATTGTTGGTCATCCCCTTAAACATGCATCGGGTCTAATGGTCCATGCAAATCCTCGTGGAGCAACAAAACAGTGTGGAATAACTCATGAAAATGACCCTAAAAGGCGAAAACGATGAGTTTTTGCTCATAACTCTCAAACATGTATCGGGTCTTAGGATCGTTGTAAATACCCCAAGAGCGCCAAAACAGTGTGCAATAGCTCACGAAAACGGCCATAAAACGTGAAAACCGACGTGTTGTTTTTGGTCATAACTCTCAAACATGTATAGGGTCTTAGGGTCGTTGTAAATCACCCTGGAACCCAAAAACCGTCGGCAATAACTCATGAAAACGGCCATAATATGCGAAATCGAAAAAATTTTGGTTAAAATTGTCAAACATGTATCAGGTCCAATGGTTGTTGTAATTCGCCCTGAAACCCTTGAACTGTGGAATAGCTCATGAAAACGGTCATAAAACACAAGAACAACGAATTGTTGGTCATCCCCTTAAACATGCATCGGGTCTAATGGTCCATGCAAATCCCCGTGGAGCAACAAAACAGTGTGGAATAACTAATGAAAATGACCCTAAAATGCGAAAACGATGAGTTTTTGGTCATAATTCTCAAACATGTATCCGGTCTTAGGATCGTTGTAAATACCCCAAGAGCGCCAAAAAAGTGTGCAATAGCTCACGAAAACAGCCATAAAACGTGAAAACCGACGTGTTGTTTTTGGTCATAACTCTCAAACATGTATCGGGTCTTAGGGTCGTTGTAAATCACCCTGGAACCCAAAAACTGTGGGCAATAACTCATGAAAACGGCCATAATATGCGAAATCGACAATTTTTGGTTCAAATTGTCAAACATGTATCGGGTCTAATGGTCGTTGTAATTCGCCCTGAAACCCTAGATATGTGGAATAGCTCATGAAAACGGTCATAAAACACAAGAATGACGAATTGTTGGTCATCCCCTTAAACATGCATCGGGTCTAATGGTCCATGCAAATCCCCGTGGAGGAACAAAATAGTGTGGAATAACTCATGAAAATGACACTAAAACGCGAAAACGATGAGTTTTTGGTCATAACTCTCAAACATGTATCGGGTCTTAGGATCGTTGTAAATCCCCCAAGAGAGCCAAAACAGTGTGCAATAGCTCACGAAAACAGCCATAAAACGTGAAAAACGACGAGTTTTTGGTCATAACTCTCAAACATGTATCGGGTCTTAGGGTCGTTGTAAATCACCCTAGAACCCCAAAACTGTGGGTAATAACTCATGAAAACGGCCATAATATGCGAAATCGACAATTTTTTGGGTAAAATTGTCAAACATGTATCGGGTCTAATGGTCGTTGTTATTCGCCCTAAAACCCTAGAATTGTGGAATAGCTCATGAAAACGGTCATAAAACACAAGAACGACGAATTGTTGGTCATCCCCTTAAACATGCATCGGGTCTAATGGTCCATGCAAATCCTCGTGGAGCAACAAAACAGTGTGGAATAACTCATGAAAATGACCCTAAAATGCGAAAACGATGAGTTTTCGCTCATAACTCTCAAACATGTATCGGGTCTTAGGATCGTTGTAAATCCCCCAAGAGCGCCAAAATAGTGTGCAATAGCTCACGAAAACAGCCATAAAACGTGAAAACCGACGTGTTGTTTTTGGTCATAACTCTCAAACAAGTATCGGGTCTTAGGGTCGTTGTAAATCACCTTGGAACCCAAAAGCTGTGGGCAATAACTCATGAAAACGGCCATAATATGCGAAATCGACAATTTTTTGGTTAAAATTGTCAAACATGTATCGGGTCTAATGGTCGTTGTAATTCGCCCTAAAACCCTAGAACTGTGGAATAGCTCATGAAAACGGTCATAAAACACAAGAACAACGAATTGTTGGTCATCCCCTTAAACATGCATCGGGTCTAATGGTCCATGCAAATCCCCGTGGAGCAACAAAACAGTGTGGAATAACTCATGAAAATGACCCTAAAATGCGAAAACGATGAGTTTTTGGTCATAACTCTCAAACATGTATCGGGTCTTAGGATCGTTGTAAATCCCCCAAGAGCGCCAAAACAGTGTGCAATAGCTCACGAAAACGGCCATAAAACGTGAAAACCGACGTGTTGTTTTTGGTCATAACTCTCAAACATGTATAGGGTCTTAGGGTCGTTGTAAATCACCCTGGAACCCAAAAACTGTGGGCAATAACTCATGAAAACGGCCATAATATGCGAAATCGACAATTTTTTGGTTCAAATTGTCAAACATGTATCGGGTCTAATGGTCGTTGTAATTCGCCCTAAAACCCTAGAACTGTGGAATAGCTCATGAAAACGGTCATAAAACACAAGAATGACGAATTGTTGGTCATCCCCTTAAACATGCATCGGGTCTAATGGTCCATGCAAATCCCCGTGGAGCAACAAAATAGTGTGGAATAACTCATGAAAATGACCCTAAAACGCGAAAACGATGAGTTTTTGGTCATAACTCTCAAACATGTATCGGGTCTTAGGATCGTTGTAAATCCCCCAAGAGAGCCAAAACAGTGTGCAATAGCTCACGAAAACAGCCATAAAACGTGAAAAACGACGAGTTTTTGGTCATAACTCTCAAACATGTATCGGGTCTTAGGGTCGTTGTAAATCACCCTGGAACCCCAAAACTGTGGGCAATAACTCATGAAAACGGCCATCATATGCGAAATCGACAATTTTTTGGTTCAAATTGTCAAAATGTATCGGGTCTAATGGTCGTTGTTGTTCGCCCTAAAACCCTAGAAGTGTGGAATAGCTCATGAAAATGGTCATAAAACACAAGAACGACGAATTGTTGGTCATCCCCTTAAACATGCATCAGGTCTAATGGTCCATGCAAATCCCCGTGGAGCAACACAACAGTGTGGAATAACTCATGAAAATGACCCTAAAATGCGAAAACGATGAGTTTTTGGTCATAACTCTCAAACATGTATCGGGTCTTAGGATCGTTGTAAATCCCCCAAGAGCGCCAAAACAGTGTGCAATAGCTCACGAAAACGGCCATAAAACGTGAAAACCGACGTGTTGTTTTTGGTCATAACTCTCAAACATGTATAGGGTCTTAGGGTCGTTGTAAATCACCCTGGAACCCAAAAACTGTGGGCAATAACTCATGAAAACGGCCATAATATGCGAAATCGACAATTTTTTGGTTCAAATTGTCAAACATGTATCGGGTCTAATGGTTGTTGTAGTTCGCCCTGAAATCCTAGAACTGTGGAATAGCTCAGGAAAACGGTCATAAAACACAAGAATGACGAATTGTTGGTCATCCCCTTAAACATGCATCGGGTCTAATGGTCCATGCAAATCCCCGTGGAGCAACAAAACAGTGTGGAATAACTCATGAAAATGACCCTAAAATGCGAAAACGATGAGTTTTTGGTCATAACTCTCAAACATGTATCGGGTCTTAGGATCGTTGTAAATCCCCCAAGAGCGCCAAAACAGTGTGCAATAGCTCACGGAAACGGCCATAAAACGTGAAAACCGACGTGTTGTTTTTGGTCATAACTCTCAAACATGTATAGGGTCTTAGGGTCATTGTAAATCACCCTGGAACCCAAAAACTGTGGGCAATAACTCATGAAAACGGCCATAATATGCGAAATCGACAATTTTTTGGTTCAAATTGTCAAACATGTATCGGGTCTAATGGTCGTTGTAATTCGCCCTGAAACCCTAGAACTGTGGAATAGCTCATGAAAACGGTCATAAAACACAAGAACGGTTGGTCATCCCCTTAAACATGCATCGGGTCTAATGGTCCATGCAAATCCCCGTGGAGCAACAAAACAGTGTGGAATAACTCATGAAAATGACCCTAAAACGCGAAAACGATGAGTTTTTTTCATAACTCTCAAACATGTATCGGGTCTTAGGATCGTTGTAAATCCCGCAAGAGCGCCAACACAGTGTGCAATAGCTCATGAAAATGGCCATAAAACGTGAAAAACCACGCGTTTTTGGTCATAACTCTCAAACATGTATCGGGTCTTAGGGTCGTTGTAAATCACCCTAGAACCCCAAAACTGTGGGTAATAACTCATGAAAACGGCCATAATATGCGAAATCGACAATTTTTTGGTTCAAATTGTCAAACATGTAACGAGTCTCATGGTCGTTGTAATTCGCCCTAAAACCCTAGAACTGTGGAATAGCTCATGAAAACGGTCATAAAACACAAGAACGACGAATTGTTGGTCATCCCCTTAAACATGCATCGGGTCTAATGGTCCATGCAAATCCCCGTGGAGCAACAAAACAGTGTGGAATAACTCATGAAAATGACCCTAAAACGCGAAAACGATGAGTTTTTGGTCATAACTCTCAAACATGTATCGGGTCTTAGGATCGTTGTAAATCCCCCAAGAGCGCCAAAACAGTGTGCAATAGCTCACGAAAACGGCCATAAAACATGAAAAACGATGAGTTTTTGGTCATAACTCTCAAACATGTATCGGGTCTTAGGGTCGTTCTAAATCACCTTGGAACCCAAAAGCTGTGGGCAATAACTCATGAAAACGGCCATAATATGCGAAATCAACAATTTTTTGGTTAAAATTGTCAAACATGTATCGGGTCTAATGGTCGTTGTAATTCGCCCTGAAACCCTTGAACTGCGGAATAGCTCATGAAAACGGTCGTAAAACACAAGAACAACGAATTGTTGGTCATCCCCTTAAACATGCATCGGGTCTAATGGTCCATGCAAATCCCCGTGGAGCAACAAAACAGTGTGGAATAACTAATGAAAATGACCCTAAAATGCGAAAACGATGAGTTTTTGGTCATAACTCTCAAACATGTATCGGGTCTTAGGATCGTTGTAAATCCCCCAAGAGCGCCAAAACAGTGTGCAATAGCTCACGAAAACGGCCATAAAACGTGAAAACCGACGTGTTGTTTTTGGTCATAACTCTCAAACATGTATAGGGTCTTAGGGTCGTTGTAAATCACCCTGGAACCCCAAAACTGTGTGTAATAACTCATGAAAACGGCCATAATATGCGAAATCGACAATTTTTTTGCGTAAAATTGTCAAACATGTATCGGGTCTAATGGTCGTTGTTATTCGCCCTAAAACCCTAGAACTGTGGAATAGCTCATGAAAACGGTCATAAAACACAAGAACGACGAATTGTTGGTCATCCCCTTAAACATGCATCGGGTCTAATGGTCCATGCAAATCCCCGTGGAGCAACAAAACAGTGTGGAATAACTCATGAAAATGACCCTAAAATGCGAAAACGATGAGTTTTTGGTCATAACTCTCAAACATGTATCGGGTCTTAGGATCGTTGTAAATCCCCCAAGAGCGCCAAAACATTGTGCAATAGCTCACGAAAACGGCCATAAAACGTGAAAACCGACGTGTTGTTTTTGGTCATAACTCTCAAACATGTATCGGGTCTTAGGGTCATTGTAAATCACCCTGGAACCCAAAAACTGTGGGCAATAACTCATGAAAACGGCCATAATATGCGAAATCGACATTTTTTTGGTTAAAATTGTCAAACATGTATCGGGTCCAATGGTTGTTGTAATTCGCCCTGAAACCCTTGAACTGTGGAATAGCTCATGAAAACGGTCATAAAACACAAGAACGACGAATTGTTGGTCATCCCCTTAAACATGCATCAGGTCTAATGGTCCATGCAAATCCCCGTGGAGCAACAAAACAGTGTGGAATAACTCATGAAAATGACCCTAAAATGCGAAAACGATGAGTTTTTGGTCATAACTCTCAAACATGTATCGGGTCTTAGGATCGTTGTAAATCCCCCAAGAGCGCCAAAACATTGTGCAATAGCTCAACGGCCATAAAACGTGAAAACCGACGTGTTGTTTTTGGTCATAACTCTCAAACATGTATAGGGTCTTAGGGTCGTTGTAAATCACCCTGGAACCCAAAAACTGTGGGCAATAACTCATGAAAACGGCCATAATATGCGAAATCGACAATTTTTTGGTTCAAATTGTCAAACATGTATCGGGTCTAATGGTCGTTGTAATTCGCCCTGAAACCCTAGAACTGTGGAATAGCTCATGAAAACGGTCATAAAACACAAGAATGACGAATTGTTGGTCATCCCCTTAAACATGCATCGGGTCTAATGGTCCATGCAAATCCCCGTGGAGCAACAAAACAGTGTGGAATAACTCATGAAAATGACCCTAAAACGCGAAAACGATGAGTTTTTTTCATAACTCTCAAACATGTATCGGGTCTTAGGATCGTTGTAAATCCCCCAAGAGCGCCAAAACAGTGTGCAATAGCTCACGAAAACGGCCATAAAACGTGAAAACGACGCGTTGTTTTTGGTCACAACTCTCAAACATGTATCGGGTCTTAGGGTCGTTGTAAATCACCCTGGAACCCCAAAACTGTGGGCAATAACTCATGAAAACGGCCATAATATGCGAAATCGACAATTTTTTGGTTCAAATTGTCAAACATGTATCGGGTCTAATGGTCGTTGTTGTTCGCCCTAAAACCCTAGAAGTGTGGAATAGCTCATGAAAATGGTCATAAAACACAAGAACGACGAATTGTTGGTCATCCCCTTAAACATGCATCAGGTCTAATGGTCCATGCAAATCCCCGTGGAGCAACAAAACAGTGTGGAATAACTCATGAAAATGACCCTAAAATGCGAAAACGATGAGTTTTTGGTCATAACTCTCAAACATGTATCGGGTCTTAGGATCGTTGTAAATCCCCCAAGAGCGCCAAAACAGTGTGCAATAGCTCACGAAAACGGCCATAAAACGTGAAAACCGACGTGTTGTTTTTGGTCATAACTCTCAAACATGTATAGGGTCTTAGGGTCATTGTAAATCACCCTGGAACCCAAAAATTGTGGGCAATAACTCATGAAAACGGCCATAATATGCGAAATCGACAATTTTTTGGTTCAAATTGTCAAACATGTATCGGGTCTAATGGTCGTTGTAATTCGCCCTGAAACCCTAGAACTGTGGAATAGCTCATGAAAACGGTCATAAAACACAAGAATGACGAATTGTTGGTCATCCCCTTAAACATGCATCGGGTCTAATGGTCCATGCAAATCCCCGTGGAGCAACAAAACAGTGTGGAATAACTCATGAAAATGACCCTAAAATGCGAAAACGATGAGTTTTTGGTCATAACTCTCAAACATGTATCGGGTCTTAGGATCGTTGTAAATCCCCCAAGAGCGCCAAAACAGTGTGCAATAGCTCACGAAAACGGCCATAAAACGTGAAAACCGACGTGTTGTTTTTGGTCATAACTCTCAAACATGTATCGGGTCTTAGGGTCATTGTAAATCACCCTGGAACCCAAAAACTGTGGGCAATAACTCATGAAAACGGCCATAATATGCGAAATCGACAATTTTTTGGTTCAAATTGTCAAACATGTATCGGGTCTAATGGTCGTTGTAATTCGCCCTGAAACCCTAGAACTGTGGAATAGCTCATGAAAACGGTCATAAAACACAAGAACGACGAATTGTTGGTCATCCCCTTAAACATGCATCAGGTCTAATGGTCCATGCAAATCCCCGTGGAGCAACAAAACAGTGTGGAATAACTCATGAAAATGACCCTAAAATGCGAAAACGATGAGTTTTTGGTCATAACTCTCAAACATGTATCGGGTCTTAGGATCGTTGTAAATCCCCCAAGAGCGCCAAAACAGTGTGCAATAGCTCACGGAAACGGCCATAAAACGTGAAAACCGACGTGTTGTTTTTGGTCATAACTCTCAAACATGTATAGGGTCTTAGGGTCGTTGTAAATCACCCTGGAACCCAAAAATTGTGGGCAATAACTCATGAAAACGGCCATAATATGCGAAATCGACAATTTTTTGGTTCAAATTGTCAAAATGTATCGGGTCTAATGGTCGTTGTTGTTCGCCCTGAAATCCTAGAACTGTGGAATAGCTCATGAAAATGGTCATAAAACACAAGAACGACGAATTGTTGGTCATCCCCTTAAACATGCATCGGGTCTAATGGTCCATGCAAATCCCCGTGGAGCAACAAAACAGTGTGGAATAACTCATGAAAATGACCCTAAAACACGAAAACGATGAGTTTTTTGTCATAACTCTCAAACATGTATCGGGTCTTAGGGTCGTTGTAAATCCCCCAAGAGCGCCAAAACAGTGTGCAATAGCTCACGAAAACAGCCATAAAACATGAAAAACGACGAGTTTTTGGTCATAACTCTCAAACATGTATCGGGTCTTAGGGTCGTTGTAAATCACCCTAGAACCCCAAAACTGTGGGCAATAACTCATGAAAACGGCCATCATATGCGAAATCGACAATTTTTTGGTTAAAATTGTCAAACATGTATCGGGTCTAATGGTCGTTGTTATTCGCCGTAGAACCCGAAAGCTCATAAAAACGGCCGTAAAGCGCAAAAACGACGAGTTTTTTGTCAAAATTCACAAACATGTATCAGGTCTTACGGTCGTTGAAAATCGCCCTACAACCCCAAAACTACGGGTAATAGCTCATGAAAAACAACCATAAAACAGAGAAACAAGGAGTTTTTGATCATAACTCTCAGACATGTATCGAGTCTTATGGTCGTTGAAAATTGCCATAGATCCCCAAAATTATGGGCAAGAGCTAATAAAAACAGCAATAAAGCGCGAAAACGACGTGTTTTCGGTCATAACTCTCAAACATGTATCGGGTCTTACAGACATTGTAAATCACCCTAGAACCCCAAAACTATGGTCACTAGCTCAAAAAACAGCCTAAAACAAAAAATATGACGAGTTTTTTTGTCATAACTCTCAAACATGTATCAGGTCTTACAGTCATTGTAAAATCGGTATGAAACCCAAAAATTGTGGGCAATAGCTAATGAAAACAGCCATAAAGCGCAAAAATGACGAGTATTTGGTTATAACACTCAAAAATGTATCGGGTCTTATGGCCATTGTAAATCGCCCTAGAATCCCAAAACTATGGGCAATAGCTCATGAAAACAGCCAGAAAGCGCGAAAACAGTGAGTTTTTGGTCATAACTCTCAAACATGTATCGGGTCAGACAGTCATTGTAAATCGCCCTAGAAGCCCAAAACTATGGGCAAATATCGTGAAAATAGCCGTAAAACACAAAAAGATGAGTTTTTGGTCATATCTCTGAAACATGTATCGGGTCTTATGTTCATTGTAAATCGCCTGGGAACGCCAAAACTATGGGCAATATCTCATGAAAACAGCAATAAAGCGTGAAAACGACGAGTTTTTGGTCATATCTCTCAAACATGTATCGGGTTTTTTTGGTCGTTGTAAATCACCATGGAACCGCAAAAATGTCGGTAAGAGCTCATGAAAACGGCCAGGAAGCATGAAAACGACTTGTTTTTGGTCATTACTCTCAAACATCTATCGGGTCTTACGGTCATTGTAAATCGCCCTAGAACCCCAAAGCTCGTAAAAACGACGAGTTTTTGGTCAAAATTCACAAACATGTATCAGGTCTTACGGTCGTGGAAAATCGCCCTACAACCCCAAAACTTTGGCCAGTAGCTCATGAAAAACAGCCATAAAACAGAGAAACAACAAGTTTTTGGTCATAACTCTAAGACATGTATCGATTCTTATGGTTGTAGATAATTGTCATGGATCCCCAAAATTATGGGCAATAGCTAATGAGAATGGCAATAAAGCGCGAAAATGACGTGTTTTCGGTCATATCTCTCAAACATGTATCGGATCTTACGGTCATTGTAAATCACCCTAGAACCTCAAAACTATGGTCACTAGCTCAAAAAATAGCCGTAAAACAAAAAAAATGATGATTTTTTAGTCATGCCTCTCAAATATGTATCAGGTCATACGGTCATTGTAAAATCGGTATGAAACCTAAAAATTGTGGGCAATAGCTCATGAAAACGACCATAAAGCGCAAAAACGATGAGTTTTTGGTTATAACACTCAAAAATGTATCGAGTCTTACGACCGTTGTAAATCGCCATTGAACCCCAAAACTATGGGCAATAGGTCATGAAAATAGCGATAAAGCGCGAAAACGGTGAGTTTTTGGTCATAACTCTCCCTAGAAGCCCAAAACTATGGGAAAAGATCGTTAAAATAGCCATAAAACACAAAAATATGAGTTTTTGGTCATATCTCTGAACATGTATCGGGTCTTACTTTCATTGTAAATCGCCCTGGAACCCCAAAACTATGAGCAATAGCTCGTGAAAACAGCAATAAAGCGCGAAAACGACGAGTTTTTGGTCATAACTCTCAAACATGTATCGGCTTTTTTGGTCGTCGTAAATCACCATGGAGCCCCAAAAATGTGAGCAAGAGCTCTTGAAAACGGCTATGAAGCGCGAAAACGACTTGTTTTTGGTCATCAGTCTCAAACATGTATCGGGTCTTACGGTCGTTGTAAATCGTCCTGGTACCCCAAAGCTCATAAAATCGGCCGTAAAGCGTGAAAACGATGAGTTTTTGGTCAAAATTCACAAACATGTATCATGTCATACGGTCGTTGAAAATCGCCCTACAACCCCAAAACTATGGGCAATAGCTGATGAAAAACAGCCATAAAATAGAGAAGCAACGAGTTTTTGGTCATAACTCTCAGACATGTATCGAGTCTTACGGTCGTTGAAAATTGTCATGGATCAACAAAATTACGGGCAATAGCTAATGAAAACGGTAATAAAGCGCGAAAACGACGTGTTTTCGGTCATAACTCTCAAACATGTATCGGGTCTTACGGTCATTGTAAATCACCCAGGAACCCAAAAACTATGGTCACTAGATCAAAAAAACAGCCGTAAGTCAAAATAAAACGAGTTTTTTTGTCATAACTCTCAAATATGTATCAGGTCTTACGGTCATTGTAAAATCGGTATGAAACCCGAAAACTGTGGGCAATAGCTCATGAAAACAACCATAAAGCATAAAAGCAATTAATTTTTGGTTATAACACTCAAAAATGTATCGGGTCTTATGATCGTTGTAAATCACCTTGGAACCCCAAAAAATGTGGGCAAGAGCTCATGAAAACGGCTATGAAGCGCGAAAACGACTTGTTTTTGGTCATCACTCTCAAACATGTATCGGGTCTTACGGTCGTTGTAAATCGCCCTAGTACCCCAAAGCTCATAAAAACGGCCGTAAAGCGCAAAAACGATGAGTTTTTGGTCAAAATTCACAAACATGTATCATATCGTACGGTCGTTAAAAATCGCCCTACAACCCCAAAACTATGGGCAATAGCTCATGAAAAACAGCCATAAAATAGAGAAACAACGAGTTTTTGGTCATACCTCTCAGACATGTATCGAGTCTTATGGTCGTTGAAAATTGACATGGATCCCCAAAATTACGGGCAATAGCTAATGAAAACGGTAATACAGAGCGAAAACGACGTGTTTTGGTCACAACTCTGAAATATGTATCGGGTCTTAAGGTCATTGTAAATCACCCTGGAACCCCAAAACTATGGTCACTAGCTCAAAAAATAGCCGTAAAACAAAAAAAATGACGAGTTTTTTAGTCATACCTCTCAAATATGTATCAGGTCATATGGTCATTGTAAAATTGGTATGAAACCCAAAAATTGTGGGCAATAGCTCATGAAAACAACCATAAAGCGCAAAAACGATGAGTTTTTGGTTATAACACTCAAAAATGTATCGAGTCTTACGACCGTTGTAAATCGCCATTGAACCCCAAAACTATGGGCAATAGATCATGAAAACAGCCATAAAGCGCGAAAACGGTGAGTTTTTGGTCATAACTCTTAAACATGTATCGGGTCATACGGTGGTTGTAAATCGCCCTAGAAGACCAAAACTATGGGAAATGATCGTGAAAATAGCCATAAAACACAAAAATATTAGTTTTTGGTCATATCTCTGAACATGTATCGGGTCTTACTTTCGTTGTAAATCTCCTTGGAACCCCAAAACTATGAGCAATAGCTCATGAAAACAGCAATAAAGCGCGAAAACAACGATTTTATGGTCATAACTCTCAAACATGTATCGGCTTTTTTGGTCGTTGTAAATCACCATGGAGCCCCAAAAATGTGAGCAAGAGCTCTTGAAAACGGCTATGAAGCGCGAAAACGACTTGTTTTTGGTCATCACTCTCAAACATGTATCGGGTCTTACGGTCGTTGTAAATCGTCCTAGTACCCCAAAGCTCATAAAATCGGCCGTAAAGCGTGAAAACGATGAGTTTTTGGTCAAAATTCACAAACATGTATCATGTCATACGGTCGTTGAAAATCGCCCTACAACCCCAAAACTATGGGCAATAGCTGATGAAAAACAGCCATAAAATAGAGAAGCAACGAGTTTTTGGTCATAACTCTCAGACATGTATCGAGTCTTACGGTCGTTGAAAATTGTCATGGATCAACAAAATTACGGGCAATAGCTAATGAAAACGGTAATAAAGCGCGAAAACAACGTGTTTTCGGTCATAACTCTCAAACATGTATCGGGTCTTACGGTCATTGTAAATCACCCAGGAACCCAAAAACTATGGTCACTAGATCAAAAAAACAGCCGTAAGTCAAAATAAAACGAGTTTTTTTGTCATAACTCTCAAATATGTATCAGGTCTTACTTTCGTTGTAAATCGCCTTGGAACCCCAAAACTATGAGCAATAGCTCATGAAAACAGCAATAAAGCGCGAAAACAACGATTTTATGGTCATAACTCTCAAACATGTATCAGGTTTTTTGGTTGTTGTAAATCACCATGGAACCCCAAAAATGTGAGCAAGAGCTCTTGAAAACGTCTATGAAGCGCGAAAATGACTTGTTTTTGGTCATCACTCTCAAACATGTATCGGGTCTTACGGTCGTTGTAAATCGCCCTAGTACCCCAAAGCTCATAAAAACGGCCGTAAAGCGCAAAAACGATGAGTTTTTGGTCAAAATTCACAAACATGTATCATGTCGTACGGTCATTGAAAATCGCCCTACAACCCCAAAACTATGGGCAATAGCTGATGAAAAACAGCCATAAAATAGAGAAACAACGAGTTTTTGGTCATACCTCTCAGACATGTATCGAGTCTTATGGTTGTTGAAAATTGACATGGATCCCCAAAATTACGGGCTATAGCTAATGAAAACGGTAATAAAGCGCGAAAACGACGTGTTTTGGTCACAACTCTGAAATATGTATCGGGTCTTAAGGTCATTGTAAATCACCCTGGAACCCCAAAACTATGGTCACTAGTTCAAAAAATAGCCGTAAAACAAAAAAAATGACGAGTTTTTTAGTCATACCTCTCAAATATGTATCAGGTCATACGGTCATTGTAAAATCGGTATGAAACCCAAGAATTGTGGGCAATAGCTCATGAAAACAACCATAAAGCGCAAAAACGATGAGTTTTTGGTTATAACACTCAAAAATGTATCGAGTCTTACGACCGTTGTAAATCGCCATTGAACCCCAAAACTATGGGCAATAGGTCATGAAAACAGCCATAAAGCGCGAAAACGGTGAGTTTTTGGTCATAACTCTCAAACATGTATCGGGTCATACGGTGGTTGTAAATCGCCCTAGAAGCCCAAAACTATGGGAAAAGATCGTGAAAATAGCCATAAAACACAAAAATATTAGTTTTTGGTCATATCTTTGAACATGTATCGGGTCTTACTTTCGTTGTAAATCGCCTTGGAACCCCAAAACTATGAGCAATAGCTCATGAAAACAGCAATAAAAGCGAAAACAACGATTTTATGGTCATAACTCTCAAACATGTATCGGGTTTTTGGTTGTTGTAAATCACCATGGAACCCCAAAAAGTTGTGCAAGAGCTCTTTAAAACGGATATGAAGCGAGATAACTACTTGTTTTTGGTCATCACTCTCAAACATGTATCGGGTCTTACGGTCGTTGTAAATCGCCCTAGTACCCCAAAGCTCATAAAAGCAGTAGTAAAGCGCATAAAAGCGATGAGTTTTTGGTCAAAATTCTAAACATGTATCATATCGCACGTCGTTAAAAATCGCCTACAACCCCAAAACTATGGGCAATAGCTCATGAAAACAAGCCATAAAATAGAGAAACAACGAGTTTTGGTCATACCTCTCGGGACATGTATCAGTCTTATGGTCGTTGAAAATTGACATGGATCCCCAAAATTACAGGCAATAGCTAATGAAAAGCAGTGTCTGAGGAAAGCAGCGTGTTTTGGTCACAACTCTGAAATATGTATCGGGTCTTAAGGTCATTGTAAATCACCCTGGAACCCCAAAACTATGGTCACTAGCTCAAAAAATAGCCGTAAAACAAAAAAAATGACGAGTTTTTTAGTCATACCTCTCAAATATGTATCAGGTCATATGGTCATTGTAAAATTGGTATGAAACCCAAAAATTGTGGGCAATAGCTCATGAAAACAACCATAAAGCGCAAAAACGATGAGTTTTTGGTTATAACACTCAAAAATGTATCGAGTCTTACGACCGTTGTAAATCGCCATTGAACCCCAAAACTATGGGCAATAGGTCATGAAAACAGCCATAAAGCGCGAAAACGGTGAGTTTTTGGTCATAACTCTCAAACATGTATCGGGTCATACGGTGGTTGTAAATAGCTTTAGAAGCCCAAAACTATGGGAAAAGATCGTGAAAATAGCCATAAAACACAAAAATATTAGTTTTTGGTCATATCTTTGAACATGTATCGGGTCTTACTTTCGTTGTAAATCGCCTTGGAACCCCAAAACTATGAGCAATAGCTCATGAAAACAGCAATAAAGCGCGAAAACAACGATTTTATGGTCATAACTCTCAAACATGTATCGGGTTTTTTGGTTGTTGTAAATCACCATGGAACCCCAAAAATGTGAGCAAGAGCTCTTGAAAACGGCTATGAAGCGCGAAAACGACTTGTTTTTGGTCATCACTCTCAAACATGTATCGGGTCTTACGGTCGTTGTAAATCGCCCTAGTACCCCAAAGCTGATAAAATCGGCCGTAAGTTTTTGGTCAAAATTCACAAACATGTATCATGTCGTACGGTCATTGAAAATCGCCCTACAACCCCAAAACTATGGGCAATAGCTGATGAAAAACAGCCATAAAATAGAGAAACAACGAGTTTTTGGTCATACCTCTCAGACATGTATCGAGTCTTATGGTTGTTGAAAATTGACATGGATCCCCAAAATTACGGGCTATAGCTAATGAAAACGGTAATAAAGCGCGAAAACGACGTGTTTTGGTCACAACTCTGAAATATGTATCGGGTCTTAAGGTCATTGTAAATCACCCTGGAACCCCAAAACTATGGTCACTAGCTCAAAAAATAGCCGTAAAACAAAAAAATGACGAGTTTTTTAGTCATACCTCTCAAATATGTATCAGGTCATACGGTCATTGTAAAATCGGTATGAAACCCAAGAATTGTGGGCAATAGCTCTTGAAAACAGCCATAAAGCGCAAAAAAACGATGAGTTTTGGTTATAACACTCAAAATGTATCGAGTCTTCGACCGCTGTAAATCGCCATTGAACCCCAAAACTATGGGCAATAGGTCATGAAAACAGCCATAAAAGCTGAAAACGGTGAGTTTTTGGTCATAACTCTCAAACATGTATCGGGTCATACGGTGGTTGTAAATCGCCTAGAAGCCCAAAACTATGGGAAAAGATCGTGAAAATAGCCATAAAACACAAAAATATTAGTTTTGGTCATATCTACGAACATGTATCGGTCTTACTTTCGTTGTAAATCTTGGAACCCCAAAACTATGAGCAATAGCTCATGAAAACAACAATAAAGCGCGAAAACAACGATTTTATGGTCATAACTCTCAAACATGTATCGGGTTTTTGGTTGTTGTAAATCACCATGGAACCCCAAAATGTGAGCAAGAGCTCTTGAAAAGCGGCTATGAAGCGCGAAAACGACTTGTTTTTGGTCATCACTCTCAAACATGTATCGGGTCTTACGGTCGTTGTAAATCGCCCTAGTACCCCAAAGCTCATAAAATCGGCCGTAAGTTTTTGGTCAAAATTCACAAACATGTATCATGTCGTACAGTCGTTGAAAATCGCCCTACAACCCCAAAACTATGGGCAATAGCTGATGAAAAATAGCCATAAAATAGAGAAACAACGAGTTTTTGGTCATACCTCTCAGACATGTATCGAGTCTTATGGTTGTTGAAAATTGACATGGATCCCCAAAATTACGGGCAATAGCTAATGAAAACGGTAATAAAGCGCGAAAACGACGTGTTTTGGTCACAACTCTGAAATATGTATCGGGTCTTAAGGTCATTGTAAATCACCCTGGAACCCCAAAACTATGGTCACTAGCTCAAAAAATAGCCGTAAAACAAAAAAATGACGAGTTTTTTAGTCATACCTCTCAAATATGTATCAGGTCATACGGTCATTGTAAAATCGGTATGAAACCCAAGAATTGTGGGCAATAGCTCATGAAAACAACCATAAAGCGCAAAAACGATGAGTTTTTGGTTATAACACTCAAAAATGTATCGAGTCTTACCGAAGCTGTAAATCGCCATTGAACCCCAAAACTATGGGCAATAGGTCATGAAAACAGCCATAAAGCGCGAAAACGGTGAGTTTTTGGTCATAACTCTCAAACATGTATCGGGTCATACGGTGGTTGTAAATCGCCCTAGAAGCCCAAAACTATGGGAAAAGATCGTGAAAATAGCCATAAAACACAAAAATATTAGTTTTTGGTCATATCTTTGAACATGTATCGGGTCTTACTTTCGTTGTAAATCTCCTTGGAAACCCAAAACTATGAGCAATAGCTCATGAAAACAGCAATAAAGCGCGAAAACAAAGATTTTATGGTCATAACTCTCAAACATGTATCGGTTTTTTGGTTGTTGTAAATCACCATGGAACCCCAAAAATGTGAGCAAGAGCTCTTGAAAACGGCTATGAAGCGCGAAAACGACTTGTTTTTGGTCATCACTGTCAAACATGTATCGGGTCTTACGGTCGTTGTAAATCGCCCTAGTACCCCAAAGCTCATAAAATCGGCCGTAAGTTTTTGGTCAAAATTCACAAACATGTATCATGTCGTACGGTCATTGAAAATCGCCCTACAACCCCAAAACTATGGGCAATAGCTGATGAAAAACAGCCATAAAATAGAGAAACAACGAGTTTTTGGTCATACCTCTCAGACATGTATCGAGTCTTATGGTTGTTGAAAATTGACATGGATCCCCAAAATTACGGGCTATAGCTAATGAAAACGGTAATAAAGCGCGAAAACGACGTGTTTTGGTCACAACTCTGAAATATGTATCGGGTCTTAAGGTCATTGTAAATCACCCTGGAACCCCAAAACTATGGTCACTAGCTCAAAAAATAGCCGTAAAACAAAAAAAATGACGAGTTTTTTAGTCATACCTCTCAAATATGTATCAGGTCATACGGTCATTGTAAAATCGGTATGAAACCCAAGAATTGTGGGCAATAGCTCATGAAAACAACCATAAAGCGCAAAAACGATGAGTTTTTGGTTATAACACTCAAAAATGTATCGAGTCTTACGACCGTTGTAAATCGCCATTGAACCCCAAAACTATGGGCAATAGGTCATGAAAACAGCCATAAAGCGCGAAAACGGTGAGTTTTTGGTCATAACTCTCAAACATGTATCGGGTCATACGGTGGTTGTAAATCGCCCTAGAAGCCCAAAACTATGGGAAAAGATCGTGAAAATAGCCATAAAACACAAAAATATTAGTTTTTGGTCATATCTTTGAACATGTATCGGGTCTTACTTTCGTTGTAAATCGCCTTGGAACCCCAAAACTATGAGCAATAGCTCATGAAAACAGCAATAAAGCGCGAAAACAACGATTTTATGGTCATAACTCTCAAACATGTATCAGGTTTTTTGGTTGTTGTAAATCACCATGGAACCCCAAAAATGTGAGCAAGAGCTCTTGAAAACGTCTATGAAGCGCGAAAATGACTTGTTTTTGGTCATCACTCTCAAACATGTATCGGGTCTTACGGTCGTTGTAAATCGCCCTAGTACCCCAAAGCTCATAAAATCGGCCGTAAGTTTTTGGTCAAAATTCACAAACATGTATCATGTCGTACAGTCGTTGAAAATCGCCCTACAACCCCAAAACTATGGGCAATAGCTGATGAAAAACAGCCATAAAATAGAGAAACAACGAGTTTTTGGTCATACCTCTCAGACATGTATCGAGTCTTATGGTTGTTGAAAATTGACATGGATCCCCAAAATTACGCAATAGCTAATGAAAAGCAGTAATAAAGCGAAAACGACGTGTTTTGGTCACAACTCTGAAATATGTATCGGGTCTTAAGGTCATTGTAAATCACCCTGGAACCCCAAAACTATGGTCACTAGCTCAAAAAATAGCCGTAAAACAAAAAAAATGACGAGTTTTTTAGTCATACCTCTCAAATATGTATCAGGTCATACGGTCATTGTAAAATCGGTATGAAACCCAAGAATTGTGGGCAATAGCTCATGAAAACAACCATAAAGCGCAAAAACGATGAGTTTTTGGTTATAACACTCAAAAATGTATCGAGTCTTACGACCGTTGTAAATCGCCATTGAACCCCAAAACTATGGGCAATAGGTCATGAAAACAGCCATAAAGCGCGAAAACGGTGAGTTTTTGGTCATAACTCTTAAACATGTATCGGGTCATACGGTGGTTGTAAATCGCCCTAGAAGCCCAAAACTATGGGAAAAGATCGTGAAAATAGCCATAAAACACAAAAATATTAGTATTTGGTCATATCTCTGAACATGAATCGGGTCTTACTTTCGTTGTAAATCGCCTTGGAACCCCAAAACTATGAGCAATAGCTCATGAAAACAGCAATAAAGCGCGAAAACAAAGATTTTATGGTCATAACTCTCAAACATGTATCGGGTTTTTTGGTTGTTGTAAATCACCATGGAACCCCAAAAATGTGAGCAAGAGCTCTTGAAAACGGCTATGAAGCGCGAAAATGACTTGTTTTTGGTCATCACTCTCAAACATGTATCGGGTCTTACGGTCGTTGTAAATCGCCCTAGTACCCCAAAGCTCATAAAATCGGCCGTAAGTTTTTGGTCAAAATTCACAAACATGTATCATGTCGTACGGTCGTTGAAAATCGCCCTACAACCCCAAAACTATGGGCAATAGCTGATGAAAAACAGCCATAAAATAGAGAAACAACGAGTTTTTGGTCATACCTCTCAGACATGTATCGAGTCTTATGGTTGTTGAAAATTGACATGGATCCCCAAAATTACGGGCAATAGCTAATGAAAACGGTAATAAAGCGCGAAAACGACGTGTTTTGGTCACAACTCTGAAATATGTATCGGGTCTTAAGGTCATTGTAAATCACCCTGGAACCCCAAAACTATGGTCACTAGCTCAAAAAATAGCCGTAAAACAAAAAAAATGACGAGTTTTTTAGTCATACCTCTCAAATATGTATCAGGTCATACGGTCATTGTAAAATCGGTATGAAACCCAAGAATTGTGGGCAATAGCTCATGAAAACAACCATAAAGCGCAAAAACGATGAGTTTTTGGTTATAACACTCAAAAATGTATCGAGTCTTACGACCGTTGTAAATCGCCATTGAACCCCAAAACTATGGGCAATAGGTCATGAAAACAGCCATAAAGCGCGAAAACGGTGAGTTTTTGGTCATAACTCTTAAACATGTATCGGGTCATACGGTGGTTGTAAATCGCCCTAGAAGCCCAAAACTATGGGAAAAGATCGTGAAAATAGCCATAAAACACAAAAATATTAGTATTTGGTCATATCTCTGAACATGAATCGGGTCTTACTTTCGTTGTAAATCGCCTTGGAACCCCAAAACTATGAGCAATAGCTCATGAAAACAGCAATAAAGCGCGAAAACAAAGATTTTATGGTCATAACTCTCAAACATGTATCGGGTTTTTTGGTTGTTGTAAATCACCATGGAACCCCAAAATGTGAGCAAGAGCTCTTGAAAACGGCTATGAAGCCTAAACGACTTGTTTTTGGTCATCACTCTCAAACATGTATCGGGTCTTACGGTCGTTGTAAATCGCCCTAGTACCCCAAAGCTCATAAAATCGGCCGTAAGTTTTTGGTCAAAATTCACAAACATGTATCATGTCGTACGGTCGTTGAAAATCGCCCTACAACCCCAAAACTATGGGCAATAGCTGATGAAAAACAACCATAAAATAGAGAAACAACGAGTTTTTGGTCATACCTCTCAGACATGTATCGAGTCTTATGGTCGTTGAAAATTGACATGGATCCCCAAAATTACGGGCAATAGCTAATGAAAACGGTAATAAAGCGCGAAAACGACGTGTTTTGGTCACAACTCTGAAATATGTATCGGGTCTTAAGGTCATTGTAAATCACCCTGGAACCCCAAAACTATGGTCACTAGCTCAAAAACTAGCCGTAAAACAAAAAAAATGACGAGTTTTTTAGTCATACCTCTCAAATATGTATCAGGTCATACGGTCATTGTAAAATCGGTATGAAACCCAAAAATTGTGGGCAATAGCTCATGAAAACAACCATAAAGCGCAAAAACGATGAGTTTTTGGTTATAACACTCAAAAATGTATCGAGTCTTACGACCGTTGTAAATCGCCATTGAACCCCAAAACTATGGGCAATAGGTCATGAAAACAGCCATAAAGCGCGAAAACGGTGAGTTTTTGGTCATAACTCTTAAACATGTATCGGGTCATACGGTGGTTGTAAATCGCCCTAGAAGCCCAAAACTATGGGAAAAGATCGTGAAAATAGCCATAAAACACAAAAATATTAGGTTTTGGTCATATCTCTGAACATGTATCGGGTCTTACTTTCGTTGTAAATCGCCTTGGAACCCCAAAACTATGAGCAATAGCTCATGAAAACAGCAATAAAGCGCGAAAACAACGATTTTATGGTCATAACTCTCAAACATGTATCGGGTTTTTTGGTTGTTGTAAATCACCATGGAACCCCAAAAATGTGAGCAAGAGCTCTTGAAAACGGCTATGAAGCGCGAAAACGACTTGTTTTTGGTCATCACTCTCAAACATGTATCGGGTCTTACGGTCGTTGTAAATCGCCCTAGTACCCCAAAGCTCATAAAATCGGCCGTAAGTTTTTGGTCAAAATTCACAAACATGTATCATGTCGTACGGTCGTTGAAAATCGCCCTACAACCCCAAAACTATGGGCAATAGCTGATGAAAAACAACCATAAAATAGAGAAACAACGAGTTTTTGGTCATACCTCTCAGACATGTATCGAGTCTTATGGTCGTTGAAAATTGACATGGATCCCCAAAATTACGGGCAATAGCTAATGAAAACGGTAATAAAGCGCGAAAACGACGTGTTTTGGTCACAACTCTGAAATATGTATCGGGTCTTAAGGTCATTGTAAATCACCCTGGAACCCCAAAACTATGGTCACTAGCTCAAAAACTAGCCGTAAAACAAAAAAAATGACGAGTTTTTTAGTCATACCTCTCAAATATGTATCAGGTCATACGGTCATTGTAAAATCGGTATGAAACCCAAAAATTGTGGGCAATAGCTCATGAAAACAACCATAAAGCGCAAAAACGATGAGTTTTTGGTTATAACACTCAAAAATGTATCGAGTCTTACGACCGTTGTAAATCGCCATTGAACCCCAAAACTATGGGCAATAGGTCATGAAAACAGCCATAAAGCGCGAAAACGGTGAGTTTTTGGTCATAACTCTCAAACATGTATCGGGTCATACGGTGGTTGTAAATCGCCCTAGAAGCCCAAAAGTATGGGAAAAGATCGTGAAAATAGCCATAAAACACAAAAATATTAGTTTTTGGTCATATCTCTGAACATGTATCGGGTCTTACTTTCGTTGTAAATCTCCTTGGAACCCCAAAACTATGAGCAATAGCTCATGAAAACAGCAATAAAGCGCGAAAACAAAGATTTTATGGTCATAACTCTCAAACATGTATCGGGTTTTTTGGTTGTTGTAAATCACCATGGAACCCCAAAAATATGAGCAAGAGCTCTTGAAAAAGGCTATGAAGCGCGAAAACGACTTGTTTTTGGTCATCACTCTCAAACATGTATCGGGTCTTACGATCGTTGTAAATCGCCCTAGTACCCCAAAGCTCATAAAATCGGCCGTAAGTTTTTGGTCAAAATTTACAAACATGTATCATGTCGTACGGTCATTGAAAATCGCCCTACAACCCCAAAACTATGGGCAATAGCTGATGAAAAACAGCCATAAAATAGAGAAACAACGAGTTTTTGGTCATACCTCTCAGACATGTATCGAGTCTTATGGTTGTTGAAAATTGACATGGATCCCCAAAATTACGGGCAATAGCTAATGAAAACGGTAATAAAGCGCGAAAACGACGTGTTTTGGTCACAACTTTGAAATATGTATCGGGTCTTAAGGTCATTGTAAATCACCCTGGAACCCCAAAACTATGGTCACTAGCTCAAAAAATAGCCGTAAAACAAAAAAAATGACGAGTTTTTTAGTCATACCTCTCAAATATGTATCAGGTCATACGGTCATTGTAAAATCGGTATGAAACCCAAAAATTGTGGGCAATAGCTCATGAAAACAACCATAAAGCGCAAAAACGATGAGTTTTTGGTTATAACACTCAAAAATGTATCGAGTCTTACGACCGTTGTAAATCGCCATTGAACCCCAAAACTATGGGCAATAGGTCATGAAAACAGCCATAAAGCGCGAAAACGGTGAGTTTTTGGTCATAACTCTCAAACATGTATCGAGTCATACGGTGGTTGTAAATCGCCCTAGAAGCCCAAAACTATGGGAAAAGATCGTGAAAATAGCCATAAAACACAAAAATATTAGTTTTTGGTCATATCTATGAACATGTATCGGGTCTTACTTTCGTTGTAAATCGCCTTGGAACCCCAAAACTATGAGCAATAGCTCATGAAAACAGCAATAAAGCGCGAAAACAACGATTTTATGGTCATAACTCTCAAACATGTATCGGGTTTTTTGGTTGTTGTAAATCACCATGGAACCCCAAAAATGTGAGCAAGAGCTCTTGAAAACGTCTATGAAGCGCGAAAACGACTTGTTTTTGGTCATCACTCTCAAACATGTATCGGGTCTTACGGTCGTTGTAAATCGCCCTAGTACCCCAAAGCTCATAAAATCGGCCGTAAGTTTTTGGTCAAAATTCACAAACATGTATCATGTCGTACGGTCGTTGAAAATCGCCCTACAACCCCAAAACTATGGGCAATAGCTGATGAAAAATAGCCATAAAATAGAGAAACAACGAGTTTTTGGTCATACCTCTCAGACATGTATCGAGTCTTATGGTCGTTGAAAATTGACATGGATCCCCAAAATTACGGGCAATAGCTAATGAAAACGGTAATAAAGCGCGAAAACGACGTGTTTTGGTCACAACTCTGAAATATGTATCGGGTCTTAAGGTCATTGTAAATCACCCTGGAACCCCAAAACTATGGTCACTAGCTCAAAAAATAGCCATAAAACAAAAAAAATGACGAGTTTTTTAGTCATACCTCTCAAATATGTATCAGGTCATACGGTCATTGTAAAATCGGTATGAAACCCAAAAATTGTGGGCAATAGCTCATGAAAACAACCATAAAGCGCAAAAACGATGAGTTTTTGGTTATAACACTCAAAAATGTATCGAGTCTTACGATCGTTGTAAATCGCCATTGAACCCCAAAACTATGGGCAATAGGTTATGAAAACAGCCATAAAGCGCGAAAACGGTGAGTTTTTGGTCATAACTCTCAAACATGTATCGGGTCATACGGTGGTTGTAAATCGCCCTAGAAGCCCAAAACTATGGGAAAAGATCGTGAAAATAGCCATAAAACACAAAAATATTAGTTTTTGGTCATATCTCTGAACCTGTATCGGGTCTTACTTTCGTTGTAAATCGCCTTGGAACCCCAAAACTATGAGCAATAGCTCATGAAAACAGCAATAAAGCGCGAAAACAACGATTTTATGGTCATAACTCTCAAACATGTATCGGGTTTTTTGGTTGTTGTAAATCACCATGGAACCCCAAAAATGTGAGCAAGAGCTCTTGAAAACGGCTATGAAGCGCGAAAACGACTTGTTTTTGGTCATCACTCTCAAACATGTATCGGGTCTTACGGTCGTTGTAAATCGCCCTAGTACACCAAAGCTCATAAAATCGGCCGTAAAGCGTGAAAACGATGGGTTTTTGGTCAAAATTCACAAACATGTATCATGTCGTACGGTCGTTGAAAATCGCCCTACAACCCCAAAACTATGGGCAATAGCTGATGAAAAACATCCATAAAATAGAGAAGCTACGAGTTTTTGGTCATAACTCTCAGACATGTATCGAGTCTTACGGTCGTTGAAAATTGTCATGGATCCCCAAAATTACGGGCAATAGCTAATGAAAACGGCAATAAAGCGCGAAAA
The DNA here is from genome assembly GCA_023614405.1 of Avena insularis. Lineage (NCBI taxonomy): Eukaryota > Viridiplantae > Streptophyta > Magnoliopsida > Poales > Poaceae > Avena > Avena insularis. Next base: position 533,064 of record CM042695.1, on the reverse strand, counting down.
CGACATGTTTTCGGTCATAACTCTCAAACATGTATCGGGTCTTACGGTCATTGTAAATCACCCAGGAACCCAAAAACTATGGTCACTAGATCAAAAAAACAGCCGTAAGACAAAATAAAACGAGTTTTTTTTGTCATAACTCTCAAATATGTATCAGGTCTTACGGTCATTGTAAAATCGGTATGAAACCCGAAAACTGTGGGCAATAGGTCATGAAAACAACCATAAAGCGTAAAAGCAACGAATTTTTGGTTATAACACTCAAAAATGTATCGGGTCTTACGATCGTTGTAAATCACCATGGAACCCCAAAAAATGTGGGCAAGAGCTCATGAAAACGGCTATGAAGCGCGAAAACGACTTGTTTTTGGTCATCACTCTCAAACATGTATCGGGTCTTACGGTCGTTGTAAATCGCCCTAGTACCCCAAAGCTCATAAAAACGGCCATAAAGCGCAAGAACGATGAGTTTTTAGTCAAAATTCACAAACATGTATCATGTCGTATGGTCGTTAAAAATCGCCCTACAACCCCAAAACTATGGGCAATAGCTCATGAAAAACAGCCATAAAACAGAGAAACAACGAGTTTTTGGTCATACCTCTCAGACATGTATCGAGTCTTATGGTCGTTGAAAATTGACATGGATCCCCAAAATTACGTTCAATAGCTAATGAAAAAGGCAATAAAGCGCGAAAACGACGTGTTTTTGGTCACAACTCTGAAACATGTATCGGGTCTTAAGGTCATTGTAAATCACCCTGGAACCCCAAAACTATGGTCACTAGCTCAAAAAATAGCCGTAAAACAAAAAAAATGACGAGTTTTTTAGTCATACCTCTCAAATATGTATCAGGTCATACGGTCATTGTAAAATCGGTATGAAACCCAAAAATTGTGGGCAATAGCTCATGAAAACAACCATAAAGCGCAAAAACAATGAGTTTTTGGTTATAACACTCAAAAATGTATCGAGTCTTACGACCGTTGTAAATCGCCATTGAACCCCAAAACTATGGGCAATAGGTCATGAAAACAGCCATAAAGCGCGAAAACGGTGAGTTTTTGGTAATAACTCTCAAACATGTATCGGGTCATACGGTGGTTGTAAATCGCCCTAGAAGCCAAAAACTATGGGAAAAGATCGTGAAAATAGCCATAAAACACAAAAATATTAGTTTTTGGTAATATCTCTGAACATGTATCGGGTCTTACTTTCATTGTAAATCGCCCTGGAACCCCAAAACTCATAAAATCGGCCGTAAAGCGCGAAAACGATGAGTTTTTGGTCAAAATTCAAAACCATGTATCATGTCGTACGGTCGTTGAAAATCGCCCTACAACCCCAAAACTATGGGCAATAGCTGATGAAAAACAGCCATAAAACAGAGAAACAATGAGTTTTTGGTAATAACTCTCAGACATGTATCGAGTCTTACGGTCGTTGAAAATTGTCATGGATCCCCAAAATTATGGGCAATAGCTAATGAAAACGGCAATAAAGCGCGAAAACGACGTGTTTTCGGTCATAACTCTCAAACATGTATCGGGTATTACGGTCATTGTAAATCACCCAGGAACCCAAAAACTATGGTCACTAGATCAAAAAAACAGCCGTAAGACAAAATAAAACGAGTTTTTTGTCATAACTCTCAAATATGTATCAGGTCTTACGGTCATTGTAAAATCGGTATGAAACCCCAAAACTGTGGGCAATAGCTCATGAAAACAACCATAAAGCGTAAAAGCAACGAATTTTTGGTTATAACACTCAAAAATGTATCGGGTCTTACGATCGTTGTAAATCACCATGGAACCCCAAAAAATGTGGGCAAGAGCTCATGAAAACGACTATGAAGCGCGAAAACGACTTGTTTTTGGTCATCACTCGCAAACATGTATCAGGTCTTACGGTCGTTGTAAATCGCCCTAGTACCCCAAAGCTCATAAAATCGGCCGTAAAGCGTGAAAACGATGAGTTTTTCGTCAAAATTCACAAACATGTATCATGTCGTACGGTCGTTAAAAATCGCCCTACAACCCCAAAACTATGGGCAATAGCTCAGGAAAAATAGCCATAAAATAGAGAAACAACGAGTTTTTGGTCATACCTCTCAGACATGTATCGAGTCTTATGGTCGTTGAAAATTGACATGTATCCCCAAAATTACGGGCAATAGCTAATGAAAACGGCAATAAAGCGCGAAAACGACGTGTTTTTGGTCAAAACTCTGAAACATGTATCGGGTCTTAAGGTCATTGTAAATCACCCTGGAACCCCAACACTATGGTCACTAGCTCAAAAAATAGCCGTAAAACAAAAAATGACGAGTTTTTAGTCATACCTCTCAAATATGTATCAGGTCATACGGTCATTGTAAACTCGGTATGAAACCCAAAAATTGTGGGCAATAGCACATGAAAACAACCATAAAGCGCAAAAACGATGAGTTTTTGGTTATAACACTCAAAAATGTATCGAGTCTTACGACCGTTGTAAATCGCCATTGAACCCCAAAACTATGGGCAATAGGTCATGAAAACAGCAATAAAGCGCGAAAACGGTGAGTTTTTGGTCATAACTCTCAAACATGTATCGAGTCATACGGTGGTTGTAAATCGCCCTAGAAGCCCAAAACTATGGGAAAAGATCGTGAAAATAGCCATAAAACACAAAAATATTAGTTTTTGGTCATATCTCTAAACATGTATCGGGTCTTACTTTCATTGTAAATCGCCCTGGAACCCCAAAACTCATAAAATCGGCTGTAAAGCGCGAAAACGATGAGTTTTTGGTCAAAATTCACAACCATGTATCATGTCGTACGGTCGTTGAAAATCGCCCTACAACCCCAAAACTATGGGCAATAGCTGATGAAAAACAGCCATAAAACAGAGAAACAACGAGTTTTTGGTAATAACTCTCAGACATGTATCGAGTCTTACGGTCGTTGAAAATTGTCATGGATCCCCAAAATTATGGGCAATAGCTAATGAAAACGGCAATAAAGCACGAAAACGACGTGTTTTCGGTCATAACTCTCAAACATGTATCGGGTCTTATGGTCATTGTAAATCACCTAGGAACCCAAAAACTATGGTCACTAGATCAAAAAAACAGCCGTAAGACAAAATAAAACGAGTTTTTTGTCATAACTCTCAAATATGTATCAGGTCTTACGATCATTGTAAAATCGGTATGAAACCCGAAAACTGTGGGCAATAGCTCATGAAAACAACCATAAAGCGTAAAAGCAACGAATTTTTGGTTATAACACTCAAAAATGTATCGGGTCTTACCATCGTTGTAAATCACCATGGAACCCCAAAAAATGTGGGCAAGAGCTCATGAAAACGACTATGAAGCGCCAAAACGACTTGTTTTTGGTCATCACTCTCAAACATGTATCGGGTCTTACGGTCGTTGTAAATCGCCCTAGTACCCCAAAGCTCATAAAAACGGTAAAAGCGCAAAAAGCGATGAGTTTTGGTCAAAATTCACAAACATGTATCATGTCGCATTTGGCCGTTAAAAAATCGCCCTACAACCCCAAAACTATGGGCAATAGCTCATGAAAAACAGCCATAAAATAGAGAAACAACGAGTTTTTGGTCATACCTCTCAGACATGTATCGAGTCTTATGGTCGTTGAAAATTGACATGGATCCCCAAAATTACGGGCAATAGCTAATGAAAACGGCAATAAAGCGCGAAAACGACGTGTTTTTGGTCACAACTCTGAAACATGTATCGGGTCTTAAGGTCATTGTAAATCACCCTGGAACCCCAAAACTATGGTCACTAGCTCAAAAATAGCCAGAAACAAAAAAATGACGAGTTTTTTAGTCATACCTCTCAAATATGTATCAGGTCATACGGTCATTGTAAACTCGGTATGAAACCCAAAAATTGTGGGCAATAGCTCATGAAAACAACCATAAAGCGCAAAAACTATGAGTTTTTGGTTATAACATTCAAAAATGTATCGAGTCTTACGACCGTTGTAAATCGCCATTGAACCCCAAAACTATGGGCAATAGCTCGTGAAAACAGCAATAAAGCGCGAAAACGACGAGTTAAACATGTATCGGGTTTTTTGGTCGTTGTAAATCACCATGGAGCCCCAAAAATGTGAGCAAGAGCTCTTGAAAACGGCTATGAAGCGCGAAAATGACTTGTTTTTGGTCATCACTCTCGAACATGTATCGGGTCTTACGTTCGTTATAAATCGCCCTAGAACCCCAAAGCTCATAGAAATGGCCGTAAAGCGCGAAAACCACGAGTTTTTGGTCCAAATTCACAAACATGTATCATGTCGTACGGTCGTTGAAAATCGCCCTACAACCCCAAAACTATGTGCAATAGCTCATGAAAAACAGCCATAAAAGAGAGAAACAACGAGTTTTTGGTAATAACTCTCAGACATGTATCGAGTCTTACGGTCGTTGAAAATTTTCATGGATCCCCAAAATTACGGGCAATAGCTAATGAAAACGGCAATAAAGCGCGAAAACGACGTGTTTTCGGTCATAACTCTCAAACATGTATCGGGTCTTACGGTCATTGTAAATCACCCAGGAACCCCAAAACTATGGTCACTAGCTCAAAAAATAGCCGTAAAACAAAAAAATGATGAGCTTTTTGTCATAACTCTCAAACATGTATCAGGTCTTACGGTCATTGTAAAATCGGTATGAAACCCGAGAACTTTGGGCAATAGCTCATGAAAACAACCATAAGGCATAAAAACAACGATTTTTTGGTTATAACACTCAAAAATGTATCGGGTCTTACGACCGTTGTAAATCGCCATAGAACCCCAAAACTGTGGGAAATAGCTCATGAAAACGGCCATAAAGCGCGAAAACGGCGAGTTTTTGGTCATAACTCTCACACATGTATCGGGTAATACGGTCGTTGTAAATCGCCCTAGAAGCCCAAAACTATGGGCAAAGATAGTGAAAATAGCCGTAAAACACAAAAAGGCTGAGTTTTTGGTCATATCTCTGAAACATGTATTGGGTCTTACTTTCGTAGTAGATCGCCCTGGAACCACGAAACTATGGGCAATAGCTCGTGAAAACAGCAATAAAGCGCGAAAACGACGAGTTTTTGGTCATAACTCGCAAACATGTATTGGGTTTTTTGGTCGTTGTAAATCACCATGGAACCCCAAAAATGTGGGCAAGAGCTGCTGAAAACGGCTATGAAGCGCGAAAACGACTTGTTTTTGGTCATCACTCTCAAACATTATCGGGTCTTACGGTCGTTGTAAATCGCCCTAGAACCCCAAAGCTCATAAAAAAGGCCGTAAAGCGCGAAAACGATGAGTTTTTGGTCAAAATTCACAAACATGTATCATGTCGTACGGTCATTGAAAATCGCCCTACAACGCCAAAACTATGGGCAATAGCTCATGAAAAACAGCCATAAAACAGAGAAACAACGAGTTTTTGGTCATAACTCTCAGACATGTATCGAGTCTTACGGTCGTTGAAAATTTTCATGGAACCCCCAAATTACAGGCAATATCTAATGAAAACGGCAATAAAGCGCGAAAACGACGTGTTTTTGGTCATAACTCTCAAACATGTATCGGGTCTTACGGTCATTGTAAATCACCCTAGAACCCCAAAACTATGGTCACTAGCTCAAAAAAACAGCCGTAAAACAAAAAATGACGAGTTTTTGGTAATAACTCTTAGACATGTATCGAGTCTTACGGTCGTTGAAAATTGTCATGGATCCCCAAAATTATGGGCAATAGCTAATGAAAACGGCAATAAAGCGCGAAAACGACGTGTTTTCGGTCATAACTCTCAAACATGTATCGGGTCTTACGGTCATTGTAAATCACCCAGGAACCCAAAAACTATGGTCACTAGATCAAAAAAACAGCCGTAAGACAAAATAAAACGAGTTTTTTGTCATAACTCTCAAATATGTATCAGGTCTTACGGTCATTGTAAAATCGGTATGAAACCCGAAAACTGTGGGCAATAGCTCATGAAAACAACCATAAAGCGTAAAAGCAACGAATTTTTGGTTATAACACTCAAAAATGTATCGGGTCTTACGATCGTTGTAAATCACCATGGAACCCCAAAAAATGTGGGCAAGAGCTCATGAAAACGACTATGAAGCGCCAAAACGACTTGTTTTTGGTCATCACTCTCAAACATGTATCGGGTCTTACGGTCGTTGTAAATCGCCCTAGTACCCCAAAGCTCATAAAAACGGCCGTAAAGCGCAAAAACGATGAGTTTTTGGTCAAAATTCACAAACATGTATCATGTCGTACGGTCGTTAAAAATCGCCCTACAACCCCAAAACTATGGGCAATAGCTCATGAAAAACAGCCATAAAATAGAGAAACAACGAGTTTTTGGTCATACCTCTCAGACATGTATCGAGTCTTATGGTCGTTGAAAATTGACATGGATCCCCAAAATTACGGGCAATAGCTAATGAAAACGGCAATAAAGCGCGAAAACGACGTGTTTTTGGTCACAACTCTGAAACATGTATCGGGTCTTAAGGTCATTGTAAATCACCCTGGAACCCCAAAACTATGGTCACTAGCTCAAAAAATAGCCGTAAAACAAAAAAATGACGAGTTTTTTAGTCATACCTCTCAAATATGTATCAGGTCATACGGTCATTGTAAACTCGGTATGAAACCCAAAAATTGTGGGCAATAGCTCATGAAAACAACCATAAAGCGCAAAAACGATGAGTTTTTGGTTATAACACTCAAAAATGTATCGAGTCTTATGACCGTTGTAAATCGCCATTGAACCCCAAAACTATGGGCAATAGGTCATGAAAACAGCCATAAAGCGCGAAAACGGTGAGTTTTTGGTCATAACTCTCAAACATGTATCGGGTCATACGGTGGTTGTAAATCGCCCTAAAAGCCCAAAACTATGGGAAAAGATCATGAAAATAGCCATAAAACACAAAAATATTAGTTTTTGGTCATATCTCTAAACATGTATCGAGTCTTACTTTCATTGTAAATCGCCCTGGAACCCCAAAACTATGAGCAATAGCTCGTGAAAACAGCAATAAAGCGCGAAAACGACGAGTTTTTGGTCATAACTCTCAAACATGTATCGGGTTTTTTGGTCTTGTAAATCACCATGGAGCCCCAAAAATGTGAGCAAGAGCTCTTGAAAACGGCTATGAAGCGCGAAAATGACTTGTTTTTGGTCATCACTCTCGAACATGTATCGGGTCTTACGTTCGTTGTAAATCGCCCTAGAACCCCAAAGCTCATAAAAATGGCCGTAAAGCGCGAAAACGACGAGTTTTTGGTCCAAATTCACAAACATGTATCATGTCGTACGGTCGTTGAAAATCGCCCTACAACCCCAAAACTATGTGCAATAGCTCATGAAAAACAGCCATAAAACAGAGAAACAACGAGTTTTTGGTAATAACTCTCAGACATGTATCGAGTCTTACGGTCATTGAAAATTGTCATGGATCCCCAAAATTACGGGCAATAGCTAATGAAAACGGCAATAAAGCGCAAAAACGACGTGTTTTCGGTCATAACTCTCAAACATGTATCGGGTCTTACGGTCATTGTAAATCACCCAGGAACCCCAAAACTATGGTCACTAGCTCAAAAAATAGCCGTAAAACAAAAAAATGATGAGCTTTTTGTCATAACTCTCAAACATGTATCAGGTCTTACGGTCATTGTAAAATCGGTATGAAACCCGAGAACTTTGGGCAATAGCTCATGAAAACAACCATAAGGCATAAAAACAACGATTTTTTGGTTATAACACTCAAAAATGTATCGGGTCTTACGACCGTTGTAAATCGCCATAGAACCCCAAAACTGTGGGAAATAGCTCATGAAAACGGCCATAAAGCGCGAAAACGGCGAGTTTTTGGTCATAACTCTCAAACATGTATCGGGTCATACGGTCGTTGTAATTCACCCTAGAAGCCCAGAACTTTGGGCAAAGATCGTGAAAATAGCCGTAAAACACAAAAAAGCTAAGCTTTTGGTCATATCTCTGAAACATGTATTGGGTCTTACTTTCATTGTAAATCGCCCTGGAACCATGAAACTATGGGCAATAGCTCGCGAAAACAGCAATAAAGTGCGAAAACGACGAGTTTTTGGTCATAACTCTCAAACATGTATCGGGTTTTTCGGTCGTTGTAAATCACCATCGAACCCCAAAAGTGTGGGCAAGAGCTCATGAAAACGGCCATGAAGCGCCAAAACGACTTATTTTTGGTCATCACTCTCAAACATGTATCGGGTCTTACGGTCGTTGTAAATCACCCTACAACCCCAAAACTATGGGCAATAGCTCAGGAAATATAGCCATAAAAACGGCCGTAATGCGCGAAAACGACAAGTTTTTGGTCAAAATTCACAAACATGTATCAGGTCTTACGGTTGTTGAAAATCGCCCTACAACCCCAAAACTATGGGTAATAGCTCATGAAATACAGCCATAAAATAGAGAAACAATGAGTTTTTGGTCATACCTCTCAGACATGTATCTAGTCTTACGGTCGTTGAAAATTGTCATGGATCCCCAAAATTATGGGCAATAGCTAATGAAAACTGCAATAAAGTGCGAAAACGACATGTTTTTGGTCATAACTCTCAAACATGTATCGGGTCTTACGGTCATTGTAAATCACCGTGGAACCCCAAAAATATGGTCACTAGCTCAAAATAATAGCTATAAAACAAAAAAAAGACGAGTTTTTTGTCATAACTCTCAAACATGTATCGGGTCTTACGGCAATTGTAAAATCGATATGAAACCCGAAAACTATGGGAAATAGCTCATGAAAACAGCCATCAAGCGCAAAAACAAAGAGTATTTGGTTATAACACTCAAAAATGTCTCGGGTCTTACGACCGTTGTAAATCGCCCTAGAATTCCGAAACTATGGGCTTGATAACGACGAGTTTTTGGTCATAACTCTCAAACATGTATTGGTTTTTTCGGTCGTTGTAAATCACCATGGAACCCCAAAAATTTGGGCAAGAGCTCATGAAAACGGCTATGATGCGCGAAAACGACTTGTGTTTGGTCATCACTCTCAAACATGTATCGGGTCTTACGGTCGTTGTAAATGGCCCTAGAACCCCAAAGCTCATAAAAAAGGCCGTAAAGCGCGAAAACTATGAGTTTTTGGTCAAAATTCACAAACATGTATCATGTCGTAGGGTCGTTGAAAATCGCCCTACAATGCCAAAACTATGGGCAATAGCTCATGAAAAACAGCCATAAAACAGAGAAACAACGAGTTTTTGGTCATAACTCTCAAACATATATCGAGTCTTACGGTCGTTGAAAATTTTCATGGAACCCCAAAATTACGGGCAATATCTAATGAAAACGGCAATAAAGCGCGAAAGCGACGTGTTTTCGGTCAAAACTCTCAAACATGTATCGGGTCTTAAGGTCATTGTAAATCACCCTGGAACCCCAAAACTATGGTCACTAGCTCAAAAAAATATCCATAAAACAAAAAATGATGAGTTTTTTAGTCATAACTCTCAAACATGTATCAGGTCTTATGGTCATTGTAAAATCGGTATGAAACCCAAAAAATGTGGGCAATAGCTCATGAAAACAACCATAAAGCACAAAAACGACGAGTTTTTGGTTATAACACTCAAAAATGTATCGAGTCTTACGACCGTTGTAAATCACCATAGAACCCCAAAACTATGGGCAATAGGTCATGAAAACAGCCATAAAGCGCGAAAACGGTGAGTTTTTGGTCATAACTCTCAAACATGTATCGGGTCATACAGTAGTTGTAAATCGCGCTAGAAGCCCAAAACCATGGGAAAAGATCGTGAAAATAGCCATAAAACATAAAAATATGAGTTTTTGGTCATATCTCTGAAACATGTATTGGGTCTTACTTTCATTCTAAATCGCCATATAACCCCAAAACTTTGGGCAATAGCTCATGAAAACAGCAATAAAGCACGAAAACGACGAGTTTTTGGTCATATCTCTCAAACATGTATCGGGTTTTTCTGTCGTTGCAAATCACCATGGAACCCCAAAAATGTGGGCAAGAGCTCATGATAACAGCTATGAAGCGCAAAAACGACTTGTTTTTGGTCATCACTCTCAAAACATGTATCGTGTCTTACGCCAGTTTGCAAATCACCCTAGAACCCCAAATCTCCTAAAAACGGCCGTAAAGTGCGAAAACGACGAGTTTTTGGTCAAAATTCACAAACATGTATCAGGTCTTACGGTCGTTGAAAATCGCCCTACAACCCTAAAACTATGGGCAATAGCTCATGAAATATAGCCATAAAATAGAGAAACAACGAGTTTTTGGTCATAACTCTCAGACATGTATCCAGTCTTACGGTCGCTGAAAATTGTCATGGATCCCCAAAATTATGGGCAATAGCTAATGAAAACGGCAATAAAGTGCGAAAACGACATGTTTTTGGTCATAACTCTCAAACATGTATCGGGTCTTACGGTCATTGTAAATCACCGTGGAACCCCAAAAATATGGTCACTAGCTCAAAATAACAGCTGTAAAACAAAAAAAGACGAGTTTTTTGTCACAACTCTCAAACATGTATCGGGTCTTACGGTCATTGTAAAATCGATATGAAACCTGAAAATTGTGGGAAATAGCTCAAGAAAACAGCCATCAAGCGCGAAAACAAAGAGTATTTGGTTATAACACTCAAAAATGTCTCGGGTCTTACGACTGTTGTAAATCGCCCTAGAATTCAGAAACTATGGGCAATAGCTCATGAAAACGGCCATAAAGCGCGAAAACGGCGACTTTTTGGTCATAACTCTCACACATGTATCCGGTAATACGGTCGTTGTAAATCGCCCTAGAAGCCCAAAACTATGGGCAAAGATAGTGAAAATAGCCGTAAAACAAAAAAAGGCTGAGTTTTTGGTCATATCTCTGAAACATGTATTGGGTCTTACTTTCGTTGTAGATCGCCCTGGAACCACGAAACTATGGGCAATAGCTCATGAAAACAGCAATAAAGCGCGAAAACGACGAGTTTTTGGTCATAACTCGCAAACATGTATCGGGTTTTTTGGTCGTTGTAAATCACCATGGAACCCCAAAAATGTGGGCAAGAGCTGATGAAAACGGCTATGAAGCGCGAAAACGACTTGTTTTTGGTCATCACTCTCAAACATTATCGAGTCTTATGGTCGTTGTAAATCGCCCTAGAACCCCAAAGCTCATATAAAAGGCCGTAAAGCGCGAAAACGATGAGTTTTTGCTCAAAATTCACAAACATGTATCATGTCGTATGGTCATTGAAAATCGCCCTACAACGCCAAAACTATGGGCAATAGCTCATGAAAAACAGCCATAAAACAGAGAAACAACGAGTTTTTGGTCATAACTCTCAGACATGTATCGAGTCTTACGGTCGTTGAAAATTTTCATGGAACCCCCAAATTACAGGCAATATCTAATGAAAACGGCAATAAAGCGCGAAAACGACGTGTTTTTGGTCATAACTCTCAAACATGTATCGGGTCTTACGGTCATTGTAAATCACCCTAGAACCCCAAAACTATGGTCACTAGCTCAAAAAAACAGCCGTAAAACAAAAAATGATGAGTTTTTTGTCATAACTCTCAAACATGTATCGGGTCTTAATGTCATCGTAAAATCGGTATGAAACCCGAAAATTGTGGGCAATAGATCGTGAAAATAGCCATAAAGCGCAAAAACGATGACTATTTGGTTATAACACTCAAAAATGTATCGGGTCTTACGGCGAGTGTAAATCGACCTAGAATCCCAAAACTATGGGCAATAGGTCCTGAAAACAGCCATAAAGCGCGAAAACGGTGAGTTTTTTGTTCATAACTCTCAAACATGTATCGGGTCATACGGTGGTTGTAAATCGCCCTAGAAGCCCACAACTTTGGGAAAAGATCGTGAAAATAGCCATAAAACACAAAAATATGAGTTTTTGGTCATATGTCTGAAACATTTATCGGGTCTTACTTTTGTTGTAAATCTCCCTAGAACCCCAAAACTTTGGGCAATAGCTCATGAAAACAGCAATAAAGTGCAAAACGACAAGTTTTTGGTCATATCTCTCAAACATGTATCGGGTTTTTCGGTCGTTGTAAATCACCATGGAACCAAAAAAATATTGGCAAGAGCTCATGATAACGGCTCTGAAGCGCGAAAACGACTTGTTTTTGGTCATCCCTCTCAAAACATGTATCGGGTCTTGATTGGTTGTAAATCGCCTAGAACCCCAAATCTCATAAAAGCCAGAAGCGAAAACGACGAGTTTTTGGTCAAAATTCACAAACATGTATCAGGTCTTACGGTCGTTGAAAATCGCCCTACAACCCTAAAAATATGGGCAATAGCTAATGAAATACAGCCATAAAATAGAGAAACAACGGGTTTTTGGTCATAACTGTCAGACATGTATCGAGTCTTACGGTCGTTGAAAATTTTCATGGATCCCCAAAATTACGAGCAATAGCTAACGAAAACGGCAATAAAGCGCGAAAACGACGTGTATTTGGTCATAACTCTCAAACAAGTATCGGGTCATACGGTCATTGTAAATCACCCTGGAACCCCAAAAATATGGTCACTAGCTCAAAATAACACGTCTAAAACAAAAAAAATGACGTGTTTTTTGTCATAACTCTCAAACATGTATCGGGTCTTACAGTCATTGTAAAATCGGTATGAAACCCGAAAACTGTGGAAAATAGCTCGTGAAAATAGCCATAAAGCGCAAAAACGAAGAGTATTTGGTTATAACACTCAAAAATGTCTCGGGTCTTACGACCATTGTAAATCGCCCTAGAATCCCAAAACTATGGGCAATAGCTCATGAAAACGGCCATAAAGCGTGAAAACGGCGAGTTTATGGTCATAACTCTCACACATGTATCGGGTCATACGGTCGTTGTAAATTGCCCTAGAAGCCCAAAACTATGGGCAAAGATAGTGAAAATAGCCGTAAAACACAAAAGGCTGACTTTTTGGTCATATCTCTAAAACATGTATTGGGTCTTACTTTCGTTGTAGATTGCCCTGGGACCACGAAACTATGGGCAATAGCTCGTGAAACCAGCAATAAAGCGCGAAAACGACGAGTTTTTGGTCATAACTCTCAAACATATATCGGGTTTTTCGGTCGTTGTAAATCACCATGGAACCCCAAAAATGTGGGCAAGAGCTCATGAAAACGGCTATGAAGCGCGAAAACGACTTGTTTTTCGTCATCACTCTCAAGCATGTATCGGGTCTTACGGTCATTGTAAATCGCCCTAGAACCCCAAAGCTCATAAAAAAGGCCGTAAAGCGCGAAAACGATGAGTTTTTGGTCAAAATTCACAAACATGTATCATGTCGTACGGTCGTTGAAAATCGCCCTACGACGCCAAACTATGGGCAATAGCTCATGAAAACGGCAATAAAGTGCGAAAACGACATGTTTTTGGTCATAACTCTCAAACATGTATCGGGTCTTACGGTCATTGTAAATCACCGTGGAACCCCAAAAATATGGTCACTAGCTCAAAATAACAGCTGTAAAACAAAAAAAGACGAGTTTTTTGTCATAACTCTCAAACATGTATCGGGTCTTACGGTCATTGTAAAATCGATATGAAACCTGAAAACTGTGGGAAATAGATCAAGAAAACAGTCATTAAGCGCAAAAACAAAGAGTATTTGGTTATAACACTCAAAAATGTCTCGGGTCTTACGACTGTTGTAAATCGCCCTAGAATCCCGAAACTATGGGCAATAGCTCATGAAAACGGCCATAAAGCGCGAAAACGGCGAGTTTTTGGTCATAACTCTCACACATGTATCAGGTCATACGGTCGTTGTAAATCGCCCTAGAAGCCCAAAACTATGGGCAAAGATAGTGAAAATAGCCGTAAAACAAAAAAAGGCTGAGTTTTTGGTCATATCTCTGAAACATGTATTGGGTCTTACTTTCGTTGTAGATCGCCCTGGAACCACGAAACTATGGGCAATAGCTCGTGAAAACAGCAATAAAGCGCGAAAATGACGAGTTTTTGGTCATAACTCGCAAACATGTATCGGGTTTTTTGGTCGTTGTAAATCACCATGGAACCCCAAAAATGTGGGCAAGAGCTGATGAAAACGGCTATGAAGCGCGAAAACGACTTGTTTTTGGTCATCACTCTCAAACATTATCGAGTCTTACGGTCGTTGTAAATCGCCCTAGAACCCCAAAGCTCATAAAAAAGGCCGTAAAGCGCGAAAACGATGAGTTTTTGCTCAAAATTCACAAACATGTATCATGTCGTACGGTCATTGAAAATCGCCCTACAACGCCAAAACTATGGGCAATAGCTCATGACAAACAGCCATAAAACAGAGAAACAACGAGTTTTTGGTCATAACTCTCAGACATGTATCGAGTCTTACGGTCGTTGAAAATTTTCATGGAACCCCCAAATTACAGGCAATATCTAATGAAAACGGCAATAAAGCGCGAAAACGACGTGTTTTTGGTCATAACTCTCAAACATGTATCGGGTCTTACGGTCATTGTAAATCACCCTAGAACCCCAAAACTATGGTCACTAGCTCAAAAAAACAGCCGTAAAACAAAAAATGATGAGTTTTTTGTCATAACTCTCAAACATGTATCGGGTCTTAATGTCATCGTAAAATCGGTATGAAACCCGAAAATTGTGGGCAATAGATCGTGAAAATAGCCATAAAGCGCAAAAACGATGACTATTTGGTTATAACACTCAAAAATGTATCGGGTCTTACGTCGAGTGTAAATCGACCTAGAATCTCAAAACTATGGGCAATAGGTCCTGAAAACAGCCATAAAGCGCGAAAACGGTGAGTTTTTTGTTCATAACTCTCAAACATGTATCGGGTCATACGGTGGTTGTAAATCTCCCTAGAAGCCCAAAACTTTGGGAAAAGATCGTGAAAATAGCCATAAAACACAAAAATATGAGTTTTTGGTCATATGTCTGAAACATTTATCGGGTCTTACTTTTGTTGTAAATCTCCCTAGAACCCCAAAACTTTGGGCAATAGCTCATGAAAACAGCAATAAAGTGCAAAACGATGAGTTTTTGGTCATATCTCTCAAACATGTATCGGGTTTTTCGGTCGTTGTAAATCACCATGGAACCAAAAAAATATTGGCAAGAGCTCATGATAACGGCTCTGAAGCGCGAAAACGACTTGTTTTTGGTCATCCCTCTCAAAACATGTATCGGGTCTTACGGTCGTTGTAAATCGCCCTAGAACCCCAAATCTCATAAAAACGGCCGTAAAGCGCGAAAACGACGAGTTTTTGGTCAAAATTCACAAACATGTATCAGGTCTTACGGTCGTTGAAAATCGCCCTACAACCCTAAAAATATGGGCAATAGCTAATGAAATACAGCCATAAAATAGAGAAACAACGGGTTTTTGGTCATAACTGTCAGACATGTATCGAGTCTTACGGTCGTTGAAAATTTTCATGGATCCCCAAAATTACGAGCAATAGCTAACGAAAACGGCAATAAAGCGCGAAAACGACGTGTATTTGGTCATAACTCTCAAAGAAGTATCGGGTCATACGGTCATTGTAAATCACCCTGGAACCCCAAAAATATGGTCACTAGCTCAAAATAACACGTCTAAAACAAAAAAATGACGTGTTTTTTGTCATAACTCTCAAACATGTATCGGGTCTTACGGTCATTGTAAAATCGGTATGAAACCCGAAAACTGTGGAAAATAGCTCGTGAAAATAGCCATAAAGCGCAAAAACGAAGAGTATTTGGTTATAACACTCAAAAATGTCTCGGGTCTTACGACCATTGTAAATCGCCCTAGAATCCCAAAACTATGGGCAATAGCTCATGAAAACGGCCATAAAGCGTGAAAACGGCGAGTTTATGGTCATAACTCTCACACATGTATCGGGTCATACGGTCGTTGTAAATCGCCCTAGAAGCCCAAAACTATGGGCAAAGATAGTGAAAATAGCTGTAAAACACAAAAGGCTGACTTTTTGGTCATATCTGTAAAACATGTATTGGGTCTTACTTTCGTTGTAGATTGCCCTGGAACCATGAAACTATGGGCAATAGCTCGTGAAACCAGCAATAAAGCGCGAAAACGACGAGTTTTTGGTCATAACTCTCAAACATATATCGGGTTTTTCGGTCGTTGTAAATCACCATGGAACCCCAAAAATGTGGGCAAGAGCTCATGAAAACGGCTATGAAGCGCGAAAACGACTTGTTTTTCGTCATCACTCTCAAGCATGTATCGGGTCTTACGGTCATTGTAAATCGCCCTAGAACCCCAAAGCTCATAAAAAAGGCCGTAAAGCGCGAAAACGATGAGTTTTTGGTCAAAATTCACAAACATGTATCATGTCGTACGGTCGTTGAAAATCGCCCTACGACGCCAAACTATGGGCAATAGCTCATGAAAACGGCAATAAAGTGCGAAAACGACATGTTTTTGGTCATAACTCTCAAACATGTATCGGGTCTTACGGTCATTGTAAATCACTGTGGAACCCCAAAAATATGGTCACTAGCTCAAAATAACAGCTGTAAAACAAAAAAAGACGAGTTTTTTGTCATAACTCTCAAACATGTATCGGGTCTTACGGTCATTGTAAAATCGATATGAAACCTGAAAACTGTGGGAAATAGATCAAGAAAACAGCCATCAAGCGCAAAAACAAAGAGTATTTGGTTATAACACTCAAAAATGTCTCGGGTCTTACGACTGTTGTAAATCGCCCTAGAATCCCGAAACTATGGGCAATAGCTCATGAAAACGGCCATAAAGCACGAAAACGGCGAGTTTTTGGTCATAACTCTCACACATGTATCAGGTCATACGATCGTTGTAAATCGCCCTAGAAGCCCAAAACTATGGGCAAAGATAGTGAAAATAGCCGTAAAACACAAAAAGGCTGAGTTTTTGGTCATATCTCTGAAACATGTATCGGGTCTTACTTTCGTTGTAAATCGCCCTAGAACCCCAAAACTTTGGTCAATAGCTCATGAAAATAGCAATAAAGCGCGAAAACGACGAGTTTTTGGTCATATCTCTCAAACATGTATTGGGTTTTTCGGTTGTTGTAAATCACCATGGAACCCCAAAACTGTGGGGAACAGCTCGTGAAAACGGCTATGAAGCACGAAAATGACTTGTTTTTGGTCATCACTCTCAAAATGTATCGTGTCTTACGGTCGTTGTAAATCGCCCTAGAACCCCAAAGCTCATAAAAACGGCCGTAATGCGCGAAAACGACCAGTTTTTGGTCAAAATTCACAAACATGTATCAGGTCTTACGGTCGTTGAAAATCGCCCTATAACCCCAAAACTATGGGCAATAGCTCATGAAAAACAGCCATAAAACAGAGAAACAACGGGTTTTTGGTCATAACTCTCAGGCATGTATCGAGTCTTACGGTCGTTGAAAATTTTCATGGATCCCCAAAATTACGGGCAATAGCTAATGAAAACGGCAATAAAGCGTGAAAACGACGTGTATTTGGTCATAACTCACAAACAAGTATCGGGTTTGACGGTCATTGTAAATCACCCTGGAACCCCAAAAATATTGTCACTAGCTCAAAATAACAGCTGTAAAACAAAAAAATGACGAGTTTTTTGTCATAACTCTCAAACATATATCGGGTCTTACGGTCATTGAAAATCGCCCTACAACCCTAAAACTATGGGCAATAGCTCATGACATATAGCCATAAAATAGAGAAACAACGGGTTTTTGGTCATAACTCTCAGACATGTATCGAGTCTTACAGTCGTTGAAAATTTTCATGGATCCCCAAAATTACGGGCATTAGCTAACGAAAACGGCAATAAAGCGTGAAAACGACGTGTATTTGGTCATAACTCTCAAACAAGTATCGGGTCATACGGTCATTGTAAATCACCCTAGAACCCCAAAAATATGGTCACTAGCTCAAAATAACACGTGTAAAACAAAAAAATGACGAGTTTTTTTCATAACTCTCAAACATGTATCGGGTCTTACGGTCATTGTAAAATCGGTATGAAACCCGAAAACTGTGGAAAATAACTCATGAAAACAGCCATAAATCGCAAAAACAAAGAGTATTTGGTTATAACACTCAAAAATGTCTTGGGTGTTACCACCATTGTAAATCGCCCTAGAATCCCAAAACTATGGGCAATAGCTCATGAAAACAGCCATAAAGCGTGAAAACGGCGAGTTCTTGGTCATAACTCTCACACATGTATCGGGTCATACGGTCGTTGTAAATCGCCATAGACGCCCTAAACTATGGGAAAAGATTGTGAAAATAGCCATAAAACACAAAAAGATGAGTTTTTGGTCATATCTCTTAAACATGTATCGGGTCATACAGTGGTTGTAAATCGCCCTAGAAGCCCAAAACTTTGGGAAAAGATCGTGAAAATAGCCATAAAACACAAAAATATGAGTTTTTGGTCATATGTCTGAAACATTTATCGGTTCTTACTTTCATTGTAAATCTACCTAGAACCCCAAAACTTTGGGCAATAGCTCATGAAAACAGCAATAAAGCGCAAAACGACGAGTTTTTGGTCATATCTCTCAAACATGCATCGGGTTTTTCGGTCGTTGTAAATCACCATGGAACCCCAAAAATGTGGGCAAGAGCTCATGATAACGGCTCTGAAGCGCGAAAACGACTTGTTTTTGGTCATCACTCTCAAAACATGTATCGGGTCTTACGGTCGTTGTAAATCGCCATAGAACCCCAAATCTCATAAAAATGGCCATAGAGCGCGAAAACGAGTTTTTGGTCATATCTCTAAAACATGTATTGGGTCTTGGTTTCGTTGTAGATCGCCGTGGAACCACGAAACTATGGGCAATAGCTCGTGAAAACAGCAATAAAGCGCGAAAACGACGATTTTTTGGTCATAACTCTCAAACATGTATTGGGTTTTTCGGTCGTTGTAAATCACCATGGAACCCCAAAAATATGGGCAAGAGCTCATGAAAACGGCTATGAAGCGCGAAAACGACTTGTTTTTGGTCATCACTCTCAAACATGTATCGGGTCTTACGGTCGTTGTAAATCGCCCTAGAAACCCAAACCTCATAAAAAGGCCGTAAAGCACGAAAACGATTAGTTTTTGGTCATAATTCACAAACATGTATCATGTCGTACGGTCGTTGAAAATCGCCCTACGACGCCAAACTATGGGCAATAGCTCAAAAAACCAGCCGTAAAACAAAAAATGACGAGTTTTTTATCATAACTTTCAAACATGTATCGGGTCTTAATGTCATTGTAAAATCGGTATGAAACCCGAAAATTGGGGGCAATAGCTCATGAAAACAGCCATAAAGCGCAAAAACGATGAGTATTTAGTTATAACACTAAAAAATGTACCGGGTCTTTCGGCCAGTGTAAATCGACCTAGAATCCCAAACTATGGGCCATAGGTCATGAAAACAGCCATAAAGCGCGAAAACGGTGAGTTTTTGGTCATAACTCTCAAACATGTATCGGGTCATACGGTGGTTGTAAATCGCCCTAGAAGCCCAAAACTATGGGAAAAGATCGTGAAAATAGCCATAAAACACAAAATATGAGTTTTTGGTCATATCTCTGAAACATGTATCGGGTCTTACTTTCGTTGTAAATCGCCCTAGAACCCCAAAACTTTGGGCAATAGCTCATGAAAACAGCAATAAAGCGCGAAGACGACGAGTTTTTGGTCATATCTCTCAAACATGTATTGGGTTTTTCGGTTGTTGTAAATCACCATGGAACCCCAAAACTGTGGGGAAGAGCTCATGAAAACGGCTATGAAGCACGAAAACGACTTGTTTTTGGTCATCACTCTCAAAACATGTATCATGTCTTACGGTCGTTGTAAATCGCCCTAGAACCCCAAAGCTCATAAAAACGGCCGTAAAGCGCGAAAACGACCAGTTTTTGGTCAAAATTCACAAACATGTATCAGGTCTTACGGTTGTTGAAAATCGCCCTATAACCCCAAAACTATGGGCAATAGCTCATGAAAAACAGCCATAAAACAGAGAAACAACGGGTTTTTGGTCATAACTCTCAGACATGTATCGAGTCTTACGTTCATTGAAAATTTTCATGGATCCCCAAAGTTACGGGCAATAGCTAATGAAAACGGCAATAAAGCGCGAAAACGACGTGTATTTGGCCATAACTCTTAAACATGTATCGGGTCATACGGTCATTGTAAATCACCCTGGAACCCCAAAAATATGGTCACTAGCTCAAAATAACAGTTGTAAAACAAAAAATGACGAGTTTTTTGTCATAACTCTCAAACATGTATCGGGTCTTACGGTCATTGTAAAATCAGTATGAAACCCGAAAATTGTGGGCAGCCATAAAGCGCAAAAACAAAGAGTATTTGGTTATAACACTCAAAAATGTCTCGGGTCTTACGACCGTTGTAAATCGCCCTAGAATCCCAAAACTATGGTCAGTAGCTCATGAAAACGGCCATAAAGCGCGAAAACGAGTTTTTGGTCATAATTCTCAAACATTTATCGGGTCATACGGTCGTTATAAATCACCCTAGAAGCCCAAAACTATGGGAAAAGATTGTGAAAATAGCCGTAAAACACAAAAAGATGAGTTTTTGGTCATATCTCTGAAACATGTATCGGGTCTTACTTTCATTGTAAATCGCCCTGGAACCCCCAAACTATGGGCAATAGCTCATGAAAACAACAATAAAGCGCGAAAACGACGAGTTTTTGGTCATAACTCTCAAACATGTATCGGGTTTTTCGGTCGTTGTAAATCACCATGGAACCGCAAAAATGTGGGCAAGAGCTCATGAAAACGGCCATGAAGCACGAAAATGACTTGTTTTTGGTCATTAGGAGCTGTGACAATGTTCGATTCACCACCTCCGTTTGACCATCTGTTTGGGGATGACATGTAGTACTGAACAGGAACTTTGTTCCTAGATTGCCGCATAAGGTCTTCCAAAAGTAGCTCATGAACTTCACATCACGGTCAGAAACAATCGTCTTTGGTACTCCATGTAATCTCACGATGTCCCTGAAAAACAGGTTAGCAACATGTGACGCATCGTCGCTTTTGTGGCAGGCAATAAAATGAGACATCTTAGAGAACCTATCCACTACCACAAATATAGAATCATGACCTCTCTGAGTTTTAGGTAGACCTAGCACAAAATCCATACTAATGTCTTCCCATGGAATAGTCGGTGCAGAGAGAGGTGTATACAAACCGTGAGGCTTCAGCTTAGATTTCGACTTGTGGCATGTAATACATCGGCTCACAAATCTGTACACATCACGCCTCATCTTGGGCCAATAAAAATGATAAGCAAGCATGAGCAACGTCTTCTCAAGCCCAAAGTGACCCATCAAACCACCAGCATGTGATTCCTGCACTAAAAATAAACACAACGACGATTCTGGAATACATAGTTTGTTAGCTCGAAACAAATATCCATCATGTATATGATACTTATCCCATGCGTTTCAAAGAGCACACAAACGATATGGTTCAGGAAAATCATGGTCAGTTGCATAAAGTGCACAAATAGCTTCTAATCCAGGAAGTTTAACATCAAGATTGGTTAATAGCATGTTCTTCCTAGATAGAGCATCAGCAACAACGTTCTCTTTTCCCTTCTTATAGTTAATGATGTAAGGAAAAGAATCAATGAACTCAACCCATTTAGCTAATCTTTTATGCAAGTTTGATTGAGCTTTCAAGTATTTCAATGCTTCATGATCAGAATGTATGATGAATTCTTTTGGCCACAAATAATGTTGCCAAACCTCAAGTACTCTAACAAGTGCATACAATTCTTTATCATAGATAGAGTAATTCAAACGAGCACCAGTCAATTTCTTAGAAAAATAAGCTATAGGCCGACCCTCCTGCATCAAAACGCCACCTATACTTATACCACTAGCATCACATTCAACTTCAAATTGCTTCGAAAAATCAGGTAATGCAAGCAATGGTGCAGAAGTAAGCAAACGTTTCAATGTATCAAATGCAATGTCTTGGACCGTGCCCCATACAAAAGGAACACCTTTCTTTGTCAAATCATTTAATGGTGCAGCAATGGTGCTAAAATCTTTCACAAAGCGCCTACAGAAACCAGCAAGACCGTGGAAACTACGCACTTGACTTACATTCATTAGAGTAGGCCAATTCTGAATTGATTCAATTTTAGATTGATCTACCTCTACTCCATGCTTATAAACAACAAATCCTAGGAATATGACCTTATCTTTTGCAAATGTACACTTCTCAAGATTAACATACAGTTTATTATCACGTAACACTTGCAAAACTTGTCTAATATCAGTGCAATGTTCAGATTCGGTGTGGCTGTATATGAGTATATCATCAAAGTAAACAACCACGAAACGACCAATAAACTCTCTCAAAACATGATTCATCAAACGCATGAAAGTACTAGGTGCATTAGTAAGACCAAACGGCATAACTAACCACTCATACAAACCGAATTTAGTTTTGAAAGCAGTTTTCCATTCATCCACTTCTTTCATCCTAATTTGATGATAACCACTACGCAAGTCAATTTTAGAGAAAATAGCAGCACCACTCAATTAATCGAGCATATCCTCTAAGCGTGGAATAGGATGACGATATCGAATCGTGATGTTATTAATCGCTCTACAATCAACACACATGCGCCAAGTACCATCTTTCTTAGGAACTAAAATAACACGAACAGCACAAGGGCTAAGAGAGACACGAATGTACCCTTTATCCAGCAACGCTTGTACTTGCTTCTGAATTTCCTTAGTTTCTTCGGGATTAGTCCTGTAAGGTGCACGGTTGGGAAGTGTCGCGCCAGGAATTAGGTCCACTTGATGTTCTATACCACGCAATGGGGGCAAACCTGCGGGTATGTCTTCTTTAAACACATCCCCAACATCCTGTAAAACAGAAGAGACACCAAGAGAAATAGGGGTCATGTCGTTAGAAACCAATACCTCGCCCTTATACATGAGCACAAGTGGCATGGCTGTAGGATCCTCACGAAACACTCTCATATCCTCCTTGGTGGCTAGTATCAATAACCCAGGCACTCTCTCACTTTTTGTTATATCACTCAATCTAGGCTCAATTACATCAGGAACAGTCTCGCCTCCGAAAGTGGTAGTATCTTCCTTCAAGTTCACCTATATTTTCTGGCGAGAATCATTCACAATTTCTTGTGCTATCATTGGCTGCATAGTAATCTTCTTCCCTTTGAATACCATGTGATATGTATTGGCTCGGCCATTGTGTTGCACATGGCAATCATAGAGCCAAGGCCGACCCAATAATAGGTGACAAACATTCATAGGAACCACATCAAAATCAATAGAATCTTTGTATGGCCCTATTTGAAAATTCACACGTACCATATGATTTACCTTCATCTCACCATTGTTGCTCAACCATTGTATGTAGTATGGCTTGGGATGAGGTAAATATGTCAAATTCAGTTTGGCACATAGTTCCTTACTTGCAAGATTTTTGCAGCTACCTTCATCAATAATTACCTTGCAAGCTTTGTTTGGTCCAACTAGAGGTTTTGTTTGGAACAAGTTGCAACGCTGGGATTCCTCAACCGGTTGCACACTAAGTACACGTGAAGATACGGCAATAGTGGGTGCACGCTTAGCATATGCATCAGCACCTTCCTTGCCGTCATCAATATCATCCTCAGAAGCTTCATCTCCACTTTCTACTTCACCTTGTTCATTAACAAACATAACCTTGCTGTTTGGACAATCCTTCTTGTAGTGACCTCTACCTCCACAAGTATGGTAGACCACATCACGAGTACATGCAGTAGACATGTTGGAACCCGAGCTAGAAGCAGGAACAGCGGGTATCCGAGCATTAGAACCAAACGAAGGTGTACTTGCTGGTTTGGCCGATGGTGTGAATGGAGCAGCAGCTGTCGTGGATCAGAGGAGGTGTAGACCTGGCAAAATCTCGGAGGACGGAAAACGAGCACGTGACTTTGCCTCTTCTGCCAACTGGGATTCGGCCTCTCTAGCATGATGCAACAACTCATTCATGGTCTCATACTTGTGATGACGAACAATGCTCTTGATCAGTAACTTCAAATTGTTTAGGAATCGCTGCATGGTCATCTCAATGGACTCACGAACTTGAGCACGCTGCATAAGCATCTCCATCTCCATGTAGTACTCATCAACTGTCATGGTGCCTTGCTTCAGTTGCGTCAATTTATCAAAAACTGATCGCAAGTAGTTGGTTGGTACGAAACGAGCCTTCATGATTTGCTTCATCTCGCGCCAATCCATCACAGGAAGTTCATTATCCTCCCGCCTATGTTGCACAAGAGCATCCCACCAACTCAACGCATAACCATCAAATTCAGATGCTGCAAGCTTGACCTTCTTATCTTCTGGATAGTCAAATAAGCGCCAGAGTTTCTCAATCTTCAATTCCCAGGTGAGGTAGTCTTTAGGATCAATGGAACCATCAAACTTAGGAATCGAGAATTTTGGCTTGCCCAAACCGTCATCAGCAGCTTGGTTGGGAACACGTGGACCACGCCCAAGATGGGCAAACCCACGACCATGAGCAGGTGCATGGACAGGGGGAATAGCACGTCCCCTGCCAACATGTGGAGCAGCATCAACAGCGCTACCCTCATCGAAATCATCAAAGGCATCATCATGTTGAAGATCTTCCCTTTTATGCAAGGCGGCTTTCAAACCCTCAATAGACTGCTGCAAAGTGGTGACATTGACATTGAGCGTAGCCACTTGTGTTTGGATAGTATCAAGTGTCCCAACATGCTGATCCAATCTCATATTCATATCTTGGAGATTCTTGTCAATGGCATCTGTAGTGTTAGTAAACACATGTGTCAAGTGGGATTTCAAAGCCTCATATTCACGCCAATTGACGAGCTCCTCATCCTTCTTTTTCTCCAACACAACATCATCATCACTAGTAGACATGATTAGTAGGTTAGTGCAAAAATCAGAATCTGTATGGTGGAAACTCTCACAACTCACTCACAACTAATAAGAAAGGAGATCTTACCGTTCCAAAGTGAATAGAGATGCTCTACCAAAACAAAATCAAAGACTGATGCACTTCATGTGATGAAGTGAATATCAAAGGTATAGAGAACGATCGCAGGGCACACAGGTTATGTAAAGGTGGAGCTATAGGTTTGGTACCCTATCTCCACCGCAAACAAGTCCTAGTGCTAATCGTACAAATACCCAAGAAACACACACGGTGGAGATAAACGTGGCAATGCAACTTATGTACAGGAATATTGCAATGCACAAGAGAGACGCTAGTAATAGCTCAAATAGAACAGGGACAAGATTGCTCAATCTACTAGTGCTATACAACAAGGCATCCAATATGGCACACTTCTATATCTCTTTTTTTTCAGGCTTGTAGCTCTTTTCTCTTGTTTTTTATACTGATTCTTTTTTCTTTTCTCTCTTTTTTTTGATTTTTTTTCAACTATATTATTCAATGCAAACGAGCACAACAACTTATAAGAGAACTGGGCCGGATAGTCCGGTTGATATGCGCCGGAGACTCCGGTTGGGCCGGATAGTCCGGTGTGATTCGGCCGGATAGTTCGGCTTTGCCTGTCGAAAATTTCTGCACTGCAAACCCTAATGAGCAGCCTGTCAGAGCAAAGCAACTAGTCTCCTGGGTACGTTCCTAGGCACAAATGTTGTAGATAGGATGTGTCTATGGTATGCAAACAAAGGTACGCTATGTGGACTCTGAAAAACGATTAAACACTTGCGGAAACCGTAACGGTGGGAATAGCGGAAAACAAGATCAAACCCTAAACCTAGACACAAACGGAAACTAGACTCCTACGAGGAAAACCTGCAGATCGGATCTACGAGAAGATACAATCAGCAACTAAAACTCAAAAACGATGCAATCTAGTCTCTGGCAAATCTTTTTGTAAGGCTTTTTCTGTATAGGACGAAAACACTCTCTAATCTATGGATGGATTTGTGGATGCTTACCGAGGCAGCACTGGAAGTCTGATACCAAGATGATATGAGGTGGCCCGATCTTCTCAGTAAGCGGATGGCGGTGATGATGGTGGATGATAGATAACTAGCCTGTAGCTATGAACTCTCCCGCTCGATCCCTGATGCCAATGCAACAGCTCTTAAACCTTGTAGGATATTCACAACACCACGCTCTTGCGCACGCAGCCGTGACCACGAACGGTAGTATGCAATCGGCTAATTCCCAATGGAACAATAGATCACACTCAATTATAGTTGGTAGATTTGAACACAGGGTAATTCCAGAGGTTCTATGAAAGAAACAACTCCAAAATATTTTAACGTGGTCTGAACCCTAACTAGAGGTCGTCCCATAGCTTATAAGGGCGACTGGAGCGACCAGAAGCCAAAACTAAACGCAAACGACTCAAACTGATACAAACTGACTCGGACCAGATTCGGTCGGCGGGCGACACTCCGGTCGAAATCGGCCGGACACTCCGGGTGAAGTGTGCCGGACAATCCGGTCTGGCCGAAAACTCTGAAGTTTCTGCGTGGTGTCCGGGTAGTATCCGAACTGGCATACTGAATGTCCACGCCAGTTTGCCTCTCGACCAGGCCGGACAGTCCGGGTGGATCTGGCCGGACACTCCGGTCGTGGCAGATCTTTTTGCCTTCGTCTTGATGATCTTCTCTTGCGCCTTCCTCCCGCTCCTCCCTCGCGCATCCTTGGGCGATCATCATGTTGGGCTTCATTTGTAGCCCTTCTCCTCCTTGCGCCATGCTTGTTTCCCCAACGAACCTGATCATACATAAATGCATAGACTTAGGAGTAAATTCACCTGTTGTTCCAGTAGCTTAGCACGAGCTCTTGTAATAGGTCCAATTCTAATCTCATTGGACTGATTGTTTCTTGCAACAGTTGTAGCATCTTCAGTAGTCATTGGGGTAGGTGTAATTGTAGGGATGTCCTCATCACGTACTTTCATTGTAAATCACCCTGGAACCCCGAAACTATGGGCAATAGCTCATGAAAACAACAATAAAGCGCGAAAACGACGAGTTTTTGGTCATAAATCTCAAACATGTATCGGGTTTTTCGGTCGTTGTAAATCACCATGGAACCGCAAAAATGTGGGCAAGAGCTCATGAAAACGGCCATGAAGCACGAAAACGATTTGTTTTTGGTCATTACTCTCAAACATGTATCGGGTCTTACGGTCGTTGTAAATCACCCTAGAACCCCAAATCTCCTAAAAACGGCCGTAAAATGCGAAAACGACGAGTTTTTGGTCAAAATTCACAAACATGTATCAGGTCTTACGGTCGTTGAAAATCGCCCTACAACCCCAAAACTATGGGCAATAGCTCATGAAATATCGCCATAAAATAGAGAAACAACGAGTTTTTGTTCATAACTCTCAGACATGTATCCAGTCTTACGGTCATTGAAAATTGTCATGGATCCCCAAAATTATGGGCAATAGCTAATGAAAACGGCAATAAAGTGCGAAAACGACATGTTTTTGGTCATAACTCTCAAACATGTATCGGGTCTTACGGTCATTGTAAATCACCGTGGAACCCCAAAAATATGGTCACTAGCTCAAAATAATAGCTGTAAAACAAAAAAAGACGAGTTTTTTGTCATAACTCTCAAACATGTATCGGGTCTTGCGGTCATTGTAAAATCGATATGAAACCTGAAAACTGTGGGAAATAGCTCAAGAAAACAGCCATCAAGCGCAAAAACAAAGAGTATTAGGTTATAACACTCAAAAATGTCTCGGGTCTTACGACTGTTGTAAATCGCCCTAGAATCCCGAAACTATGGGCAATAGCTCATGAAAACGGCCACAAAGCGCGAAAACGGCGAGTTTTTGGTCATAACTCTCACACATGTATCGGGTCATACGGTCGTTGTAAATCGCCCTAGAAGCCCAAAACTATGGGCAAAGATAGTGAAAATAGCCGTAAAACACAAAAGGTGAGTTTTTGGTCATATCTCCGAAACATGTATTGGGTCTTACTTTCGTTGTAGATCGCCCTGGAACCACGAAACTATGGGCAATAGCTCGTGAAAACAACAATAAAGCGCGAAAATGACGAGTTTTTGGTCATAACTCTCAAACATGTATCGGGTTTTTCGGTCATTGTAAATCACAATGGAACCCCAAAAATGTGGGCAAGAGCTCATGAAAACGGCTATGAAGCGCAAAAATGACTTGTTTTTGGTCATCACTGTCAAACATGTATCGGGTCTTACAGTCGTTTTAAATCGCCCTAGAACCCCAACGCTCATACAAAAGGCCGTAAAGCGCGAAAACGATGAGCTTTTGGTCAAAATTCACAAACATGTATCATGTCGTACGGTCGTTGAAAATCGCCCTACAACGCCAAAACTATGGGCAATAGCTCACGAAAACCAGCCATAAAACAGAGAAACAACGAGTTTTTGGT
Organism: Avena insularis; assembly: GCA_023614405.1. Lineage (NCBI taxonomy): Eukaryota > Viridiplantae > Streptophyta > Magnoliopsida > Poales > Poaceae > Avena > Avena insularis. Next base: position 504,523 of record CM042695.1, on the reverse strand, counting down.
CATAACTCTGAGACATGTATCGAGTCTATGGTTGTTGAAAATTTTCATGGAACCCCAAAACTTTGGGAAATAGCTCATGAAAATAGCAATAAAGCGCGAAAACGACGTGTTTTTGGTCATAACTCTCAAACATGTATCGGGTCTTATGGTCATTGTAAATCACCCTGAAACCCCAAAACTATGGTCACTAGCTCAAAAAACCAGCCGTAAAACAAAAAATGACGAGTTTTTTATGATAACTCTCAAACATGTATCGGGTCTTAATGTCATCGTACAATCGGTATGAAACCCGAAAATTGTGGGCAATAGCTCATAAAAATAGCCATAAAGCGCAAAAACGATGAGTATTTTGTTATAACACTCAAAAATGTACTAGGTCTTACGGCCAGTGTAAATCGACCTAGAATCCCAAAACTATGGGCCATAGGTCATGAAAACATCCATAAAGCACGAAAACGGTGAGTTTTTGGTCATAACTCTCAAACATGTATCGGGTCATACGGTGGTTGTAAATCGCCCTAGAAGCCCAAAACTATGGGAAAAGATCGTGAAAATAGCCATAAAACACAAAAATATGAGTTTTTGGTCATATCTCTGAAACATGTATCCGGTCTTACTTTCGTTGTAAATCGCCCTAGAACCCCAAAACTTTGGGCAATAGCTCATGAAAACAGCAATAAAGCGCGAAAACGACGAGTTTTTGATCATTACTCTCAAACATGTATCGGGTTTTTCGGTCGTTGTAAATCACCATGGAACCGCAAAAATGTGGGCAAGAGCTCATGAAAACAGCCATGAAGCATGAAAATGACTTGTTTTGGGTCATTACTCTCAAACATGTATCGGGTATTACGGTCGTTGTTAATCTACCTAGAACCCCAAATCTCATAAAAACGGCCGTAAAGCGCGAAAACGACGAGTTTTTGGTCAAAATTCACAAACATGTATCAGGTCTTACGGTCGTTGAAAATCGCCCTACAACCCCAAAACTATGGGCAATAGCTCATGAAATACAGCCATAAAATAGAGAAACAACGAGTTTTTGGTCATAACTCTCAGACATGTATCCAGTCTTACGGTCGTTGAAAATTGTCATGGATCCCCAAAATTATGGGCAATAGCTAATGAAAACGGCAATAAAGTGCGAAAACGACGTGTTATTGGTCATAACTCTCAAACATGTATCGGATCTTACGGTCATTGTAAATCACCGTGGAACCCCAAAAATATGGTCACTAGCTCAAAATAACAGCTGTAAAACAAAAAAAAGACGAGTTTCTTGTCATAACTTTCAAACATGTATCGGGTCTTACGATCATTGTAAAATCGGTATGAAACCAGAAAACTGTGGGAAATAGCTCATGAAAACAGCGATAAAGCGCAAAAACGAAAAGTATTTGGTTATAACACTCAAAAATGTCTCGGGTCTTACAACCGTTGTAAATCGCCCTAGAATTCCAAAACTATGGGCAATAGCTCATGATAACGGCCATAAAGCGCGAAAACGGCGAGTTTTTGGTCATAACTCTCACACATGTATCGGGTCATACGGTCGTTGTAAATCGCCCTAGAAGCCCAAACTATGGGAAAAGCTTGTGAAAATAGCCGTAAAACACAAAAAGATGAGTTTTTGGTCATATCTCTGAAACATGTATCGGGTCTTACTTTCATTGTAGATCGCCCTGGAACCCCGAAACTATGGGCAATAGCTCATGAAAACAACAATAAAGCGCGAAAACGACGAGTTTTTGGTCATAACTCTCAAACATGTATCGGGTTTTTCGGTCGTTGTAAATCACCATGGAACCCCAAAAATGTGGGCAAGAGCTCATGAAAACGGCTATGAAGCGCGAAAACGACTTGGTTTTGGTCATCACTGTCAAACATGTATCGGGTCTTACAGTCGTTTTAAATCGCCCTAGAACCCCAATCCTCATACAAAAGGCCGTAAAGCGCGAAAACGATGAGTTTTTGGTCAAAATTCACAAACAAGTATCATGTCGTACGGTCCTTGAAAATCGCCCTACAACGCCAAAACTATGGGCAATAGCTCATGAAAAACAGCCATAAAACAGAGAAACAACGAGTTTTTGGTCATAACTCTCAGACATGTATCGAGTCTTACGGTTGTTGAAAATTTTCATGGAACCCCAAAGCTTTGGGAAATAGCTCATGAAAACAGCAATAAAGCGCGAAAACAACGTGTTTTTGGTCATAACTCTCAAACATGTATCGGGTCTTACGGTCATTGTAAATCACCCTGAAACCCCGAAACTATGGTCACTAGCTCAAAAAACCAGCCGTAAAACAAAAAATGACGAGTTTTTTATCATAACTCTCAAACATGTATCGGGTCTTAATGTCATCGTAAAATCGGTATGAAACCCGAAAATTGTGGGCAATAGCTCATGAAAACAGCCATAAAGCGCAAAAACAATGAGTATTTTGTTATAACACTCAAAAATGTACCGGGTCTTACGACCAGTGTAAATTGACCTAGAATCCCAAAACTATGGGCCATAGGTCATGAAAACAGCCATAAAGCGCGAAAACGGTGAGTTTTTGGTCATAACTCTCAAACATGTATCGGGTCATACGGTGGTTGTTAATCACGCTAGAAGCCCAAAACTATGGGAAAAGATCGTGAAAATAGCCATAAAACACAAAAATATGAGTTTTTGGTCATATCTATGAAACATGTATCGGGTCTTACTTTCGTTGTAAATCGCCCTAGAACCCCAAAACTTTGGGCAATAGCTCATGAAAACAGCAATAAAGCGCGAAAACGACGAGTTTTTGGTCATATCTCTCAAACATGTATTGGGTTTTTTGGTCGTTGTAAATCACCATGGAACCCCAAAAATATGGGGAAGAGCGCATGAAAACGGCTATGAAGCGCAAAAACGACTTGTTTTTGGTCATCACTCTCAAAACATGTATCGTGTCTTATGGTCGTTGTAAATCGCCCTAGAACCCCAAAGCTCATAAAAACGGCTGTAAAGCGCGAAAACGACCAGTTTTTGGTCAAAATTCACAAACATGTATCAGGTCTTACGGTCGTTGAAAATCACCCTACAACCCCAAAACTATGGGCAATAGCTCATGAAAAACAGCCATAAAATAGAGAAACAACAGGTTTTTGGTCATAACTCTTAGACATGTATCGAGCCTTACGATCGTTGAAAATTTTCATGGATCCCCAAAATTATGGGCAATAGCTAATGAAAACGGCAATAAAGCGCGAAAACGACGTGTTTTTGGTCATAACTCTCAAACATGTATCGGGTCTGACGGTCATTGTAAATCACCCTGGAACCCCAAAAATATTGTCACTAGCTCAAAAAACAGCTGTAAAACAAAAAATGATGAGTTTTTTGTCATAACTCTCAAACATGTATCGGTTCTTACGGTCATTGTAAAATCGGTATGAAACCCAAAAACTGTGGGCAATAGCTCATGAAAAGAGCCATAAAGCGCAAAAACAAAGAGTATTTGGTTATAACACTCAAAAATGTCTCGGGTCTTACGACCGTTGTAAATCGCCCTACAATCCCAAAACTATGGGCAATAGCTCATGAAAACGGCCATAAAGCGCGAAAACGAGTTTTTGGTCATAATTCTCAAACATTTATCGGGTCATACGGTCGTTATAAATCACCCTAGAAGCCCAAAACTATGGGAAAAGATTGTGAAAATAGCCGTCAAACACGAAAAGATGAGTTTTTGGTCATATCTCTCAAACATGTATCGGGTCTTACTTTCATTGTAAATCGCCCTGGAACCATGAAACTATGGGCAATAGCTCGTGAAAACAGCAATAAAGCGCGAAAACGACGAGTTTTTGGTCATAACTCTCAAACATGTATCGGGTTTTTCGGTCGTTGTAAATCACCATGAAACCCCAAAAATGTGGGCAAGAGCTCATGAAAACGGCCATGAAGCGCCAAAATGACTTGTTTTTGGTCATCACTCAAACATGTATCGGGTCTTACGGTCGTTGTAAATCACCCTAGAACCCCAAATCTCATAAAAACGGCCGTAAAGCGCGAAAACAACGAGTTTTTGGTCAAAATTCACAAACATGTATCAGGTCTTACGATCGTCGAAAATCGCCCTACAACCCCAAAATCTATGGGCAATAGCTCATGAAATACAGCCATAAAATAGAGAAACAACGAGTTTTTGGTTATAACTCTCACACATGTATATAGTCTTACGATCGTTGAAAATTGTCATGGAATCCCCAAAATTATGGGCAATAGCTAATGAAAACGGCAATAAAGTGCGAAAACGACGTGTTTTTGGTCATAACTCTCAAACATGTATCGGGTCTTAATGTCATTGTAAAATCGGTATGAAACCCGAAAATTGGGGGCAATAGCTCATGAAAACAGCCATAAAGCGCAAAAACGATGAGTATTTGGTTATAACACTCAAAAATGTACCGGGTCTTTCGGCCAGTGTAAATCGACCTAGAATTCCAAAACTATGGGCCATAGGTCATGAAAACAGCCATAAAGCGCGAAAACGGTGAGTTTTTGGTCATAACTCTCAAACATGTATCGGGTCATACGGTGGTTGTAAATCGCCCTAGAAGCCCAAAACTATGGGAAAAGATCGTGAAAATAGCCATAAAACACAAAAATATGAGTTTTTGGTCCTATCTCTGAAACATGTATCGGGTCTTACTTTCGTTGTAAATCGCCCTAGAACCCCAAAACTTTGGGCAATAGCTCATGAAAACAACAATAAAGCACGAAGACGACGAGTTTTTGGTCATATCTCTCAAACATGTATTGGGTTTTTCGGTTGTTGTAAATCACCATGGAACCCCAAAACTGTGGGGAAGAGCTCATGAAAACGGCTATGAAGCACGAAAACGACTTGTTTTTGGTCATCACTCTCAAAACATGTATCATGTCTTACGGTCGTTGTAAATCGCCCTAGAACCCCAAAGCTCATAAAAACGGCCGTAAAGCGCGAAAACGACCAGTTTTTGGTCAAAATTCACAAACATGTATCAGGTCTTACGATCGTTGAAAATCGCCCTATAACCCCAAAACTATGGGCAATAGCTCATTAAAAACAGCCATAAAACAGAGAAACAACGGGTTTTTGGTCATAACTCTCAGACATGTATCGAGTCTTACGGTCGTTGAAAATTTTCATGGATCCCCAAAATTACGGGTAATAGCTAATGTAAACGGCAATAAAGCGTGAAAACGACGTGTTTTTGGTCATAACTCTCAAACATGTATCGGGTTTGACGGTCATTGTAAATCACCCTGGAACCCCAAAAATATTGTCACTAGCTCCAAATAACAGCTGTAAAACAAAAAAAATGACGAGTTTTTTGTCATAACTCTCAAACATGTATCGGGTCTTACGGTCATTGTAAAATCGGTATGAAACCCAAAAACTATGGGCAATAGCTCAGGAAAAGAGCCATAAAACAGAGAAACAATGTATTTTTGGTCATAACTCTCAGACATGTATCGAGTCTTACGGTCGTTGAAAATTTTCTTGGATCCCCAAAATTACAGGCAATAGCTAATGAAAACGGCAATAAAGCGCAAAAACGACGTGTATTTGGCCATAACTCTTAAACATGTATCGGGTCATACGGTCATTGTAAATCACCCTCGAACCCCAAAAATATGGTCACTAGCTCAAAATAACAGTTGTAAAACAAAAAAATGACGAGTTTTTTTGTCATAACTCTCAAACATGTATCGGGTCTTACGGTCATTGTAAAATCGGTATGAAACCCGAAAATTGTCGGCAGCCATAAAGCGAAAAAACGAAGAGTATTTGGTTATAACACTCAAAAATGTCTCGGGTCTTACGACCGTTGTAAATCGCCCTAGAATCCCAAAACTATGGGCAGTAGCTCATGAAAACGGCCATAAAGCGTGAAAACGAGTTTTTGGTCATAATTCTCAAACATTTATCGGGTCATACGGTCGTTGTAAATCGCCCTAGAAGCCCAAAACTATGGGAAAAGATTGTGAAAATAGCCGTAAAACACAAAAAGATGAGTTTTTGGTCATATCTCTGAAACATGTATCGGGTCTTACTTTCATTGTAAATCGCCCTGGAACCCGGAAACTATGGGCAATAGCTCATGATAACAGCAATAAAGCGCGAAAACGATGAGTTTTTGGTCATAACTCTCAAACATGTATCGGGTTTTTCGGTCGTTGTAAATCACCATGGAACCGCAAAAATGTGGGCAAGAGCTCATGAAAACGGCCATAAAGGACGAAAATGACTTGTTTTTGGTCATTACTCTCAAACATGTATCGGGTATTACGGTCGTTGTAAATTGCCTTAGAACCCCAAATCTCATAAAGACGGCCGTAAAGCGCGAAAACGACGAGTTTTTGGTCAAAATTCACAAACATGTATCAGGTCTTACGGTCGTTGAAAATCGCCCTACAACCCCAAAACTATGGGCAATAGCTCATGAAATACAGCCATAAAATAGAGAAACAACGAGTTTTTGGTCATAACTCTCAGACATGTATCCAGTCTTACGGTCGTTGTAAATCGCCCTAGAATCCCAAAACCATGGGCAATAGCTCATGAAAACGGCCGTAAAGCGCGAAAACGGCGAGTTTTTGGTCATAACTCTCACACATGTATCGGGTCATACGGTCGTTGTAAATCGCCCTGGAACTCCAAAAATATGGTCACTAGCTCAAAAAAACAGCTCTAAAACAAAAAAATGACGAGTTTTTTGTCATAACTCTCAAACATGTATCGGGTCTTACGGTCATTGTAAAATCGGTATGAAACCCGAAAACTGTGGGCAATATCTCATGAAAAGAGCCATAAAGCGCAAAAACAAAGAGTATTTGGTTATAACACTCAAAAATATCTCGGGTCTTACGACCATTGTAAATCGCCCTAGAATCCCAAAACTATGGGCAATAGCTCATGAAAACGGCCATAAAGCACGAAAACGAGTTTTTGGTCATAATTCTCAAACATGTATCGGGTCATACGGTCATTTGTAAATCGCCCTAGAAGCCCAAACTTATGGGAAAATATTGTGAAAATACCCGTAAAACACAAAATGATGAGTTTTTGGTCATATCTCTGAAACATGTATCGGGTCTTACTTTCATTGTAAATCGCCCTGGAACCCGGAAACTATGGGCAATAGCTCATGATAACATCAATAAAGCGCGAAAACAACGAGTTTTTGGTCATAACTCTCAAACATGTATCGGGTTTTTCGGTCGTTGTAAATCACCATGGAACCGCAAAAATGTGGGCAAGAGCTCATGAAAACGGCCATAAAGCACGAAAATGACTTGTTTTTGGTCATTACTCTCAAACATGTATCGGGTATTACGGTCGTTGTAAATTTCCTTAGAACCCCAAATCTCATAAAGACGGCCGTAAAGCGCGAAAACGACGAGTTTTTGGTCAAAATTCACAAACATGTATCAGGTCTTACGGTCGTTGAAAATTGCCCTACAACCCCAAAACTATGGGCAATAGCTCATGAAATACAGCCATAAAATAGAGAAAGAACGAGTTTTTGGTCATAACTCTTAGACATGTATCCAGTCTTACGGTCGTTGAAAATTGTCATGGATTCCCAAAATTATGGGCAATAGCTAATGAAAACGGCAATAAAGCGCGAAAACGACGTGTTTTTGGTCATAACTCTCAAACATGTATCGGGTCTTACGGTCATTGTAAATCACCCTGGAACCCCAAAAATATGGTCTCTAGCCCAAAATAACAGCTATAAAACAAAAAAAGACGAGTTTTTTGTCATAACTCTCAAACATGTATCGGGTCTTACGGTTATTGTAAAATCATTATGAAACCCGAAAACTGTGGGAAATAGCTCATGAAAACGGCCATAAAGCGAAAAGCGAAGTTTTTGGTCATAACTCACACACATGTATCGGGTCATACGGTCGTTGAAAATCTCCCTAGAAGCCCAAAACTATGGCCAAAGATAGTGAAAATAGCCGTAAAACACAAAAAGCTAGGTTTTTTGTAATATCTCTGAAACATGTATTGGGTCTTAGTTTTGTTGTAGATCGCCCTCGAACCACGAAACTATGGGAAATAGCTCGTGAAAACAGCAATAAAGCGCGAAAACGACGAGTTTTTGGTCATAACTCTCAAACATGTATCGGCTTTTCGGTCGTTGTAAATCACCATGGAACCCCAAAAATGTGGGCAAGAGATCATGAAAACGGCTATGAATCGCGAAAACGACTTGGTTTTTGGTCATCACTCTCAAACATGTATCGGCTCTTACGGTCTATGTAAATCGCCCTAGAACCCGAAATCTCATAAAAACGGCCGTGAAGCGCGAAAACAACGAGTTTTTGGTCAAAATTCACAAACATGTATCAGGTCTTACGGTCGTTGAAAATTGCCCTACAACCCCAAAACTATGGGCAATAGCTCATGAAATACAGCCATAAAATAGAGAAAGAACGAGTTTTTGGTCATAACTCTTAGACATGTATCCAGTCTTACGGTCGTTGAAAATTGTCATGGATTCCCAAAATTATGGGCAATAGCTAATGAAAACGGCAATAAAGCGCGAAAACGACGTGTTTTTGGTCATAACTCTCAAACATGTATCGGGTCTTACGGTCATTGTAAATCACCCTGGAACCCCAAAAATATGGTCTCTAGCCCAAAATAACAGCTATAAAACAAAAAAAGACGAGTTTTTTGTCATAACTCTCAAACATGTATCGGGTCTTACGGTTATTGTAAAATCATTATGAAACCCGAAAACTGTGGGAAATAGCTCATGAAAACGGCCATAAAGCGCGAAAACGGCGAGTTTTTGGTCATAACTCTCACACATGTATCGGGTCATACGGTCGTTGTAAATCTCCCTAGAAGCCCAAAACTATGGCCAAAGATAGTGAAAATAGCCGTAAAACACAAAAAGCTAGGTTTTTTGTAATATCTCTGAAACATGTATTGGGTCTTAGTTTTGTTGTAGATCGCCCTCGAACCACGAAACTATGGGAAATAGCTCGTGAAAACAGCAATAAAGCGCGAAAACGACGAGTTTTTGGTCATAACTCTCAAACATGTATCGGCTTTTCGGTCGTTGTAAATCACCATGGAACCCCAAAAATGTGGGCAAGAGATCATGAAAACGGCTATGAATCGCGAAAACGACTTGGTTTTTGGTCATCACTCTCAAACATGTATCGGCTCTTACGGTCTATGTAAATCGCCCTAGAACCCGAAATCTCATAAAAACGGCCGTGAAGCGCGAAAACAACGAGTTTTTGGTCAAAATTCCCAAACATGTATCAGGTCTTACGGTCGTTGAAAATCGCCCTACAACCCAAAATCTATGGGCAATAGCTCATGAAATACAGCCATAAAATAGAGAAACAACGAGTTTTTGGTCATAACTCTCAAACATGTATCCAGTCTTAGAGTCGTTGAAAATTGCCATGGATCCCCAAAATTATGGGCAATAGCCAATGAAAACGGCAATAAAGTGCGAAAACGACGTGTTTTTTGTCATAACTCTCAAACATGTATCGGGTCTTACGGTCATTGTAAAATCGGTATGAAACCCGAAAACTGTGGGCAATAGCTCATGAAAAGAGCCATAAAGCGCAAAAACAAAGAGTATTTGGTTATAACACTCAAAAATATCTCGGGTCTTACGACCATTGTAAATCGCCCTAGAATAGCATAACTATGGGCAATAGCTCATGAAAACGGCCATAAAGCACGAAAATGAGTTTTTGGTCATAATTCTCAAACATGTATCGGGTCATACGATCATTGTAAATCGCCCTAGAAGCCCAAACATATGGGAAAATAGCCGTAAAACACAAAATGATGAGTTTTTGGTCATATCTCTGAAACATGTCTCGGGTCTTACTTTCATTGTAAATCGCCCTGGAACCCCGAAACTATGGGCAATAGCTCATGAACACAGCAATAAAGCGTGAAAACAACGAGTTTTTGGTCATAACCCTCAAACATGTATCGGGTTTTTTGGTCGTTGTAAATCACCATGGAACCGCAAAAATGTGGGCAAGAGCTCATGAAAACGGCCATGAAGAACGAAAATGACTTGTTTTTTGTCATTACTCTCAAACATGTATCTGGTCTTACGGTCGTTGTAAATCGTCCTAGAACCCCAAATCTCATAAAAATGGCTGTAAAGAGCGAAAACGACGAGTTTTTTGTCAAAATTCACAAACATGTATCAGGTCTTACGGTCGTTGAAAATTGCCCTACAACCCCAAAACTATCGGCAATAGCTCATGAAATACAGCCATAAAATAGAGAAAGAACGAGTTTTTGGTCATAACTCTTAGACATGTATCCAGTCTGACGGTCGTTGAAAATTGTCATGGATCCCCAAAATTATGGGCAATAGCTAATGAAAACGGCAATAAAGCGCGAAAAGATGTGTTTTTGGTCATAACTCTCAAACATGTATCGGGTCTTACAGTCATTGTAAATCACCCTGGAACCCCAAAAATATGGTCTCTAGCTCAAAATAACAGCTATAAAATAAAAAAAGACGAGTTTTTTGTCATAACTCTCAAACATGTATCGGGTCTTAGGTCATTGTAAAATCATTATGAAACCCGAAAACTGTGGGAAATAGCTCATGAAAACAACCATAAAGCACAAAAACGAAGAGTATTTGGTTATAACACTCAAAAATGTCTCGTGTCTTACGACCGTTGTAAATCGCCCTAGAATCCGAAAACTATGGGCAATAGCTCATGAAAACGGCCATAAAGGGCGAAAACGGCGAGTTTTTGGTCATAACTCTCACACATGTATCGGGTCATACGGTCGTTGTAAATCTCGCTAGAAGCCCAAAACTATGGGCAAAGATAGTGAAAATAGTCGTAAAACACAAAAAAGCTAGGTTTTTTGTAATATCTCTGAAACATGTATTAGGTCTTAGTTTTATTGTTGATCGCCCTGGAACCACGAAACTATGGGAAATAGCTCGTGAAAACAGCAATAAAGCGCGAAAACGACGAGTTTTTGGTCATAACTCTCAAACATGTATCGGCTTTTCGGTCGTTGTAAATCACCATGGAACCCCAAAAATGTGGGCAAGAGATCATGAAAACGGCTATGAATCGCGAAAACGACTTGGTTTTTGGTCATCACTCTCAAACATGTATCGGCTCTTACGGTCGTTGTAAATCGCCCTAGAACCCGAAATCTCATAAAAATGGCCGTGAAGCGCGAAAACAACGAGTTTTTGGTCAAAATTCCCAAACATGTATCAGGTCTTATGGTCGTTGAAAATCGCCCTACAACCCAAAATCTATGGGCAATAGCTCATGAAATACAACCATAAAATAGAGAAACAACGAGTTTTTGGTCATAACTCTCAAACACGTATCCAGTCTTACGGTCGTTGAAAATTGTCATGGATCCCCAAAATTATGGGCAATAGCTAATGAAAACGGCAATAAAGTGCGAAAACGACGTGTTTTTTGTCATAACTCTCAAACATGTATCGGGTCTTACGGTCATTGTAAAATCAGTATGAAACCCGAAAACTGTGGGCAATAGCTCATGAAAAGAGCCATAAAGCGCAAAAACGAAGAGTATTTGGTTATAACACTCAAAAATATCTCGGGTCTTACGACCATTGTAAATCGCCCTAGAATCCCAAAACTATGGGCAATAGCTCATGAAAACGGCCATCAAGCACGAAAACGAGTTTTTGGTCATAATTCTCAAACAAGTATCGGGTCATACGATCATTGTAAATCGCCCTAGAAGCCCAAACTTATGGGAAAATATTGTGAAAATAGCCGTAAAACACAAAATGATGAGTTTTTGGTCATATCTCGGAAACATGTATCGGGTCTTACTTTCATTGTAAATCTCCCTGGAACCCCGAAACTATGGGCGATAGCTCATGAAAACAGCAATAAAGCGCGAAAATGACGAGTTTTTGGTCATAACTCTCAAACATGTATCGGGTTTTTCGGTCGTTGTAAATCACCATGGAACCGCAAAAATGTGGGCAAGAGCTCATGAAAACGTCCATGAAGCACGCAAATGACTTGTTTTTGGTCATTACTCTCAAACACGTATCGGGTCTTACGGTCGTTATAAATCGCCCTAGAACCCCAAATCTCATAAAAACGGTCGTAAAGCGCGAAAACGACGAGTTTTTGGTCAAAATTCACAAACATGTATCAGGTCTTATGGTCGTTGAAAATTGCCCTACAACCCCAAAAATATGGGCAATAGCTCATGAAATACAGCCATAAAATAGAGAAACAACGAGTTTTTGGTCATAACTCTTAGACATGTATCCAGTCTTACGGTCGTTGAAAATTGTCATGGATCCCCAAAATTATGGGCAATAGCTAATGAAAACGGCAATAAAGCGCGAAAACGACGTGTTTTTGCTCATAACTCTCAAACATGTATCGGGTCTTACGGTCATTGTAAATCACCCTGGAACCCTAAAAATATGGTCTCTAGCTCAAAATAACAGCTGTAAAACAAAAAAAAGACGAGTTTTTTGTCATAACTCTCAAACATGTATCGGGTCTTACGGTCATTGTAAAATCATTATGAAACCGGTAAACTGTGGGAAATAGCTCATGAAAACAACCATAAAGCGCAAAAAGGAAGAGTATTTGGTTATAACACTCAAAAATGTCTCGGGTCTTACGACCGTTGTAAATCGCCCTAGAATCCGAAAACTATGGGCAATAGCTCATGAAAACGGCCATAAAGCGCGAAAACGGCGAGTTTTTGGTCATAACTCTCACACATGTATCGGGTCATACGGTCGTTGTAAATCGCCCTAGAAGCCCAAAACTATGGGCAACGATAGTGAAAATAGCCGTAAAACACAAAAAAGCTGAGTTTTTTGTAATATCTCTGAAACATGTATTGGGTCTTACTTTCGTTGTAGATCGCCCTGGAACCACGAAACTATGGGCAATAGCTCATGAAAACAGCAATAAAGCGCAAAAACGACGAGTTTTTGGTCATAACTCTCAAACATGTATCGGGTTTTTCGGTCATTGTAAATCACCATGGAACCCCAAAAATTTGGGCAAGAGATCATGAAAACGGCTATGAATCGCGAAAACGACTTCTTTTTTGGTCATCACTCTCAAACATGTATCGGGTCTTAAGGTCGTTGTAAATCGCCCTAGAACCCCAAAGCTCATAAAAGGCCGTAAAGCGCGAAAACGATGAGTTTTTTGTCAAAATTCACAAACATGTATCATGTCGTACGGTCGTTGAAAATCGCCCTACAACGCCAAAACTATGGGCAATAGCTCATGAAAAACAGCCATAAAACAGAGAAACAAAAAGTTTTTGGTCATAACACTCAGACATGTATCGAGTCTTACGGTCGTTGAAAATGTTCATGGAACCCCAAAATTACGGGCAATAGCTAATGAAAACGGCAATAAAGCGCGAAAACGACGTGTTTTTGGTCATAACTCTCAAACATGTATCGGGTCTTACGGTCATTGTAAACCACCCTAGAACCCCAAAACTATGGTCACTAGCTCAAAAAAATAGCCGTAAAACAAAAAATGATGAGTTTTTTTGTCATAACTCTCAAACATGTTTCGGGTCATCCGGTCATCGTAAAATCGGTATGAAACCCAACAATTGTGGGTAATAGCTCAAGAAAACAGCCATAAACCGCAAAAACGATGAGTATTTGGTTATAACACTCAAAAATGTACCGGGTCTTACGGCCAGTGTAAATCGACCTAGAATCCCAAAACTATGGGCAATAGGTCATGAAAACAGCCATAAAGCGCGAAAACGGTGAGTTTTTGGTCATAACGCTCAAACATGTATCGGGTCATACGGTGCTTGTAAATCGCCCTTGAAGCCCAAAACTATGGGAAAGATCGTGAAAATAGCCATAAAACACAAAAATATGAGTTTTTGGTCATATCTCTGAAACATGTATCGGGTCTTACTTTCGTTGTAAATCGCCCTAGAACCCCAAAACTTTGGGAAATAGCTCATGAAAACAGCAATAAAGCCCGAAAACGACGAGTTTTTGATCATATCTCTCAAACATTTATAGGGTTTTTCGGTCGTTGTAAATCACCATGGAACCCCAAAATGTGGGCAAGAGCTCATGAAAACGGCTAAGAAGCGTGAAAACGACTTGTTTTTGGTCATCACTCTCAAAACATGTATCGCGTCTTACGGTCGTTGTAAATCGCCCTAGAACCCCAAAGCTCATAAAAACAGTTTTTGGTCAAAATTCACAAACATGTATCAGATCTTATGGTCGTTGGAAGTCGCCCTACAACCCCAAAACTATGGGCAATAGCTCATGAAAAATCTCCATAAAACAGAGAAACAACAGGTTTTTGGTCAAAACTCTCAGACATGTATCGAGTCTTACGTTCGTTGAAAATTTTCATGGATCCCCCATATTACGGGCAATAGCTAATGAAAACGGCAATAAAGCGCGAAAACGACCTGTTTTTGGTCATAACTCTCTAACATGTATCGGGTCTTACGGTCATTGTAAAATCGGTATGAAACCCGAAAACTGTGGGCAATAGCTCATGAAAAGAGTCATAAAGCGCAAAAACGAAGAGTATTTGGTTATAACACTCAAAAATGTCCCGGGTCTTACGACCATTGTAAATCGCCCTAGAATCCCAAAACTATGGCCAATAGCTCATGAAAACGGCCATAAAGCACGAAAACGAGTTTTTGGTCATAATTCTCAAACATGTATCGGGTCATACGGTCGTTGTAAATCACCCTAGAAGCCCAAAACTATGGGAAAATATTGTGAAAATAGCCATAAAACACAAAAAGATGAGTTTTTGGTCATATCTCTGAAACATGTATCGAGTCTTACTTTCATTGTAAATCGACCTGGAACCCCGAAACTATGGGCAATAGCTCATGAAAACAGCAATAAAGCGCGAAAACGACGAGTTTTTGGTCATAACTCTCAAACATGTATCGGGTTTTTAGTCGTTGTAAATCACCATGGAACCGCAAAAATGTGGGCAAGAGCTCATGAAAACGGCCATGAAGCAGGAAAACGACTTGTTTTTGGTCATTACTCTCGAACATGTATCGGGTCTTATGGTTGTTGTAAATCGCCCTAGAATCCCAAATCTCATAAAAACGGCCGTAAAGCGCGAAAACGACGAGTTTTTGGTCAAAATTCACAAACATGTATCAGGTCTTACGGTCGTTGAAAATTGCCCTACAACCCCAAAACTATGGGCAATAGCTCATGAAATATAACCATAAAAGAGAAACAACGAGTTTTTGGTCATAACTCTTAGACATGTATCCAGTCTTACGGTCGTTGAAAATTGTCATGGATCCCCAAAATTATGGGCAATAGCTAATGAAAACGGCAATAAAGCGCAAAAACGACGTGTTTTTGGTCATAACTCTCAAACATGTATCGGGTCTTACGGTCATTGTAAATCATCTTGGAACCCAAAAAATATGGTTACTAGCTCAAAATAACAGCTATAAAACAAAAAAAAGACGAGTTTTTTGTCATAACTCTCAAACATGTATCGGGTCTTACGTTCATTGTAAAATCGAAATGAAACCCGAAAACTGTGGGAAATAGCTCATGAAAACAACCGGAAAGCGCAAAAACAAAGAGTATTTGGTTATAACACTCAAAAATGTCTCGGGTCTTACGACCGTTGTAAATCGCCCTAGAATCCCAAAACTATGGGCAATAGCTCATGAAAAAAGTCAGAAGTGCGAAGTTTTTTGGTCATAACTCCCACACATGTATCGGGTCATGGTGGTTGTAAATCGCCTAGAAGCCCAAAACTATGGGCAAAGATAGTGAAAATAGTAAAACACAAAAAATGAGTTTTGGTAATATCTCTGAAACATGTATGGGGTCTTACTGTCGTTGTAGATCGCCCTAGAACCACGAAACTATGGGCAATAGCTCGTGAAAACAGCAATAAAGCGCGAAAACGACGAGTTTTTTGGTCATCACTCTCAAAACATGTATCGTGTCTTACGGTCGTTGTAAATCGCCCTAGAACCCCAAAGCTCATAAAAATGGCCGTAAATTGCGAGAACGACCAGATTTTGGTCAAAATTGACAAACATGTATCATGTCGTACGGTCGTTGAAAATCGCCCTACAACCCTAACACTATGGGAAATAGCTCATGAAAAACAGCCATAAAATTTTCATGGATCCCCAAAATTACAGCAATAGCTAATGAAAACGGCAATAAAGCGTGAAAACGACGTGTTTTTGGTCATAACTCTCAAACATGTATCGGGTCTTACGGTCATTGTAAATCACCCTCGAACCCCAAAACTATGGGAACTAGCTCAAAAAAAACAGTTGTAAAACAAAAAATGACGAGTTTTTTGTCATAACTCTCAAACATGTATCGGGTCTTATGGTCATTGTAAAATCGGTATGTAACCCGATAACTGTGGACAATAGCTCATGAAAAGAGCCATAAAGCGCGAAAAAGAAGAGTCTTTGGTTATAACACTCAAAAATGTCTCGGGTCTTACGACCATTGTAAATCGCCCTAGAATCCCAAAACTATGGCCAATAGCTCATGAAAACGGCCATAAAGCGCGAAAACGAGTTTTTTGTCATAATTCTCAAACATGTATCGGGTCATACGGTCGTTGTAAATCGCCCTAGAAGCCCAAAACTATGGGAAAAGATTGTGAACATAGCCGTAAAACACAAAAAGATGAGTTTTTGGTCATATCTCTGAAACATGTATCGGGTCTTACTTTCATTGTAAATCGCCCTGCAACCCCGAAACTATGGGCAATAGCTCATGAAAACAGCAATAAAGCACGAAAACGATGAGTTTTGGGTCATAACTCTCAAACATGTATCGGGTTTTTGATCGTTGTAAATCACCATGGAACCCCAAAAATATGGGCAAGAGCTCAAGAAAACGGCTATGAAGCGCGAAAACGACTTGTTTTTGTAATCACTCTCAAACATGTATCAGGTCTTACGGTCGTTGTAAATCGCCCTAGAACCCCAAAGCTCATAAAAAGGCCATACAGCGCTAAAATGATGAGTTTTTGGTCAAAATTCACAAACATGTATCATGTCGTACGGTCGTTGAAAATTGCCCTACAACACAAAACTATGGGTAATAGCTCATGAAAAACAGCCATAAAACACAGAAACAACGAGTTTTTGGTCATAACTCTCAGACATGTATCGAGTCTTACGGTCGTTGAAAATTTTCATGGAACCCCAAAATTACGGGCAATAGCTAATGAAAATGGCAATAAAGCTTAAAAACGACATGTTTTTGGTCATAACTCTCAAACATGTATCGGGTCTTACGGTCATTGTAAATTACCCTGGAACCCCAAAACTATGGTCACTAGCTCAAAAAAATAGCGGTAAAACAAAAAAAATGCCGAGTTTTTTAGTCATAACTCTCAAACATGTATTAGGTCTTACGGTCATTGTAAAATCGGTATGAAACCCAAAAATTGTGGGCAATAGCTCATGAAAACAACCATAAAGCACAAAAATGACGAGTTTTTGGTTATAACACTCAAAAATGTATCGGGTCTTACAACCGTTGTAAATCACCACAGAACCCCAAAATTATGTGAAATAGCTCATGAAAACGGCTATAAAGCACAAAAATGGCGAGTTTTTGGTCATAACTCTCAAACATGTATCGGGTCATACGGTCGTTGTAAATCGCCCTAGAAGCCCAAAAGTATGGGCAAAGATCGGAAAATAGTCAGTAAAACACAAATAATAAGTTTTTGGTCATATCTGTAAAACATGTATCGGGTCTTACTTTTGTTGTAAATCACCCTAGAACCCCAAAACTATGGGCAATATCTCATGAAAACAACAATAAAGCGCAAAAACGACGAGTTTTTGGTCATATCTCTCAAACATGTATCAGGTTTTTCGGTCGTTGTAAATCACCATGGAAACCCAAAATGTGGGAAAGAGCTCATGAAAACGGCCATGAAGCGCGAAAATGACTTGTTTTTGGTTATCACTCTCAAATATGTATCGGGTCTTACGGTCGTTGTAAATCGCCCTAGAACCCCAAAGCTCATAAAACGGCCGTAAAGCGCGAAAACAACGAGTTTTTGGTCAAAATTCACAAACATGTATTAGGTCTTACGGTCATTGAAAATCACCCTACAACCTCAAAACTATGGGCAATAGCTCATGAAAAACAACCATAAAACAAAGAAACAATGAGTTTTTGGTCATAACTCTCAGACATGTATCGAGTCTTACGGTCATTGAAAATTGTCATGGATACCCAAAATTACGGGCAATAGCTCATGAAAATGGCAGTAAAGCACGAAAACGACGTGTTTTCGGTCATAACTCTCAAACATGTATCGGGTCTTACGGTCATTGTAAATCACCCTGGAACACCAAAACTATGGTCACTAGCTCAAAAAAACAGCCGTAAAACAAAAAATGACGAGTTTTTTGTCATAACTCTCAAACATGTATCGGGTCTTACGGTCATTGTAAATCATCTTGGAACCCAAAAAATATGGTTACTAGCTCAAAATAACAGCTATAAAACAAAAAAAAGACGAGTTTTTTGTCATAACTCTCAAACATGTATCGGGTCTTACGTTCATTGTAAAATCGAAATGAAACCCGAAAACTATGGGAAATAGCTCATGAAAACAACCGGAAAGCGCAAAAACAAAGAGTATTTGGTTATAACACTCAAAAATGTCTCGGGTCTTACGACCGTTGTAAATCGCCCTAGAATCCCAAAACTATGGGCAATAGCTCATGAAAACAGCCGTAAAGTGCGAAAACGGCGAGTTTTTGGTCATAACTCCCACACATGTATCGGGTCATATGGTCGTTGTAAATCGCCCTAGAAGCCCAAAACTATGGGCAAAGATAGTGAAAATAGCTGTAAAACACAAAAAGGCTGAGTTTTTGGTAATATCTCTGAAACATGTATTGGGTCTTACTTTCGTTGTAGATCGCCCTAGAACCACGAAACTATGGGCAATAGCTCGTGAAAACAGCAATAAAGCGCGAAAACGACGAGTTTTTTGGTCATCACTCTCAAAACATGTATCGTGTCTTACGGTCGTTGTAAATCGCCCTAGAACCCCAAAGCTCATAAAAATGGCCGTAAATTGCGAGAACGACCAGATTTTGGTCAAAATTGACAAACATGTATCATGTCGTACGGTCGTTGAAAATCGCCCTACAACCCTAACACTATGGGAAATAGCTCATGAAAAACAGCCATAAAATTTTCATGGATCCCCAAAATTACGGGCAATAGCTAATGAAAACGGCAATAAAGCGTGAAAACGACGTGTTTTTGGTCATAACTCTCAAACATGTATCGGGTCTTACGGTCATTGTAAATCACCCTCGAACCCCAAAACTATGGGAACTAGCTCAAAAAAAACAGTTGTAAAACAAAAAATGACGAGTTTTTTGTCATAACTCTCAAACATGTATCGGGTCTTATGGTCATTGTAAAATCGGTATGTAACCCGATAACTGTGGACAATAGCTCATGAAAAGAGCCATAAAGCGCGAAAAAGAAGAGTCTTTGGTTATAACACTCAAAAATGTCTCGGGTCTTACGACCATTGTAAATCGCCCTAGAATCCCAAAACTATGGCCAATAGCTCATGAAAACGGCCATAAAGCGCGAAAACGAGTTTTTTGTCATAATTCTCAAACATGTATCGGGTCATACGGTCGTTGTAAATCGCCCTAGAAGCCCAAAACTATGGGAAAAGATTGTGAACATAGCCGTAAAACACAAAAAGATGAGTTTTTGGTCATATCTCTGAAACATGTATCGGGTCTTACTTTCATTGTAAATCGCCCTGCAACCCCGAAACTATGGGCAATAGCTCATGAAAACAGCAATAAAGCACGAAAACGATGAGTTTTGGGTCATAACTCTCAAACATGTATCGGGTTTTTGATCGTTGTAAATCACCATGGAACCCCAAAAATATGGGCAAGAGCTCAAGAAAACGGCTATGAAGCGCGAAAACGACTTGTTTTTGTAATCACTCTCAAACATGTATCAGGTCTTACGGTCGTTGTAAATCGCCCTAGAACCCCAAAGCTCATAAAAAGGCCGTACAGCGCTAAAATGATGAGTTTTTGGTCAAAATTCACAAACATGTATCATGTCGTACGGTCGTTGAAAATTGCCCTACAACACAAAACTATGGGTAATAGCTCATGAAAAACAGCCATAAAACACAGAAACAACGAGTTTTTGGTCATAACTCTCAGACATGTATCGAGTCTTCGGTCGTTGAAAATTTTCATGGAACCCCAAAATTACGGGCAATAGCTAATGAAAATGGCAATAAAGCTTAAAAACGACATGTTTTTGGTCATAACTCTCAAACATGTATCGGGTCTTACGGTCATTGTAAATTACCCTGGAACCCCAAAACTATGGTCACTAGCTCAAAAAAATAGAGGTAAAACAAAAAAAATGCCGAGTTTTTTAGTCATAACTCTCAAACATGTATTAGGTCTTACGGTCATTGTAAAATCGGTATGAAACCCAAAAATTGTGGGCAATAGCTCATGAAAACAACCATAAAGCACAAAAATGATGAGTTTTTGGTTATAACACTCAAAAATGTATCGGGTCTTACAACCGTTGTAAATCACCACAGAACCCCAAAATTATGTGAAATAGCTCATGAAAACGGCTATAAAGCACAAAAACGGCGAGTTTTTGGTCATAACTCTCAAACATGTATCGGGTCATACGGTCGTTGTAAATCGCCCTAGAAGCCCAAAAGTATGGGCAAAGATCGTGAAAATAGCCGTAAAACACAAATAAGCCGAGTTTTTGGTCATATCTGTAAAACATGTATCGGGTCTTACTTTTGTTGTAAATCACCCTAGAACCCCAAAACTATGGGCAATATCTCATGAAAACAACAATAAAGCGCAAAAACGACGAGTTTTTGGTCATATCTCTCAAACATGTATCAGGTTTTTCGGTCGTTGTAAATCACCATGGAAACCCAAAATGTGGGAAAGAGCTCATGAAAACGGCCATGAAGCGCGAAAATGACTTGTTTTTGGTTATCACTCTCAAATATGTATCGGGTCTTACGGTCGTTGTAAATCGCCCTAGAACCCCAAAGCTCATAAAACGGCCGTAAAGCGCGAAAACAACGAGTTTTTGGTCAAAATTCACAAACATGTATTAGGTCTTACGGTCATTGAAAATCACCCTACAACCTCAAAACTATGGGCAATAGCTCATGAAAAACAACCATAAAACAAAGAAACAATGAGTTTTTGGTCATAACTCTCAGACATGTATCGAGTCTTACGGTCATTGAAAATTGTCATGGATACCCAAAATTACGGGCAATAGCTCATGAAAATGGCAGTAAAGCACGAAAACGACGTGTTTTCGGTCATAACTCTCAAACATGTATCGGGTCTTACGGTCATTGTAAATCACCCTGGAACACCAAAACTATGGTCACTAGCTCAAAAAAACAGCCGTAAAACAAAAAATGACGAGTTTTTTGTCATAACTCTCAAACATGTATCGGGTCTTACGGTCATCGTAAAATCGGTATGAAACCCGAAAAATGTGGGCAATTGCTCATGAAAACAGCCATAAAGCGCAAAAACGATGAGCATTTGGTTATAACACTCAAAAATGTCCGGGTCTTACGGCCAGTGTAAATCGACCTAGAATCCGAAAACTATGGAAATAGGTCATGAAAAAAGCCATAAAGCGCGAAAACGGTGAGTTTTTGGTCATAACTCTCAAACATGTATCGGGTCATACGGTGGTTGTAAATCGCCCTAGAAGCCCAAAACTATGGGAAAAGATCATGAAATACCCATAAAACACAAAAATATGAGTTTTTGGTCATATCTCTAAAACATGTATCGGGTCTTACTTTCGTTGTAAATCGCCCTAGAACCCCAAAACTTTGGGCAATAGCTCATGAAAACTGCAATACGGCTTGAAAACGACGAGTTTTTGGTCATATCTTTCAAACATGTATCGGATTTTTCGGTCATTGTAAATCACCATGGAACCCCAAAAATGTGGGCAAGAGCTCATGAAAACGGCTATGAAGCACGAAAACGACTTGTTTTTGTCATCACTTTCAAACATGTATCGGGTCTTACGATCGTTGTAAATCGCCCTAGAACCCCAAAGCTCATAAAAAGGCCGTAAAGCGCGAAAACGATGAGTTTTTGGTGAAAATTCACAAACTTGTATCATGTCGTACGATCGTTGAAAATCGCCCTACAACGCCAAAACTATGGGTAATAGCTCATGAAAAACAGCGATAAAACAGAGAAACAACGAGTTTTTGGTCATAACTCTCAGACATGTATCGAGTCTTACGGTCGTTGAAAATTTTCATGGAACCCCAAAATTACGGACAATAGCTAATGAAAATGGCAATAAAGCGCGAAAACAACGAGTTTTTTGCCATAACTCTCAAACATGTATCGGGTCTTACGGCAGTATGAAACCCGAAAATTATGGGCAATAGCTCATGAAAATAGCCATAAAGCGCAAAAACGATGAGTATTTGGTTATAACACTCAAAAAAGTACCGGGTCTTATGGCCAGTGTAAATCGACCTAGAACCCCAAAACTATGGGCATTAGGTCATGAAAACAGCCATAAATCGCGAAAACGGTGAGTTTTTGGTCATATCTCTCAAACATGTATCAGGTTTTTCGGTCGTTGTAAATCACCATGGAAACCCAAAATGTGGGAAAGAGCTCATGAAAACGGCCATGAAGCGCGAAAATGACTTGTTTTTGGTTATCACTCTCAAATATGTATCGGGTCTTACGGTCGTTGTAAATCGCCCTAGAACCCCAAAGCTCATAAAACGGCCGTAAAGCGCGAAAACAACGAGTTTTTGGTCAAAATTCACAAACATGTATTAGGTCTTACGGTCATTGAAAATCACCCTACAACCTCAAAACAATGGGCAATAGCTCATGAAAAACAGCCATAAAACAGAGAAACAATGAGTTTTTGGTCATAACTCTCAGACATGTATCGAGTCTTACGGTCATTGAAAATTGTCATGGATACCCAAAATTACGGGCAATAGCTCATGAAAATGGCAGTAAAGCACGAAAACGACGTGTTTTCGGTCATAACTCTCAAACATGTATCGGGTCTTACGGTCATTGTAAATCACCCTGGAACACCAAAACTATGGTCATTAGCTCAAAAAAACAGCCGTAAAACAAAAAATGACGAGTTTTTTGTCATAACTCTCAAACATATATCGGGTCTTACGGTCATCGTAAAATCGGTATGAAACCCGAAAATTGTGGGCAATTGCTCATGAAAACAGCCATAAAGCGCAAAAACGATGAGCATTTGGTTATAACACTCAAAAATGTTCGGGTCTTACGGCCAGTGTAATCGACCTAGAATCCGAAAACTATGGAAAATAGGTCATGAAAACAGCCATAAAGCGCGAAAACGGTGAGTTTTTGGTCATAACTCTCAAACATGTATCGGGTCATACGGTGGATGTAAATCGCCCTAGAAGCCCAAAACTATGGAAAAAGATCGTGAAATACCCATAAAACACAAAAATATGAGTTTTTGGTCATATCTCTAAAACATGTATCGGGTCTTACTTTCGTTGTAAATCGCCCTAGAACCCCAAAACTTTGGGCAATAGCTCATGAAAACAGCAATAAAGCGCGAAAACGACGAGTTTTTGGTCATATCTTTCAAACATGTATCGGATTTTTCGGTCATTGTAAATCACCATGGAACCCCAAAAATGTGGGCAAGAGCTCATGAAAACGGCTATGAAGCACGAAAACGACTTGTTTTTGTCATCACTTTCAAACATGTATCGGGTCTTACGATCATTGTAAATTGCCCTAGAACCCCAAAGCTCATAAAAAGGCTATAAAGCGCGAAAACGATGAGTTTTTGGTGAAAATTCACAAACATGTATCATGTCGTATGGTCGTTGAAAATCGCCCTACAACGCCAAAACTATGGGTAATAGCTCATGAAAAACAGCCATAAAACAGAGAAACAACGAGTTTTTGGTCATAACTCTCAGACATGTATCGAGTCTTACGGTCGTTGAAAATTTTCATGGAACCCCAAAATTACGGACAATACCTAATGAAAACGGCAATAAAGCGCGAAAACAATGAGTTTTTTGCCATAACTCTCAAACATGTATCGGGTCTTACGGCAGTATGAAACCCGAAAATTATGGGCAATAGCTCATGAAAATAACCATAAAGCGCAAAAACGATGAGTATTTGGTTATAACACTCAAAAATGTCTGGGTCTTACGGCCAGTGTAAATCGACCTAGAATCCGAAAACTATGGGCATTAGGTCATGAAAACAGCCATAAATCGCGAAAACGGTGAGTTTTTGGTCATAACTCTCAAACATGTATCGGGTCATACGGTGGTTGTAAATCGCCCTAGAAGCCCAAAACTATGGGAAAAGATTGTTTAAATAGCCATAAAACACAAAAATATGAGTTTTTTGTCATATCTCTGAAACATGTATCGGGTCTTACTTTCGTTGTAAATCACCCTAGAACCCCAAAACTTTGGGCAATAGCTCATGAAAACAGCAATAAAGCGCGAAAACGACGAGTTTTTGGTCATATCTCTCAAACATGTATCGAGTTTTTCGGTCGTTGTAAATCACCATGGAACCCCAAAAATGGGGGCAAGAGCTCATGAAAATGGCTATGAAGCGCGAAAACGACTTGTTTTTGGTCATCACCCTCAAAATATGTATCATGTCTTACGGTCATTGTAAATCGCCCTAGAACCCCAAAGCTCTTAAAAATGGCCGTAAAGCGCGAAAACGACCAGTTTTTGGTCAAAATTCACAAACATGTATCGGGTTTTAAGTAATTGTAAAACCGGTTTGAAACCCGAAAACTGTGGGAAATAGCTCATGAAAACAGCTATAAAGCGCAAAAACAAAGAGTATTTGGTTATAGCACTCAAAAATGTCTCGGGTCTTACGACCATTGTAAATCGCCCTAGAATCCCCAAACTATGGGCAATAGCTAATGAAAACAGCCATAAAGCGCGAAAACGGCGAGTTTTTGGTCAAAACTCTCAGATATGTATCGCGTCATATGGTCGTTGTAAATCGCCCTAGAAGCCCAAAACTATGGGCAAAGATAGTGAAAATTGTCGTAAAACACAAAAAAGCTGAGTTTTTGGTCATATCTCTGAAACAAGTATCGAGTCTTACTTTCGTTGTAGATCGCCCTGGAACCACGAAAATATGGGCAATAGCTCCTGAAAACAGCAATAAAGCGCGAAAACGACGAGTTTTTGGTCATCACTCTCAAACATGTATCGGGTCTTACGGTCGTTGTAAATCGCCCAAGAACCCCAAAGCACATAAAAACGGTCGTAAAGCGTGAAAACGATGAGTTTTTGCTCAAAATTCACAAACATGTATCATGTCGTACGGTCATTGAAAATCGCCCTACAACGCCAAAACTATCGGCAATAGCACATGAAAACAGCCTTAAAACAGAGAAACAACTAGTTTTGGTCATAACTCTCTGACATGTATCGAGTCTTACGGTCATTTAAAATTTTCATGGAACCCCAAAATTACAGGCAATAGCTAATGAAAACGGCAATAAAGCACGAAAACGACGTGTTTTCGGTCATAACTCTCAAACATGTATCAGGTCTTACGGTCATTGTAAATCACCCAGGAACCCAAAAACTATGGTCACTAGCTCAAAAAAACAGCTGTGAGACAAAAAAATGACGAGTTTTTTTGTCATAACTCTCAAACATGTATCAGGTCTTACGGTCATTGTAAAATCGGTATGAAACCCGAAAACTATGGGCAATAACTCATGAAAACAACAATAAAGCGCAAAAACAATGAGTTTTTTGTCATAACTCTCAAACATGTATCGGGAACCCTAAATCACCATGGAACCCCAAAAATGTGGGCAAGAGCTCATGAAAACGGCTATGAAGCGCGAAAACGACTTGTTTTTGGTCATCACTCTCAAAACATGTATCGTGTCTTACGGTCGTTGTAAATCGCCCTAGAATCCCAAAGCTCATAAAAACGGCCGTGAAGCGCGAAGACGACAAGTTTTTGGTCAAAATTCACAAACATGTATCAGGTCTTACGGTTGATGAAAATCACCCTACAACCCCAAAACTATGGGCAATAGCTCATGAAAAACAGCCGTAAAACAGAGAAACAACAGGTTTTTGGTCATAACTCTCAGACATGTATCGAGTCTTACGGTCGTTGAAAATTGTCATGGATCCCCAGAATTATGGGCAATAGCTAATGAAAACGGCAATAAAGCGTGAAAATGACGTGTTTTTGGTCATAACTCTCAAACATATATCTGGTCTTACAGTCATTGTAAATCACCCTGGAACCCCAAAAATATGGTCACTAGCTCAAAATAATAGCTGTAAAACAAAAAAAGACGAGTTTTTTGTCATAACTCTCAAACATGTATCGGGTCTTACGGTCATTGTAAAATCGAAATGATACCCGAAAACTATGGGAAATAGCTCATGAAAACAACCATAAAGCGCAAAAACGAAGAGTATTTGGTTATAACAATCAAAAATGTCTCGGGTCTTACGACCGTTGTAAATCGCCCTAGAATCCCAAAACTATGGGCAATAGCTCATGAAAACATCCATAAAGCGCAAAAACGGCGACTTTTTGGTCATAACTCTCACACATGTATCGGGTCATATGGTCGTTGTAAGTCGCCCTAGAAGCCCAAAATTATGGGCAAAGATAGTGAAAATAGCCGTAAAACACAAAAAGGCTGAGTTTTTGGTAATATCTCTGAAACATGTATGGGGTCTTACTTTTGTTGTAGATTTCCCTAGAACCACGAAACTATGGGCAATAGCTCGTGAAAACAGCAATAAAGTGCGAAAACGACGAGTTTTTTGTCATCACTCTCAAAACATGTATCGTGTCTTACGATCGTTGTAAATCGCCCTAGAATCCCAACGCACATAAAAATGGTCGTAAAGCGCGAAAACGACCAGTTTTTGGTCAAAATTCACAAACATGTATCATGTCGTACGGTCGTTGAAAATCGCCCTACAACCCCAACACTATGGGCAATAGCTCACGGAAAACAGCCATAAAACAGAGAAACAACAGGTTTTTGGTCATAACTCTCAGACATGTATCGAGTCTTACGGTCGTTGAAAATTTTCATGGAACCCCAAAATTACGGGCAATAGCTAATGAAAACGGCAATAAAGCGCGAAAACGACGTGTTTTTGGTCATAACTCTCAAACATGTATCGGGTCTTACGGTCATTGTAAATCACCCTCGAACCCCAAAACTATGGGAACTAGCTCAAAAAAAACAGTTGTAAAACAAAAAATGACGAGTTTTTTGTCATAACTCTCAAACATGTATCGGGTCTGACGGTCATTGTAAAGTCGGTATGAAACCCGAAAACTGTGGGCAATAGCTCATGAAAAGAGCTATAAAGCACAAAAACGAAGAGTATTTGGTTATAACACTCAAAAATGTCTCGGGTCTTACAACCGTTGTAAATCGCCCTAGAATCCCAAAACTATGGGCAATAGCTCATGAAAACGGCCATAAAGCGTGAAAACGGCGAGTTTTCGGTCATAACTCTCACACATGTATCGGGTCATACGGTCGTTGTAAATCACCCTACAAGCCCAAAACGATGGGAAAAGATTGTGAAAATAGCCGTAAAACACAAAAAGATTAGATTTTGGTCATATCTCTGAAACATGTATCGGGTCTTACTTTCATTGTAAATCGCCCTGCAACCCCGAAACTGTGGGCAATAGCTCATGAAAACAGCAATAAAGCGCGAAAACGACGACTTTTTGGTCATAACTCTCAACCATGTATCGGGTTTTTCGATCGTTGTAAATCACCATGGAACCCCAAAAATGTGGGCAAGTGCTCATGAAAACGGCTATGAAGCGCGAAAACGACTTGTTTTTGTCATCACTCTCAAACATGTATCGGGTCTTACGGTCGTTGCAAATCGCCCTAGAACCCCAAAGCTCATAAAAAGGCCGTAAAGCGCGAAAATGATGAGTTTTTGGCCAAAATTCACAAAGATGTATCATGTCGTACGGTCGTTGAAAATCGCCCTACAACGCCAAAACTATGGGTAATAGCTCATGAAAAACAGCCATAAAATAGAGAAACAACGAGTTTTTGGTCATAACTCTCAGACATGTATCGTGTCTTACGGTCGTTGAAAATTTTCATGGAACCCCAAAATTACGGGCAATAGCTAATGAAAATGGCAATAAAGCGCGAAAACGACGTGTTTTTGGTCATAACTCTCAAACATGTATCGGGTCTTACGGTCATTGTAAATCACCCTCGAACCCCAAAACTATGGTTACTAGCTCAAAAAAACAGCCGTAAAACAAAAAATGACGAGTTTTTTGTCATAACTCTCAAACATGTATCGGGTCTTACGGTCATCGTAAAATCAGTATGAAACCCGAAAATTATGGGCAATAGCTTATGAAAATAGCCATAAAGCGCAAAAACGATGAGTACTTGGTTATAACACTCAAAAATGTACCGGGTTTATGGCCGGTGTAAATCGACCTAGAATCCCAAAACTATGGGCAATAGGTCATGAAAACAGCCATAAAGCGCGAAAACAGTGAGTTTTTGGTCATAACTCTCAAACATGTATCGGGTCATACAGTGGTTGTAAATCGCCCTAGAAGCCAAAAACTATGGGAAAAGGTCGTGAAAATAGCCATAAAACACAAAAATATGAGTTTTTGGTCATATCTCTAAAACATGTATCTGGTCTTACTTTCGTTGTAAATCGCCCTAGAACCCCAAAACTTTGGGCAATAGCTCATGAATACAGCAATAAAACGCGAAAACGACGAGTTTTTGGTCATATCTCTCAAACATGTATCGGGTTTTTCGGTCGTCGTAAATCACCATGGAACCCCAAAAATGTGGGCAAGAGCTCATGAAAACGGCTATGAAGCGCGAAAATGACTTGTTTTTGGTCATCACTCTCAAAACATGTATCGTGTCTTACGGTCGTTGTAAATCGCCCTAGAACCCCAAAGCTCATAAAAACGGCTGTAAAGCGCGAAAACGACCAGTTTTTGGTCAAAATTCACAAACATGTATCATGTCGTACGGTCGTTGAAAATCGCCCTATAACCCCAACACTATGGGCAATAGCTCATGAAAAACAGCCATAAAACAGAGAAACAAAGGTTTTTGGTCCTAACTCTCAGACATGTATCGAGTCTTATGGTCGTTGAAAATTTTCATGGATCCCCCAAATTACGGGCAATACCTAATGAAAACGGCAATAAAGCGCGAAAACGACGTGTTTTTGGTCATAACTCTCAAACATGTATCGGGTCTTACGGTCATTGTAAAATCGGTACGAAACCCGAAAATTTTGGGGAATAGCTCATGAAAAGAGCCATAAAGCGCAAAAACGAAGAGTATTTGGTTATAACACTCAAAATTGTCTCGGGTCTTACGATCGTTGTAAATCGCCCTAGAATCCCAAAACTATGAGCAATAGCTCATGAAAACGGCCATAAAGTACGAAAACGAGTTTTTGGTCATAATTCTCAAACATGTATCGGGTCATACGGTCGTTGTAAATCGTCCTAGAAGCCCAAAACTATGGGAAAATATTGTGAAAATAGCCGTACAACATAAAAAGATGAGTTTTTGGTCATATCTCTGAAACATGTATCGGGTCTTACTTTCATTGTAAATCGCCCTGGAACCCCGAAACTATGGGCAATAGCTCATGAAAACAGCAATAAGGCACGAATAAGACGAGTTTTTGGTCATAACTCTCAAACATGTATCGGGTTTTTCGATCGTTGTAAATCACCAAGGAACCGCAAAAATGTGGGCAAGAGCTCATGAAAACGGCCATGAAGCACGAAAACGACTTGTTTTTGGTCATTACTCTCAAACATGTATCGGGTCTTACGGTTGTTGTAAGTCGCCCTAGAACCCCAAATCTCATAAAAACGACCGTAAAGCGCGAAAACGACGAGTTTTTGGTCAAAATTCACAAACATGTATCAGGTCTTACGGTCGTTGAATATTTCCCTAGAACCCCAAAACTATGGGCAATAGCTCATGAAATACAACCATAAAATAGAGAAACAACGAGTTTTTGGTCATAACTCTTAGACATGTATCCAGTCTTACGATCGTTGAAAATTGTCATGGATCCCCAAAATTATGGGCAATAGCTAATGAAAACGGCAATAAAGCGCGAAAACGACGTGTTTTTGGTCATAACTCTCAAACATATATCGGGTCTTACGGTCATTGTAAATCACCCTGGAACCCCAAAAATATGGTCACTGGCTCAAAATAACAGCTGTAAAACAAAAAAAGATGAGTTTTTTGTCATAACTCTCAAACATGTATCGGGTCTTACGGTCATTGTAAAATCGAAATGAAACCCGAAAACTGTGGGAAATAGCTCATGAAAACAACCATAAAGCGCAAAAACGAAGAGTATTTGGTTATAACACTCAAAAATGTCCTGGATCTTACGACCGTTGTAAATCGCCCTAGAATCCCAAAACTATGGGCAATAGCTCAAGAAAACAGTCATAAAGCGCGAAAACAGCGAGGTTTTGGTCATAACTCTCACACATGTATCGGGTCATATGGTCGTTGTAAATCGCCCTAGAAGCCAAAAACTATGGGCAAAGATAGTGAAAATAGCCGTAAAACACAAAAAGGCTGAGTTTTTGGTAATATCTCTAAAACATGTATTGGGTCTTACTTTCGTTGTAGATCGTCCTAGAACCACGAAACTATGGGCAATAGCTCGTGAAAACAGCAATAAAGCGCGAAAACGACGAGTTTTTGGTCATCACTCTCAAAACATGTATCGTGTCTTACGGTCGTTGTAAATCGCCCTAGAACCCCAAAGCTCATAAAAACGGCCGTAAAGCACGAAAACGACCAGTTTTTGGTCAAAATTCACAAACATGTATCATGTCGTACGGTCGTTGAAAATCGCAATACAACCCCAACACTATGGGCAATAGCTCACGAAAAACAGCCATAAAACAGAGAAACAACAGGTTTTTGGTCATAACTCTCAGACATGTATCGAGTCTTACGGTCGTAGAAAATTTTCATGGATCCCCAAAATTACGGGCAATAGCTAATGAAAACGGCAATAAAGCGCGAAAACGACGTGTTTTTGGTCATAACTCTCAAACATGTATCGAGTCTTACGGTCATTGTAAATCACCCTTGAACTCCAAAACTATGGGAACTAGCTCAAAAAACAGTTGTAAAACAAAAAAAATGACGAGTTTTTTGTCATAACTCTCAAACATGTATCGGGAACCCTAAATCACCATGGAACCCCAAAAATGTGGGCAAGAGCTCATGAAAACGGCTATGAAGCGCGAAAACGACTTGTTTTTGGTCATCACTCTCAAAACATTTATCGTGTCTTACGGTCGTTGTAAATCGCCCTAGAACCCCAAAGCTCATAAAAACGGCCGTAAATCGCGAAAACGACCAGTTTTTGGTGAAAATTCACAAACATGTATCAAGTCTTACGGTCATTGAAAATCGCCCTACAACCCCAAAACTATGGGCAATACCTCATGAAAAACAGCCATAAAACAGAGAAATAACAGGTTTTTGGTTATAACTCTCAGACATGTATCGAGTCTTACGGTCGTTGAAAATTTTCATGGAACCCCAAAATTACGGGCAATAGCTAATGAAAACAGCAATCAAGAGCGAAAACGACATGTTTTTGGTCATAACTCTCAAACATGTATTGGGTCTTACGGTCATTGTAAATCACCCAGGAACCCCAAAAATGTTGGTCACTAGCTCAAAAAACAGTCGTAAAATAAAAAATGACGAGTTTTTTGTCATAACTCTCAAACATGTATCGGGTCTTACGGTCATTGTAAAATCGGTATGAAACCCGAAAACTGTGGGAAATAGCTCATGAAAACAGCCATAAAGCGCAAAAACAAAGGGTATTTGGTTATAACACTCAAAAATGTCTCGGGTCTTACGATCATTGTAAATCGCCCTAGAATCCCCAAACTATGGGCAATAGCTAATGAAAACGGCCAGAAAGCGCGAAAACGGTGAGTTTTTGGTCATAACTCTCACATATGTATCGGGTCATACGGTCGTTGTAAATCGCCCTAGAAGCCCAAAGATAATGAAAATAGCCGTAAAACACAAAAAAGCCGAGTTTTTGGTCATATCTCCAAAACATGTATCGGGTCTTACTTTCATTGTAGATCGCCCTGGAACCACGAAACTATGGGCAATAGCTAGTGAAAACAACAATAAAGCGCGAAAACGACAAGTTTTTGGTCATAACTCTCAAACATGTATCGGGTTTTTCGGTCGTTGTAAATCACCATGGAAACCCCAAAAATATGGGCAAGAGCTCATGAAAACGGCTATGAAGCACGAAAACGACTTGTTTTTGGTCATCACTCTCAAACATGTATCAGGTCTTACGGTCGTTGTAAATCGCCCAAGAACCCCAAAGCTCATAAAAACGGCCATAAAGCGTGAAAACGATGAGTTTTTGCTCAAAATTCACAAACATGTATCATGTCGTACGGTCGTTGAAAATCGCCCTACAACGCCAAAACTATGGGCAATAGCACATGAAAACAGACATAAAACAGAGAAACAACGAGTTTTTGGTCATAACTCTCAAACATGTATCGAGTCTTATGGTCATTTAAAATTTTCATGGAACCCCAAAAGTACCGGCAATAGCTAATGAAAACGGCAATAAAAAGCGAAAATGACGTGTTTTCGGTCATAACTCTCAAACATGTATCAGGTCTTAAGGTCATTGTAAATCACCCAGGAACCCAAAAACTATAGTCACTAGTTCAAAAAAAACAGCCGTAAGACAAAAAAATGACGAGTTTTTTTGTCATAACTCTCAAACATGTATCAGGTCTTACGGTCATTGTAAAATCGGTATGAAACCCGAAAACTGTGGGCAATAGCTCATCAAAACAACAATAAAGCGCGAAAACGATGAGTTTTTGGACATAACTCTCAAACATGTATCGGGTTTTTCAGTCGTTGTAAATCACCATGGAACCCCAAAAATGTGGGCAAGAGCTCATGAAAACAACCATGAAGAGCGAAAACGACTTGTTTTTTATCATCACTCTCAAACATGTATCGGGTCTTAGAGTCGTTGTAAATCGCCCTAGAACCCCAAAACTCATAAAAACGGCCGTGAAGCGCGAAAACGACAAGTTTTTGGTCAAAATTCACAAACATGTATTACGTCTTATGGTCGTTGAAAATCACCCTACAACCCCAAAACTATGGGCAATAGCTGATGAAAAACAGCCATAAAATAGAGAAACAACGAGTTTTTGGTCATAACTCTCAGACATGTATCGAGTCTTACGGTCATTGAAAATTGTCATGGATCCCCAAAATTACGGGAAATAGCTAATGAAAATGGCAATAAAGCGCGAAAACAACGAGTTTTTTGCCATAACTCTCAAACATGTATCGGGTCTTACGGTCATTCTAAATCACCCTGGAACCCCAAAACTATTGTCACTAGCTCAAAAAAATAGCGGTAAAACAAAAAAAATGCCGAGTTTTTTAGTCATAACTCTCAAACATGTATCAAGTCTTACGGTCATTGTAAAATCTGTATGAAACCCAAAAATTGTGGGCAATAGCTCATGAAAACAACCATAAAGCGCAAAAACGACAAGTCTTTGGTTATAACACTCAAAAATGTATCGGGTCTGACGACCATTGTAAATCGCCATAGAACCCCAAAACTATGTGAAATAGCTCATGAAAACGGCTATAAAGCACGAAAACGGCGAGTTTTTGGTCATAACTCTCAAACATGTATCGGGTCATACGGTCGTTGTAAATCGCCTAGAAGCCCAAAACTATGGGCAAAGATCGTGAAAATAGCCGTAAAACACAAAAAAGCTGAGTTTTTGGTCATATCTCTAAACATGTATCGGGTCTTACTTTTGTTGTAAATCACCCTAGAACCCCAAAACTACGGGCAATAGCTCATGAAAACAGCAATAAAGCCCAAAAACGACGAGTTTCTGGTCATATCTCTCAAACATGTTTCATGTTTTTCGGTCGTTGTAAATCACCATGGAAACCCAAAATGTGGGAAAGAGCTCATGAAAACGGCCATGAAGCGCGAAAATGACTTGTTTTTGGTTATCAGTATCAAATATGTATCGGGTCTTACGGTCGTTGTAAATCGCCCTAGAACCCCAAAGCTCAAAAAAAGGCCGTAAAGCGCGAAAACAACGAGTTTTTAGTCAAAATTCACAATCATGTATCAGGTCTTACGGTCGTTGAAAATCGCCCTACAACCTCAAAACTATGGGCAATAGCTCATGAAAAACATCCATAAAACAGAGAAACAATGAGCTTCTGGTCATAACTCTCAGACATGTATCGAGTCTTACGGTCGTTGAAAATTGTCATGGATACCCAAAATTACGGGCAATAGCTCATGAAAATGGCAATAAAGCATGAAAACGACGTGTTTTCGGTCATAACTCTCAAACATGTATCGGGTCTTACGGTCATTGTAAATCACCCTGTGACCCCAAAACTATGGTCACTAGCTCAAAAAAACAGCCGTAAAACAAAAAATGACGAGTTTTTTGTCATAACTCTCAAACATGTATCGGGTCTTACGATCATCGTAAAATCGGTATGAAACCCGAAAATTGTGGGCAATTGCTCATGAAAAGAGCCATAAAGCGCAAAAATGATGAGCATTTGGTTATAACACTCAAAAATGTCCGGGTCTTACGGCCAGTGTAAATCGACCGAGAATCCCAAAACTATGGGCAATAGGTAATGAAAACAGCCATAAAGCACGAAAACGGTGAGTTTTTGGTCATAACTCTCAAACATGTATCGGGTCATACGGTGGTTCTAAATCGCCCTAGAAGCCCAAAACTATGGGAAAAGATCGTGAAAATAGCCATAAAACACAAAAATATGAGTTTTTGGTCATATCTCTAAAACATGTATCGGGTCTTACTTTCGTTGTAAATCGCCCTAGAACCCCAAAACTTTGGGCAATAGCTCATGAAACCAGCAACAAAGCGCGAAAACGACGAGTTTTTGGTCATATCTCTCAAACATGTATCGGGTTTTTCGGTCATTGTAAATCACCATGGAACCGCAAAAATGTGGGCAAGAGCTCATGAAAACGGCTATGAAGAGCAAAAACGACTTGTTTTTGGTCATCACTCTCAAACATGTATCGGGTCTTACGATTGTTGTAAATCTCCCTAGAACCCCAAAGCTCATAAAAACGACCATAAAGCGCGAAAACGACGAGTTTTTGGTCAAAATTCACAAACATGTATTAGGTCTTACGGTCGTTGAAAATCGCCCTACAACCCCAAAACTATGGGCAATAGCTCATGAAAAACAGCCACAAAACAGAGAAACAACGAGTTTTTGGTTATAACTCTCAGACATGTATCGAGTCTTATGGTCGTTGAAAATTGTCATGGATCCCCAAAATTACGGGCAATAGCTAATGAAAACGGCAATAAAGCGCGAAAACGACGTGTTTTCGGTCATAACTCTCAAACATGTATCCAGTCTTACGGTCATTGTAAATCACCTTGGAACCCCAAAACTATGGTCACTAGCTCAAAAAAACAGCCCGAAAACAAAAAAAATGACGAGTTTTTTGTCATAACTCTCAAACATGTATCGGGTCTTACGGTCATTGTAAAATCGATATGAAACCCGAAAACTGTGGGCAATAGCTCATGAAAACAACCATAAAGCGCAAAAAACGACAAGTTTTTGGTTATAACACTCAAAAATGTATCGGGTCTTCCGACCATTGTAAATCGCCATAGAACCCCAAAACTATGGGCAATAGCTCATGAAAATGGCCATAAAGCACGAAAACGGCTAGTTTAACCGATACATGTATCACGTCATACAGTCGTTGTAAATCGGTAATAGTTTTGGGGTTCTATGGCGATTTACAACAGCCGTAAGACCTGATACATTTTTGAGTGTTATAACCAAAAACTCGTTGTTTTACACTTTATGGTTGTTTTCATGAGCTATTTCCCAAAGTTTTTGGGTTTCATACCGATTTTACAATGACCGTAAGACCTGATACATGTTTAAGAGTTATGACAAAAAAACTCGTCATTGTTTTGTTTTACGGCTGTTTTTTGAACTAGTGACCATAATTTTCGGGTTCCACGGTGATTTACAATGACCATAAGACCCGATACATGTTTGAGAGTTATGACCAAAAACACGTCGTTTTCATGCTTTGTTGTCGTTTTCATTAGCTATTGCCCGTAATTTTGGGGATCCAAGACAATTTTCAACGACCGTAAGACTCGATACATGTTTGAGAGTTATGACCAAAAACTCGTTGTTTCTCTGTTTTATGGTTGTTTTTCATTGAGTTATTGTCCATAGTTTTGGGATTGTAGGGTGATTTTCAACGACCGTACGACCTGATACATGTTTGTTAATTTTGACCAAAAACTCGTCGTTTTCGCGCTTTATGGCTGTTTTTATGAGCTTGGGGTTCGAGGGCGATTTACAACGACCGAAATACCTGATATATGTTTGAGAGTGATGACCAAAAACAAGTCGTTTTCGCGCTTCATGGCCGTTTTCATGAGCTCTTGCCCACATTTTTTGGGTTCCGTAGTGATTTACAACGACCAAAAAACCCGATACATGTTTGAGAGTTATGACCAAAAACTCATCGTTTTGGCGCTTTATTGCTGTTTTCATGAGCTATTACCCATAGTTTTGGGGTTCCAGGGCGATTTACAACGAAAGTAAGACCCGATACATGTTTCAGAGATATGACCAAAAACTCAGTTTTTTTGTGTTTTACGGCTATTTTCACGATCTTTGCCCATAGTTTTGGACTTCTAGGGCGATTTACAATGACTGTATGACGATACATATTTCAGAGTTATGACAAAAAACTCGCCGTTTTCACGCTTATGGCCGTTTTCATGAGCTACTGCCCATAGTTTTGGGATTCTAGGGCGATTTACAACGGTCGTAAGACCCGATACATTTTTGAGTGTTATAACCAAATACTCTTCATTTTTTGCACTTTATGACTGTTTTCATGAGCTATATCCCACAGTTTTTGGGTTTCATACTGATTTTACAATGACCATAAGACCCGATACATGTTTGAGAGTTATGACAAAAAACTCGTCGTTTTTTTTTGTTTTACGGCTGTTTTTTTGAGCTAGTGACCATAGTTTTGGGGGTTCTAGGGTGATTTACAATGACCGTAAGACCCGATACATGTTTGAGAGTTATGACCGAAAACACGTCGTTTTCGCGCTTTATTGCCGTTTTCATTAGCTATTGCCCATAATTTTGGGGATCCATGACAATTTTCAACGATCGTAAGACTCGATACATGTCTGAGAGTTATGACCAAAACTCGTTGATTCTCTGTTTTATGGCTGTTTTTCATGAGCTATTGCCCATAGTTTTAGGGTTGTAGGGCGATTTTCAATGACCATAAGACCTGATACATGTTTGTGAATTTTGACCAAAAACTTGTCGTTTTCGTGCTTCACGGCCGTTTTTATGTGCTTTGGGGTTCTAGGGTGATTTACAACGACTGTAAGACCCGATACATGTTTGAGAGTGATGATAAAAAACAAGTCGTTTTCGCGCTTCATGGCTGTTTTCATGAGCTCTTGCCCACATTTTTGGGGTTCCATGGTGATTTACAACGACCGAAAAACCCGATACATGTTTGAGAGTTATGACCAAAAACTCATCGTTTTCGCGCTTTATTGTTGTTTTCATGAGCTATTGCCCATAGTTTTGGGGCTCTAGGGCGATTTACAACGAAAGTAAGACCCGATACATGTTTCAGAGATATGACCAAAAACTCATCTTTTTGTGTTTTACGGCTATTTTCACGAAAAGGCTAGAAAAAGTGTGCGTGTTCCCGAGCGCGCTCTGTAATTGCTGATTTTTCTGCATGTGGCGTCTGGAGAGTCCTTCGTGCGTTGTCCCTAGCCTTCCCCGCGCGACACGTGGTGCCTGCAGAGAGGGGTGGTGGTCCTTTTTCCCTTTCTTTTTTAGATTCAAACTCGAAAAATGCGATATCTTTTAAACGAATCATCCAAACTGAGATCCGTTTTCACAATTGCGCTAGTCGCGTCGACATCTACAAAACTAGATCCCATATGATAGGTTTTGTAGAAGTTTTTGTGTTGCACTGCCCTTGGACCCTACATTGCACTGCCTTCGATTGTGGTGCATAACATGATGTCCCAAGTTTCGCGCTTTTTACGCGCTTTTCCGCTTGCTGCTTTGCCTCCTTTTGTGTGTGTAGCGTGTCCTAGCACTACGTGTTTTTTTGCTTTTTTTGTTTATCCTTTTGTATTACGTTTCGCACTCGCAGGTATGGTGTGGGGGTTGGTAGTGCACGGGGCTTTTTTTTTTTTTTTGTGTTGTACCGGTCGCTTCGGTTGCGAGATTTATGGGCGACGGCCGGCACCGGCAGGCCGCCGATGACGTTTATATTATGTGTCTTTGCCCTCCGCAAAAAAGGCACGCGCAGGTATCCTGGCAGTGCATTGATGGCTCAGTATTGATGTAGAGCTCATTGGGAACCCCAAGAGGAAGGTATGATGAGCACAGCAGCAAGTTTCCCTCATTTATGAAACCAAGGTTTAATCGAAAAAGCAGGAGCAAGGAAACACCCCAAAGGTGTTGCTAGTTGAGCCTTGGCAGGGCGCACTACCGGTGCTAGTAGCAACGTGGAGACCCGCACAACACAACCACAGAACTTTGTCCCCAACTTGCGATGAGGTTGTCAATCTCACCGTGTTTTGCTGAAAACAAAGGATTAAACGTATCGAATGGAAGGAAGTAATAGTTTGCAGAAAGTAAACACAAAGCAATAACAGATTTTAGATTGTATGTAAAGAAAAGGACCGGGATCCATAGTTCACTAGAGGTGGCTCTCCTTAATATAGATAACATGCTGGGTGAACAGATTACAGCGGGGCCATTGATAAACATCGAGAAAGCAATACATGCATATACTAATCATCTTGACTCCTTTGGAATTTGATTGGGCATTACAATATTATACATAGACCGCCATCCAACTGCATCTATGACTAATAATCCACCTTCAGGTTATCATCCGAACCCCATCCAGTATTAAGTTACAAGCAAAAGATTATTGCTTTACCAATTGCGTGTAAAGTAAAAAATACGATTGTTCTATGAACAAAGGATTGTTGTTTTCTCCCTAGTAGCAACAGCATAACTAGTACCTTAGAGATTTCATCACTTCCCAGTTACGGAGGCATGAACCCACTATCGAGCATAAATACTAACTCTTGGAGTTGCTAGCATCTACTTGGCCATGATAGCTACTAACAACGGGAAGCATGCAATATCACAAATAACAAAGACATGATAGAATCAATAATTAATCTAAAATAGCATCTCAATATCCATCGGATCCCCGCAAACACAACATGCAGAATTACAAATAGATGATCTTCATCATGAACGGAGCTCACAAGATCTAGACATGAAAGCACAAAGGAGGAGAACCAGCCATCTAGCTACTACATGGACCCGTAGTCCAAAGATGAACTACTCACGCATCACACCAGAGGCTTGCATGATGATGAAGAAGGCCTCTAGGGTGAATTCCCTCTCCGGCAGGGTGCCAGGAAGAGCTTCAGATCCCACCCGATCTAGGGATGGAGATGACGGTGGCTATAGACTCTTTCGTGGATTTTTGATCGGGTACTTAGGGTTTTCGTCCCAAGGGAATCTTATAATCGGAAGGGGAGGCCGAGGGGGTGCCAGAGGCGGCCACACCACCCCTAGCGCGGGCCAGGCTGGGCCACGTGGCCAGGTGGTGTGGTGGCCCCCTGGCCCCTCTCCGTCTCGTATTCTGGCATTTGATGACTTCCGGAAAAATAGGCACTTTGGCTTTTGTCCCGTCCAATTCCGAGAATATTCATTTTCTGACTTTCCTGGAACCAAAAACAGCAGAAAACAGGCAGCTGGCACTGTGGCTCTTGTTAATAGGTTAGTCCAAGGAATGATATGAAAAGTACTCCAAAGTGTGGACAAAACACAAGAAAGTGGATAATACCAAGCATGGAACATCAAAAATTATAGATACATTTGCAATTTATCAACATCCCTAAGCTTAACTCCTACTCGTCCTCGAGTAGGTAAGTGATAAAAGGAAAGAATAATTTTTGAGGTGGCATGCACCATCAAAGACTTGATCAAAGTATTTGTAAAACATTCAAAGCTGGGATCATAGTACTTCAATCATAACATGAAAGACAAAGTTCCAGCAATAAGACAAAGAAACTATGATGCAACATGAAAAGGCACAAACAAAAGATTCATGAATAACAATGCTCTGCAGGATGTTTGTTTGTTTCACATAAATAAAACATAGCATAATAGTATTCAGCTTGTCCCTCATAGAGTAGCAAATATAAATGCATAGGACACCTTCAAAGTTCATAAGAGTGACTAGATACAAATAGTTTAAAACAAGCAATATCAAGTTATGCATCAATCATCTAGTCTTGGGACAATGCACATAGAACAAAGAATGGCCACTATGCTCTCAAAGTAGTTGCATAAACATAGAAGGTGGAGACTCGATATATTGGTGGAAGAAAGGCCTCTTTTTAAAAGGAAGTGGGGATTCAAGTCTCATAAAGAGATTCCAAAAATTATGGTACTTATAGCTTTTAGCTCTCATTGCCCCTATCATAAGCATCTTGAAGTGATTAAGGTTAAAGTGAACAAACTATGGTGTACATGCTTGACGAAGTATAAGTTAGAAATCTCATGTCCCTTGTACACGAGGGCCGCTCCTCATGCTACTCAAGTTTAGTCACCAGTAAGTTCTTGTCATTGTAAGTATATGTGTATCATAGAGAACCGCCAACAGGGTACCCCTTGCCCGATGATACGGAAGAATCCCCATATCAAAATGACAAGGCAACCAGACAACGAGCATCTCAGCAATCTTCTTATTTACCATGGGAATATGGTGCTTTTTTCTCTTTCCTCTTTTCATAATCTCTTTGTTTTCTCTTTTTCTCTTTTTCTCAATACAGGACTCTTTTTTTATAAGAAGAATGCTTCATAGACAGCTCATTATGGTTACGCTGCAGGTTTCCACCATGCCAGCATGGATTAGACCAGCGTCCCAGGCATTTCTCTAACACATATATAGAACTCCATGGACTTACAAGCTCCCCTTTCATTTCACACCGAGGACATCCATATACAAAAGAGCATGATATCAACTAGGTACAAGTATCAAGTGCAATGTTGAAAGCGTTCCCCATGAAAGCATGGTTCTGCTATTTCCCAACAAATAAGTGCAAGCATATACAACATAAACGACACAATGGTTCAAGTTTATTAAGGGCAAGAAAAGTAAAGTGTGCCATCAAGTTCGTGAGAGATTTAATCACTAGTTTTCTCATAACAAGTTTAATTCAGAAGGTAAACAAAAGCATGAATATACTTGGAATAGCATAAGATAGTAGGTAGGTATGGTGGACTCTTTGGAATAACTTGGTTTAGGGAGTTGGATGCATGAATGGAACTCATACTTGGTTGTGGATGCTAGCAAACGACTGGGAGCGACAAACTAAGAGAGCAATAATGGCCATAATCATGCAGAGCGACAAAACATCATTGATCAAAGCATAAAGTGATACTACAAGTTGAAAACTAAAGGATCATAAAGGCTATGGTGACTTGAGATAGTCATAACATGGTGTGAGCATGCGCCAAGTCAACCCAAATAAAGCATCAAAGGAGAATACCACTATACTATGCTTTAATATGCTAAAACAACGCATGATTCATCCAAGGCACATTAAGCAATCTCAATTGTTTATAACAAGTCATGCTACAGCAAATAATACTAAGAATAAAGCCAAACCAATATCAAGCATGGCATGACAAAGCATAGGCCACAGTCAAAAACGAGCTCTTTTTACCACATAAGCATGAACTTTCTTACTCTTTTCCAAACCAAACCAAACTATTTGCAAACCAATATATGAAATAGGGGGTCCAAACAATTTATTCATCAAACTAAGAAAACCAAAGCAAACAAAAACCAAAACAAAAACGAAGAAGAAGACGCTCCAAGAACAACACAGCTATGCATGAAACAATAAAAATGAAGCGTTTGGAAGAAACCTGGGATTTTTATTGATGAAGAAGGGGATGCATTGGGCATCCCCAAGCTTTGATGCTTGTACTTCTTGGATATTTCTTGGGGTCACACGCGTGGCATCCCCAAGCTTGAGATTTAGTCCATCCTTCATCTCATTACTCATTCCTTCCATACACCTGAAATTTTCCTTCATACAAAACTTCACACAATCTTTATTAGCAACATTAGTGCACTCAAGATAAATAAGTCTTAAGGTTCAGTTCTAACACCAAATAAACTTCCACTAGAACACTAGCTACTGTAGCACTTCCCTCAAAAAGCTCAATTCCCCAAAAGAACTCAAAAAGGAAGCAACAAG
The DNA here is from genome assembly GCA_023614405.1 of Avena insularis. Classification (NCBI taxonomy): domain Eukaryota; kingdom Viridiplantae; phylum Streptophyta; class Magnoliopsida; order Poales; family Poaceae; genus Avena; species Avena insularis. Next base: position 461,845 of record CM042695.1, on the reverse strand, counting down.
AAGCAAATGCAGAAAATGGCAGAAATCTGTCAAAACAGACCAGCAAGTAAAGATGAATTTCGAAGACCTTCTGTTGCTCAAATCGAAAGGTTTTGAACTAACGAAAGTTAGATAACAACCTCGGGCAGAAGCGCAAAAATTCACGCCTCAAAAAGACGGTAAGAGATTTTACACGAATTTTTACGGTGAAGCACAGAAATCTGTTTTGCGACAACAACTTTCCCAATCATTACTTCTCTCTCATTAGAGGTTACTCTTGGCACAAAAAGCAAATAAAAAGGATAAGGAGCGGTTATTACAGAAGTATAACTTCCAAGACTCATCTAAAACTTTTGGGTTATCTCCCAATAAGTACTTTTCTTTAACGCCTTTAAGTTAGGCATAAGAAGCAAGAAAGAGTCAAGTGTTCTCAAATGAAGAAGCATTAAGACAAAATTTATTCCCCTTACCTCTCTTAATTTTATTCTTAACCTTGGGGAAAATATGATTGTTTGGTGGAGAAGAAAGGTGCATGGTTCCTATTACCACATCTATTATTGCTCCAAGGAGTTCTAATAGGGACCTTCCAAGTGTAATTTGTCCTTTTCCTACACATTCAATAACAAGATAATCAGTAGAAATCATTTTCCCAAGGATCTTTGTTAACACTCCTTAAGCTATTCCAATAGGTAATATGGTAGCATTATTAGCAAGAGATATTTCTTTTCCTCCTTCAGTAAGCCCCCAAGTATTCAGAGATTCATAAATATCCTTGGGCATAAGACAAAATTCAGACATGATATCACAACGGGCTTGAAAAATTTTAGTGTTTATCTCAATCTTTACTGTAGGGAGCCACTTTGATGGTTCAGAATTTATTGGAACATAATTGTGATGCTCCCTAAGCGTATTATAGCAATCTTTTAAGCTAGTAGTGCTAGTCTCAAGAGTGTTCAATCTAGCAAATATTCTTGCAAAAGAAATATCACTTTGGCTAGGCAAGTTGTAAGTGAGGATCAATTTCTTTATAGCATTAATAGCATCATCCTCATTACATTGGAGGAAATCTCCTCCCACAACAGCATCTAAGGCATATCTATAGCAAAGAGAAATTCCAAGGTAAAAACTGCTAAGGAACAAACTTTGAGTTATTTTAGGCTTAGTTTTTTCATGTAGATCAAAGATTCTAGACCAAGCTTCCTTGAAGCTCTCTTCCATTCCTTGTTTAAAAGTGAAAATCATTTCCTCGGGTTACATAGTGATTGGAGCAAGGCTAGACATAGTGGCAACTCAAGATAGGAACTATTTTTTTTTGTGTTTTTGATAAAGAAAGCAAACTAGTAAAACTAATTTTTTTGTGTTTTTTATAACAAAACAAGCAAACAAAACAAAAAGAAACTAAGCAAAACAAAAATAACAAACTAAAGAGATTGGTTATGAGGGACTCCCCTTGTGAAGATGTCCTTGACTCCCCGGAAACAACGCCAGAAAAATTCTTGATGGCTCAATATTGATGTAGAGCTCGTTGGGGAACCCCAAGAGGAAGGTATGATGAGCTCAATAGCAAGTTTTCCCTCAGTATGAAACCAAGGTTATCAATCCAGTAGGAGCAAGGAAACACCCCAAAGGTGTAGCTAGCTGAGCGTTGGCAGGGCGCACTACCGGTGCCAGCAGCAACATGGAGACCTGCACAACACAACCACAGAACTTTGCCCCCAACTTGCGATGAGGTTGTCAATCTCACCGGTTTTGCTGAAAACAAAGGATTAAATGTATTGAATGGAAGGAAGTAATAGTTTGCAGAAAATAAACACAAAGCAGTAAACAGTTTGTAGATTGAATGTAAAAGAAAGGGCCGGGGTCCATAGTTCACTAGAGGTGGCTCTCCTTAAGATAGATAACATTCTGCGTGAACAAATTACAGCGGGGCAATTGAAAAACATCGAGAAAGCAATACATGCATATACTAATCATCTTGACTCCCTTGAGATTCGATTTGGCATTACAACATTATACATAGACCGCCATCCAACTGCATCTATGACTAATAATCCACCTTCAGGTTATCATCCGAACCCCCTCCAGTATTAAGTTGCAAGCAACAGATTATTGCATTATGAATTGCGTGTAAAGTAAACAATAGGATTGTTCTATGAACAAAGGATTGTTGTTTTCTCCCAAGTAGCAACAGCACATCTAGTACCTTAGAGATTTCTATCACTTCCCCAGATTACTAGAGGCATGAACCCACTATCGAGCATAAATACTAACTCTTGGAGTTGCTAGCATCTACTTGGCCAAGATAGCTACTAACAACGGAAAGCATGCAAGATCACAAATAACAAAGACATGATAGAATCAATAATCAATCTGAAATAGCATCTCAATATCCATCGGATCCCCACAAACACAAAATGCAGAATTACAAATAGATGATGTTGATCATGAACGGAGCTCACAACATCTAGACACGAAAGCACAAAGGAGGAGAACCAGCCATCTAGATACTACATGGACCCGTGGTCCAAAGATGAACTACTCACGCATCACACCGGAGGCTTGCATGATGATGAAGAAGGCCTCCAGGGTGAATTACTCTCTCTCCGGTAGGGTGTCGGGAAGAGCTTCAGATCCCTCCCGATCTAGGGATGGAGATGACGGTGGCTATAGACTCTTTCGTGGATTTTTGATCGGGTACTTAGGGTTTTCGTCCCGAGGGCATCTTATAGTCGGAAGGGGAGGCCGAGGGGGTGCCGGAGGTGGCCACACCACCCCCTGGCGCGGGCCAGGCTGGGCCGCACGGCCAGGTGGTGTGGTGGCCCCAGCCCTCTCGCCTCGTATCGGCATTTGATGACTTCCGCAAAAATAGGCACTTTAGCTTTTGTCCCGTCCAATTCCAAGAATATTCATTTTCTAATTTTCCTAGAACCAAAAACAGCAGAAAACAGACAGCTAGCACTGTGGCTCTTGTTAATAGGTTAGTCCAAGAAATCATATGAAAAGTACTCCAAAGTGTGGACAAAACACAAGAAAGTGGATAAGACCAAGCATGGAACATGAAAAATTATAGATACATTTGCAATGTATCATGCACTACTCGTGCACTGCCTTGTTTATTGCGTTGCACTGCCTTCACAATAATATCAACATATTTTGAGCCGAACAAGCTAAAGGTCTCACCAAAGGACCAAATTTATACAATGCCATCTCATTTGAGAATGAGTGATGCGTAGAGACGCAAAGACATGCAAATACACACGGACCTGAAACTGTCAGATCCGGAGATTATGTTAACCACTAGCAATCACGTATATGCAACACCAGAAAGCCATAGGTGTTCAATACGCAAAGTTTTTCAAACTAGATTATTGACTCTAGTGCAAGTGGGAGACTAAAGAGAATATGCCCAAGAGGCAATAATAAAGTGGTTATTATCTTATTCCTTTTTTATGATAAATTTTTATTTTGCATGCTATAATTGTATTGATTGGAAACATTAATACATGTGTGTTTAATAAACAAATAAAGGTTCCTCTTTATGCCTCTCTTATAGACTAGCTCGTTGATTAACAATATGATCAAGGTTTCCTGATCATGGACATTGGATGTTGTTAATAACAAGGTCGCCGCATTTATGAAATGATGTGATGAACACTCATCTGAAGTATAGCATTACAATCAAAGTCATTATGTTTATATTGCTATAAAATCATATGAAGTAATCTTAGTCCTTAGACCATGAGATCATGTTAATTGCTAACATCGGAAGAGTGACTTGATAACATTGAACGTCACACCGTAAAAGGGTGACTATAAAGGTGGGTTCAGATACTTCGAAGGTGTGATGTTGAGGCTCATGGATCAAGAATGGGATTTGTCCATCCCGATGACGGATAGATATACTTTGGGCCCTCTTGGTGATATAACATTAAGATAGCTTGCAAGCAAGTGATGTGATCACTAGAATGTTATATCCCATGAACGAGAAAAGAGTGCATGCCGGTAACAAGATCAAACTAGGTATTTGGATGCCGATGATCGAATCTCGGACATGTAATATATCGCGAGACAAAGGGATTTAGTTACGACGTTAAAGGTTCACACGATCACAAGAGTCATCATTGAATATGTGGGAGTCAGTACGGATCTCCAGGTCCCGCTTCTGATTATTGATCTGAGAGGGGTATCGATCATGTTTGCATTATTCGTGAACCGTATAAATCACTATAATGGCAATACTCCGAGTTACAGAGATAGGTTCGCTGTGCAAGGTGTTGCATGTTGTACGTAGCAATCTAAGAGGTTGTGCCCTAAAGGCTCCCATAGGTCTAGTTTATAAAGGCACTAGAACCTATGGTTATAGGGAAAGGACCTTGCCGGACAAGGTAAAGAGTCCTACACTAATACGAACTAGTTGTTCGTGTCTTGCACTCCAAGCCTCTGAGTACGTCGGTGACTCCTGCGTAGCCTTCCTTTATCTGGCATGGGCCTCCCTTCTGGATCCATGTAACTGGGCCGCCCAGCAGGCCATAGGCCTTGCTACCAACTGTGGGCCACCCGGGTTATCTGGATAATGGATGTGCTATGGTGATACCTAATGGCTCTGAAATATAGCCATCTATGTCCACATTTAAAATGGATATTATTCATATTTTTGATGAAATATCTCTCTAATCCCTGCCACTAATGCTGAATGATCAAAGGGGTATGCAATCCTTTCTTGCTATTTTTCCCTGCGCAGATAATGACGTTTGATGATGGGAATCACTACATTAAAGTCAAAGATACGAGATTTCCAACAACCCGAAGAAACTAGGAGTCATGGAGTGGAGGCAGACGCTTTAACGGCCAACTATACGACGGGAATAAAATTTCGGCCGTATAGTTGCCGCCGCCACCGCTAGGTCAAACAGAACAACTTTCATGAAGGGACCCCTATATAAAGAGGCCTCGGGCGACGAGAAATATACCCCAGCTCGCCCCCTCGCCACCAGAACCCTACATCCACAACACCAAAGAGCCGCCGGAGGAATAGATTTAGATCTAATCTCCAAACCATTCTCCACCACCATAGCCATATTCCACCACTTGTAATAGTAGATCTCATCTTCGATTGGTGACATTGTAAGACTAATTGCTATCAATCTCATGATTTCTGTTGCCGTGTTTATGATCTTTGATTTCATCTCTATGTGTGAGTAATTCTCCTTGGGCTAAGGGCTTTGGCCTAGCCATGTAGCTTTTATGCATGTTATTTATCATAGATGGGATCATGTATTAGTTTGTATGACATGATGATTATTGTATCCTCTATTGCCTCAATCCAAGGACTTGTCAGGTACCCAAGACCCCGAGGATTGAGCCAGGTATAGGGAGTACGAGTAATGACTAATATGCAGGTTGGGAACCCCAGTGACAGAAGGGGCAGTACGGCTGTATTTGAGGGATTTACTTGGGATTAACGGTGACATCACTATGCATACCATTAGTTCTCTTTCTTCTATGGATGAGACTAGTAGGTTATTGCTATAAGCAGTTGTGGAGGCAATAGCAATTATGGATGCACTACCCACATATAATTTATCTTGCTCTAACAATTACATGCATATTTTATTATTATCTTTTATTCCCATCAGATGTTTTGCACAACTACAGGGTGAGACCAAAAGCCCTAGGCCCTCTCTCTCCATCATCGACAATAACAAAAGACAGCAAACTCTTGGTGCGGTAAACACAAAACGTATTCTAAACTCCTAAAGGTCCGTTAAAGTAACTTCACTATGCTTTTTGCTTCCCCAGGATTCGATAAACCTTGGTCTACTAGAGAAAAAGAGATATACTACATCCGTAATCCGGATCAGAGGTATCAACCCTTTTTCTGGCGCCATTGCCGAGGAAGCAATAGCTACCCTGGTGAGGTTAGTAGGAACCTGTTGGAGATATGCCCAAGAGGCAATAATAAAGTGGTTATTATTATATCTTTATGTTTATGATAAATGTTTACATCCCATGCTATAATTGTATTAACCGGAAACATTAATACTTGTGTGTTTTGTAAACATAAAAGAGTCCCTAGTAAGCCTCTTGTTAAACTAGCTTGTTGATTAATAGATGATCATGGTTTCCTGCTCATGGACATTGGATGTCATTAATAACAAGGTTATATCATTAGGAGAATGATGTGATGGACACACCCATAGTAAGCGTAGCATAAGATCATGTCATTAAGTTCGTATTGTTGTAAGCTTTGAAATACATAGTAACCTAATCCTTCGACCATGAGGTTATGTTAATCACGATCACCGGATGGGTACTTTGATGACATCACACGCCGCTTCGTAACTGGGCGGTTATAAAGGTGTCATTGGGTATTCTGAAAGTATGTGTTGAAGCGCATAGACCAAGATTGGGATTTGTCCATCCATATGACGGATAGATATACTCTGGGCCCTCTCGGTGGAATGTCATCTAGATAGCTTGCAAGCATGTGACTGGGTCACAAGGGATGATATAACATGGAACGAGTAAAGAGTACTTATCGATGTGAGGAAGAACTAGGTATGAAGATACCGACGATCAAACCTCGGATAAGTAGAATATCGCGAGACAAAGGGAATTGGTTTCGTATGTTAATTGGTTCAATCGATCACGAAGTAATCGTTGAGTATGTGGGAGCCATTATGGATCTCGGATCCGCTGATGGTTATTGATGGGAGAGGTGTCTTCATCATGTCTGCATATTCACGAACCGTAGGGTGACACACTTAAGGTTCGAAGTTGTTTTAAGTAGATATGGAATTTGCGTTGGAGACCGAATGTTGTTCGGAGTCTCGGAATGGATCCGGGACATCACGAGGAGATCCGGGATGGTCCGGAGAATAAGATTCATATATTGGGAATCATTTTCTAAGTTAGGAAATGTTCCGGAGTGTTTGTATGGAGATTCTAGAAGGTTTTGGAATGTTCTGGAAGGTTCTAGAGGATTTCTTGGAGTTTACTTGAAAACCAAGAAAGGATCAAGGGAGTCCAAGTGGGGCTAGACACGGATTCGCTGGGATTCCGTGTAGAAGATCTACTACCTCCGCTGCTCGCTGGAACGGGGAGAGGAAGGTCTGCTTCGACTCCGCACGTGTGACCGTCTGCGGAAGCGCTGCCGGAACGCGGCGACGGAAGGATTGTCCACACGATCTTGAGATCGGCATGTGATCGACTACATCATCCACGAGATCTAATCTCGTTAACGCTTTCGGTTCTATGAGGGTTAGTACCGATCTATCTCGTTGCTTATGTCTAGTAGATTAGATCTTGGCTTTTATCTAGATTAGATCTGGGTTTTGTTCGTTCTTGCGGTAGAAATTTTTTGTTTTCCATGCTACGAACCCAGCAGTGGTATCAGAGCCTTGTCTATGCGTAGATCTGTTGCACGAGTAGAACACAATGATGTTGTGGGCGTTGGTGCTCATGCCGTCTTTTGCTATTTGTGTACTTTGCATCTTGCGGTATGGTGTGATGAAGCGGCTCGGGCTAACATTACATGTCATCGCACATGAGACTTGCTCCACGCTTGACGTGCAACTTGCTTTGCACAAGTGGCTTTGCGGGTGTCTGTCTCTCCCATCATAGTATAGATCCAATCTACACTTTGCACTTGATAACACTTGTATCAACGTTGTGGTTCAGTTTCGTAGGTAAGATCCGTTCTTAGTCGAAAGCCCCAAGCCACGTAAAACTTGCAAAGAAAATTAGAGGCGTCTAACTTGTTTTTGCAGGGGTTTTGTGATGTGATATGGCCTACATGTGATTGTGATTGTATTTGTTGTATGCAATGATCCTTGTTGTAATATGGCAACCGGCAGGAGCCTAATGGTTGTCTTTAATTCTGTTAAGACCTGCGTGTCTATTCATCTTGTAATAGCTTTGTTCCAAGTAGTTGTGATAGTTGCTAGTGATGATGGACAACCATGAAGCGGCGCCACGGACCTTGGACGATCTTTGGTGATGATGCAGATCATGTCTGTGCTTTGGAGATGGAGATCGAAGGCATAAGAAGAAAGGGCCATATCATATCACACTAATTATGAATTTCCTGTGATGTTAATCCTTTATGCATCTTGTATTGCTTAGATCGCGACGGTAGCATTATAAGATGATCCCTCTCACTAAATATCAAGTAATAAAGTGTTCGTCCTTAGTTGGAACCATTGCTAAGACTCGTCATTTCGAAGCATCTCGTGATGATCGGGTGTGATAGACTCTACGTGTGCATACAACGGGTGCAAGCCAGATTTGCACATGCGGAAACTAAGGTTAATCTTGACGAGCCTAGCATGTACAGACATGGTCTCGGAACACGGAATACCAAAAGGTAGAGCATGAGTCATATGATTGATATGATGAACATGAAGATTGTTCGCCGATGAAACTACATCATCTCACGTGATGATCGGACTTGGTGTAGTGGATTTGGTTCATGTAATCACTAAAAACAACTCGAGGGATGTTGTTTTGAGTGGGAGTTTATTTGTAATTTGGATTAGTCAAACTCAATTTATCATAAACACAATCAAAGTGAATTTGCATAGTTTGTTGTAGTCATTGGCATCTGTTCACCACCTTACGCTTAGTTATAGTTGAGATAGTAGAACTATAGAAATTTCTGGATATTTTCTTTACGAACTGGAATCGTATTGTTTTGAGTGTCAATCTAAAGTTTAAAACTCATATTGCAAACTTTCAGCAAACTCTGTTTACTCTGTGAAGTTTAATAAACAGTATTAAATCAAGAGTAACAATTCCAGTGTTAGTATCTAATGTATCATGTTTGCCTCCATGATTCTTGATACTCAAAAGATTGTTTTTGATATCAAGTTTATCTAAGAGTTGAAAGCAATGTTTCAGAAACCATCATATGTGAAAGGTATTGCGATATCTAAAACAATGTGTTGGTTACAACATGATAGAGTATATGTCCTCATATTTGATGAGAATTTGTGAAGGTTGGAGACGCTAGTCGTCCTAATCTTCCAAAAAGGTTTTGGAAAAGAAACATTATACTCGCAATTCACCTTTATAAGCTATAGTAGCTTGATCATGAAAGTTGTCATGATAAGGATGAATAGAAGATGTAAGTAAAATGTTTACTACACTAAAAGGTTACTAAAGATGAAATTTTGAAAGAATACCAAACATTTGATGAAGGTGATCCACTTCAAAGTGCAAGTCCAAAGGTATTAGTATTTGACTATACACACTTTGTACTATGTGTCATGTGAATGATACCACTATTGATGTTGCTAGATTCTTTTAAAAGAAAAGGAATTGTTGAAAGAGAATCTACAAAATATTTGGCAGAAAAGAAAAGATTGGAGATATCCAACTTAGGTATATATAAGATACATGTTACGGCTGTATTCCTTGGTTGTTAAACAATGTGGTTCTGCGGTATTGGATACCGAATTGGTTGGTATGAAGTGTCATACAGGACAACACAATTCATGAACTGCAATGGCCTAAATAACTAGCAAGAGAATTTGTGATGATGTTCATCGAAAACAAACAAAGGGTTGTTGTGTTGCTCGTTAACATCAAAGCTTACCTTCAAGATTTGTTTCAATAATTGTTATTTTGATCAGGTATTATGACGACAAAAGGTTGTTCAAATAATTACAGTATTCCATAATAGATGGATGATTTACAAATCTCGTTGGAGAAATCACATCCTTAAAACTAATGCTAAAATGTCGCAAGACAAATGATTAAAAGGTCACTTGCGAAGTGACATCGCCGTTTAAATTATATTGAAAGGGATACATGAAGAAACTCCATGTTGATGGATTTTTGGAGTCTTTGATTTTGATAAAATGACGCTTGTGATACTTTCCTGGAGATAATTAAAACTCCGTTCATAGGCCAAAAGAGGAACGAACGACTAACTGATTGGAATTTGTACATACTGATGTATATAGTCCATTATGTGTAGTCGTGGGTGATGGATTTCAACCTCATATGCTTTCTCCGAAGATTTGAGTGAGTATATGTATATACTTACTCAATAAGGAAGAAGTATGAAACATTTGAAAAAATGTTCAAATACTTTCAAGATGAAGTGGAAAATTATTGTAACAAGAAAATAAAAAAGTTTATGATTGGATCATAAAGAAAGATGTTTGAGTTACAAAGTTTAGCAAAACACCTAAGATTTGAGGAATAATTCAATGGATTTGCATTTCCCAAAACACCATAGGAGTATGGAGTGTTCAAGATATGTAATGAAACCTTGTTTGACATGGTAAGATCAAAGGAGTCATTTATAAAACTGCCATTATATTTTAAAGATTAAAGCTTTAGTGACTATCGCTTTTACACTGAAAAGAGCTCCATCGTGATCCGTTGAAATGACACCATATGAGTTGTGGTTTGGGATAAAACCCGAATTGTCTTTTCTTAAATTTTGGTATGCTATGCATAAGTGAAATGTTTACAACCAAAGTCGGATGAGCATGTCTTTGTAGGTTATTTCGAATAACCATTGGGTATTCCTCCATAACACCGAAGACAAAAGTGTTTGTCGCTTAGAATGTCGAGTTTCTTGAGAACGAATTTTGGTGAAAAGTTAAGTGGGAGGACAATAGAACTTTGACAAGGTTGTTGAACCTTGGCTAATATGTCTTGAGTTACTGGCGTCGGTAAGCGTCCGGAGGCAGCAACAATGCTCATGGCTCACGTGCCTCAAAGGTTGTGGTCACGGAGATCTAAGTTACTATTGAACCAAGTAGGTCGGGTAAGTAATCAAATGCCAAGATTTGAGAGTTAAATCATTGTTGTTTGACAATGATGAACCGACTACATGCAAAGAAGCAATGATGGGCCCTGACTTCGTTAAGTGGCTTGAAGCCATGAAATCCGTGATAATTCCATACACGAGAAATCAAGCTTTGAATTTGAAAGACCCTCTGGAAAGGTGCAAGACCTTACAGTCGTATATGGATCTATAAAGAAATAGACATGGATGTTTCACATCTATGAAATAGTCGACATGTCGGAAATAGTTTACGACAATGTTCAAGGAATTGACTATGATAAGATTTGATCTTTCGTAGCGATATTTAGTCTGGACGGATTAATGTAGCAACCACTACATATATTTTGGTATATGGTAGTTGAACAAACAAAACAAGTTCTTCTAATAGAATGGTTACCTAGGACGTGTACACGACATGATCCAAAGGGTTTTGTTAATTCAAAGGATGCTAAAAGAGTATGCAAAACTTCAATGGTTGAAGTACGCATCGCGGAGTTGGAATCTTCACCGTGATGAAACTGTTAAAAGGTTTAATTTCATCAGAGATGATGAAGATGCTTGCATTTTGCAAGAAATTAAGTGGGAGCGCTAAGACATATTTCTAATACATTATGTGAAAGACATATCGTTGATTAGAAATAATGTATCTTTTATTGACACAGGTTAAGAATTTCATTTCGATGAAAAACTTAGGCATAACCCAAGAATTAGGCATCAATGTCTATATGGATAGATTGAGGCGCTAATATGGTTTTGCCAAATGTACATAGATAAGATGTTGGATGAGTTCAATATGGAAACAACAAGAAAGGTTCTTGACTCATGGAAAGGACTGAATCAAGATTCAAGTGTATTGACACTAGATTCAAGTGTTTTGACACTTGGTGAAATCACAAGAATATTTTGATCAATCATTCTTTGAGATGTACACATCCAGATATGTCCTATGCTCTAAATGTTTTGAGCATATACCAAAATGACTCATAAGATAATCATTGGACAATAGTAGGGATATTCCTATGATCTTTGGAAGAACTAAGAATATATTACTTATATAGTGGTGACAAATAGTTCATTGTAAATTGCTACATTGATACTAGTTTTGTCACAAATTAAGTTTATCTCAATTTAAACTATGGGTGGCACAATGTAATAGAAAGGAAATTCCATAACGGATTTGGTTGAGTACCAAAGTTAAAACATTGTGACAGATACTACAACAAAAGGCTAAGTATGTGACTACTATTGTAGTAGCAAATGAGGGCATTTGCGTCAAGTGGTTTGTTATCAAACTAGGTGTGGTTCATAGCGGGACAATACTATGAAGATACATTGTATGACAATTGTATCAACATGATTTAATCCCATGGAACTAAAGGTCTCACCAAAGGACCAAATTTATACAATGCCATCTCATTGGAGAATGAGTAATGCATAGAGACGCAAGGACATGCAAATACACACGGACCTGTAAGTGTCAGATCCGAAGATTATGTTTACCACTAGCTATAGTGTCTATACAACACCAGAAAGCCATAGGTGTTGAATGCACAAGTTTTTTAACTAGATTATTAACTCTAGTGCAAGTGGGAGACTGTTGGAGATATGCCCAAGAGGCAATAATAAAGTGGTTATAATTATATCTTTATGTTTATGATAAATGTTTATATCCCATGCTATAATTGTATTAACCGGAAACATTAATACTTGTGTGTTTTGTAAACATAAAAGAGTCCCTAGTAAGCCTCTTGTTAAACTAGCTTGTTGATTAATAGATGATCATGGTTTCCTGATCATGGACATTGGATGTCATTAATAACAAGGTTATATCATTAGGAGAATGATGTGATGGACACACACCCATAGTAAGTGTAGCATAAGATCAAGTCATTAAGTTCGTATTGCTGTAAGCTTTGAAATACATAGTAACCTAATCCTTCGACCATGAGGTTATGTTAATCACCATCACTGGATGGGTACTTTGATGACATCAAACGCCGCTTAAATGGCGGTTATAAAGGTGTCATTAGGTATTCTGAAAGTATGTGTTGAAGCGCATAGACCAAGATTGGGATTTGTCCATCCATATGATGGATAGATATACTCTAGGCCCTCTCGGTGGAATGTCATCTAGATAGCTTGCAAGCATGTGACTGGGTCACAAGGGATGACATAACATGGAACAAGTAAAGAGTACTTATCGATGTGAGGAAGAACTAGGTATGAAGATACCGACGATCAAACCTCGGATAAGTAGAATATCGCGAGACAAAGGGAATTGGTTTCGTATGTTAATTGGTTCAATCGATCATGAAGTAATCATTGAGTATGTGGGAGCCATTATGGATCTCCAGATCCCGCTGATGGTTATTGATGGGAGAGGTGTCTTCATCATGTCTGCATATTCACGAACCGTAGGGTGACACACTTAAGGTTCGAAGTTGTTTTAAGTAGATATGGAATTTGCGTTGGAGACCGAATGTTGTTCGGAGTCTCGGAATGGATCTGGGACATCACGAGGAGATCCGGGATGGTCCGGAGAATAAGATTCATATATTGGGAATCATTTTCTAAGTTAGGAAATGTTCCGGAGTGTTTGTATGGAGATTCTAGAAGGTTTTGGAATGTTCTGGAAGGTTCTAGAGGATTTCTTGGAGTTTACTTGAAAACCAAGAAAGGATCAAGGGAGTCCAAGTGGGGCTAGACACGGATTCGTGGGGGAGGAGGATTCCTCCCCCCTTCCCATCGCCGGCCCAAGGAGGGGAGTACTACTAGGACTCCCCCTCCCCAGGCGCGCCTCCCTCCTTTAAATAGAAGGAGGCGCCCCTCTGCCCCAGCTCTCACAACTCCCAATCTCCGCCTCTCTCCTCCACCTTTCTTACGCAGGCATAGGCGAAGCCCTACAGAATTCTCATCTCCACCACCACCATGCCGTGCAGGTCTGCTGGGATTCCATGGAGAAGATCTACTACCTCCGCTTTCATTTGGAGCAGGAGAGGAAGGTATGCTTTGACTCGCACGTGTGACCGCTCATGAAGCTGCCGAACGCGGCGCCTGAAGGATCGTCCACACGATCTTGAGATCGGCAAGTGATCGACTACATCATCCACGAGATCTAATCTCGTTAACGCTTTCGGTTCTACGAGGGTTAGTACCGATCTATCTCGTTGCTTATGTCTAGTAGATTAGATCTTGGCTTTTATCTAGATTAGATCTGGGTTTTGTTCGTTCTTGCGGTAGAAATTTTTTGTTTTCCATGCTACGAACCCATCAGAACCTTGCTAGTTTTAATTCTTGTTTTTAATTTTTAGTTCACTTTTAGTCTTTACTTGAAAAACCAAAAACATTAATTAGTCTTTAAATTCTTGTTTTTACTACTATAAGTCTCTGTTTAAGAAAACCCAAAAACATAGGAAATATGGTTGAAAAGAAGCTTGGGAAGTTTGCTACTCCTAATAATGATTATTTGCGTACACCTATTACCCAGCCAGAAATTACTGCTGATGAATATGAAATTAAGCCCCACTATTTAAGTTTGGTTCAACATAATCAATTTGGAGGATCTGTTGTTGAGGACTGATACATTGCAAATCTATCTATAATTTTTGATGTTCCATGCTTGGTTTCATCCACTTTCTTATGTTTTGATCCAACTTTGGAGTAATTTTCATATGATTTCTTGGACTAACCTATTAACAAGAGCCACAATGCAAACTGCCTGTTTTCTGCTGTTTTTAGTTCCAGGAAAGTCAGAAAATGAATATTCTTGGAATTGGACGGGACAAAAGCCAAAGTGCCTATTTTTCCGGAAGGGGTCAAGTGCCAGAATACGAGACGGAGAAGGGCCAGGGGCCGGCCACACCACGGCAGCGGCAGTGGGCCCACGCCAGGTGGTGGCTTCTCCGGCACCCCCTCGGCCTCCTTCCGCCTATAAGTTGCCCTCGGACGAACCCTAAGTACCGATCAAAAATCCACGAAGAGTTCAGAGTCGCTTATCATCTCCATCCCTAGATCGGGAGGATGGAAGCTCTTCTGGCACCGCCGAGAGGGAATTCACCCTAGAGGCCTTCTTCATCACCATGCAAGCCTCCGGTGTGATGCGTGAGTAGTTCATCCTTGTACTATGAATCCATGTAGTAGCTAGATGGCTGGTTTCTCCTCCTTTGTGCTTTCATGTTTAGATCTTGTGAGCTCCGGTCATGATCAAGATCATCTATTTATAATCCATACATGTTGTGTTTGTGGGGATCCGATGGATATTGAGATGCTATTTCAGATTGATTATTGATTCTATCATGTCTTTGTTATTTGAGATCTTGCATGCTTTCCGTTGTTAGTAGCTATCTTGGCCAAGTAGATGCTAGCAACTCCAAGAGTTAGTATTTATGCTCGATAGTGGGTTCATGCCTTTGGTAATCTGGGGAAGTGACAGAAATCTCTAAGGTACTAGATGTGTTGTTGCTACTAGGGAAAAAACAACAATCCTTTGTTCATAGAACAATCGTATTGTTTACTTTACATCCAGTTCGTAAAGCAATAATCTGTTGCTTGCAACTTAATACTGGAGGGGGTTCGGATGATAACCTGAAGGTGGATTATTAGTCATAGATGCAGTTGGATGGCGGTCTATGTATTATGTTGTAATGCCCAATCAAGTCTGAGAGGAGTCAAGATGATTAGTATATGCATGTATTGATTTCTCGGTGTTTGTCAATTGCCCCGCTGTAATTTGTTCACCCAGCATGTTATTTATCTAAGGAGAGCCACCTCTAGTGATTTTATCGAGTCTTCGGACTCAACCAAGCACTCGGGGGCTACTCTTAACAGGAGCGCTGGCGCGCATCCAAAAGAATTTTTTATGCAGGTGTTTGAACATTCAAGACAAACCCATCACTCGAATCAACGATTCAATTGTGAGTTACGGGTTACTCCCATAGGGAGCACCGGAAGCATATTCGACTGAAACAAGCAACGAAAGATGACAGCAGTCGCAAATGTTTTTAGTCCCCACTCGAGTCTACGACTCGAATAGTGACTCGGGGGCTACTCCCATAGGGAGCGCTGGTCGTGCAACCTATGATTATTTCTCCTTGTACATCATACTATGTGTTTATAACATCCACACTCGAATGCTATGGCGACTCCGCCTCACATTTTCCCTACAAAGAGATTATGTCTCCTGGGCCACCCGAATTGTCTCCGCGATGACAAAAAAATTCGGATGCCGTGCTTACAGCGTGAAGGTAAGACCTGAACAAGGCCTGGCAATGCATCTGTTGCGCACTACCAGAAACATATCCGTGCCTGCAGGTATGATTAACATGCCTTAACGGACGTGTCGAGTGCTCACACTCATACATTGGAATTCGACTCATGTAAGACCTCCACGGCCTGAGTCGAATTACGCCAGCACTTTTCCGAATTCGAGTCCGGGGACTCGAGTTTGAGTAGATTACATTGTTTTGCCCTAAGGCAGTTAACTGATACCGATAAATCGGATAAATCAGGCACGTATATCAACAATCCCTATGACACAAACAGAACACTCGAAAAAATGCTCATTCATACACTCGAAAGACTTCATAAAGTCCCCAGTCGAATCTGCGATTCCATTGGACACTCGGGGGCTACTGACATGGGTATACCTTACAGGTACTCGAGTTTGGTATATACGTCTTAGATACAGCAGAAGCCCATGGCGTTGCCAAGGCCCAATACAGAACTCGGGTGACCCACAGACTCTTCGATTGCTTGCAAGACAAGGAGAAGTTTAAAATAGAGTTCAAAGGGCGAACCCTAATCTGTAACCGACTCGACCTGCTACCCGAGACCTGGCCTATCTATATAAAGGCTAGGAGGGGGCGGCGAGGAGGATAATCACAACCCTAGTTTCCACAACTCTCACCAGATTGCATCTGTGTGCCCCTGTAATCTTTGATTCCTTCGTTAATTCCGAGAGCATACAAGCAGAAGTAGGCACCTCTACGAGGCCTGAACCTGGGTAAATCTTGTGTCCCTGTGTGCTTGTTTGCTAGCCGATTGATGCCTCCAGCGCTCCCTCCTTCTACAAAACCCAAGTCCATAACAATGGGCATTGACGAGTTGAACCCTCGTTAGTAGGAGAGACAGACACCTGCTAGCCACCTAAGCAAAACTAGTTGCATGTCAAGCGTGGAACTGGTCTCATGTGCGAGGACATGTAAAGTTAGTCCGGACCGCTTCATCCCACTATGCCACCAATATCCAAAATACATATAAGAAGCAATAGCATGATCATCATCGCCCACATGCTCATATGTGTACTACCCGTGCAAAGCATCTACGCATAGATCAGGCTCTGATACCACTGTTGGGTTCGCAACATAGAAAACAAAAAATTTCCTATGATGGGAACTACTAAGCACCGAGATCTCTATACTAGATACAAGCTACGAGTGGATATACATCCATAGAGAACATACCCTTGTAGACCGACAAAGTGTAACGAGGTTGAACTCGTGGATGATCTAGTCGAATGCTTGCCGATCTTAGGATCAAGAAGAAGTGCAGCACCGCAACTCAGCAGCGCATCCATGATCGCACACATGTTCAGGCCACTGAACAACCTCCTCGCCTAGTGAAGCAGCAGAAGCAGCAACTCCTTCCAGACGAAATGCCATCGGGAACATGTATCTCGCTAATCCGAGACCAAGGGGGAATAATTTTAGAGGGGGAGAGACATCCTTCACGAGGAGCTACGAGTGAGAAGGAGTGAGACGGGGCTTATATAGGAGAGGGGGAATCCCCTCCTCATGGCCGGCGCACCATGGAGGGTGCCCCCACCTCTTCCTCATTCATGTGGGCAAGCTCCACTCTCATAAATTTGTCCCTCCATTTTCTCCACTCAAAATGCATTAAATTTTCACAAATTTAATACAACTCTCATTTAATAAAACTCTTTTTTTATTTCATTCAGAATTTTTTAATTACTTTATTTAACAAACATTAACATAAAACCCCCTACAATATTTCAATATCACATGCAGAACCAATTTCAGCAATTTCACTCGAAATAATTCTGGTGTCCATTGAAATAATTCCAGCGCTTTGTAATACCTTCGTCTAGAACATATTTGCTCCAAATGGTGTTGGTATCCCTTAAGCGTGTCACTCTACGGTTCGCAAATAATACAGACATGATCAAGACCCCTCTCAGATCAATAATCAGAAGCGGGATCTGGAGATCTATACTGACTCCCACACATTCAACTGTCGGGTCCGCAGCATAGAAAACAAAAAATTTCCTATGGTGTGAACTACACGCCAAGATCTATCTACTAGGTACAAAGCAAACGAGTGGACATACATCCATAGAAGAACTTACCCTCGAAGACAACGAGATTTGTTAACGAGTAGGAACTCGTGGTTGATATAGTCGTACACTTGCCGATCTCAAGATCGTGAGAAAGTCCGAGCGCCGCAACTCAGCAGCGCATCCGCACTCGCACACACGTTCAAGCCACCGGACAACCTCCACCTCCTCGCTCCAGCGATCCAGCGGAAGCAGCAACTCCTTCCAGACAAAATGCCACCAGAAACATGTATCTCGTTAATCCAAGACCATGGGGGAATAATTTTAGAGGGGGAGAGAGATCCTTCACAAGGAGGTGTGAGGATGAAGGAGGGAATGGGTGGCCTTTTATAGGAGGAGGGGGGTGCCCCCTCTCTCCATGGCCGCCGCATGGGAGGGGGTGACCCCTCACCTACCCCATTCATGTGGTGGTAACTCCTCCATATTAAAATGGCTCTTCACATTCCCTTTTAAAGTCTCCACTTTAAATGCATTAAGTTTCTCCAAATTTAATGCTCTCTCATTTAATAAAACTCTTTTATTAAATTTATTCAGAATTTTGTTAATTACTTTAATTAACAAACATTCACATATAGCCCCTTGCAATATTTCAATATCACATGCAGAACCACCTTACGCAATTTCACCCAAACAATTTCCGGTTTCTATTGAAACAATTCCTGCGCTTTACAATTCTTTAAATTCGAAACATATGTGCTCCAAAATGGTGTCCGGTAACTCTTAAGTGTGCCACCCTACGGTTCGCGAATAATGCAGACATGATCGAGACCCTTCTCCGATCAATAATCAGCAGCGGGATCTAGAGATCCATACTGACTCCTACACATTCAACGATGACTCCTGTGATCGTGAGAACCTTTAACGCTTGTAACTAAATCCCTTTGTCTCTCGATATATTACATGTCCGAGATTCGATCATCAGTATCTCCATACCTAGTTTGATCTCGTTACCGACATGCACTCTTTTCTCGTTCCCATGATATAACATTCTAGTGATCACATCACTTGCTTGCAAGCTATCCTAATGTGTTATCACCGAGAGGGCCCAGAGTATATCTATCCGTCATCTAGATTGACAAATTCCACTCTTGATCCATGAGCCTCAACATAACACCTTCGTAGCACTGAACCCATCTTTATAGTCACCCTGTTACGGTGTGACGTTTGATGTTATCAAGATACTCTTCCGGTGTTAGCAATTAACATGATCTCATGGTCTAAGGATAAAGATTACTTCGTATGATGTTATAGCAATATAAACACAATGACTTGATCGTAATGCTATACTTCGGATGAATGTTCATCACATCATTCCACCAATGGTGTGACCTTGTTATTAACAACATCCAATGTCCATGATCAGGAAATCTTGATCATCTTGTTAATCAACAAGCTAGTCTATAAGAGAGGCATGACTAGGAACCCTTTTTGTTTATTAAACACACATGTATTGATGTTTCCTATCAATACAATTATAGCATGTAAAATAAACATCTATCATATACAAGGAATACATAATAACAACTTTATTATTGCCTCTTAGGGCATATTTCGTTCATCAACGATGACTTATGTGATCGTGAGAACCTTTAACGCTAGTAACTTAATCCCTTTTGTCTCGCGATACATTACATGTCCGAAATTTGATCATTGGTATCTCTATACCTAGTTTGATCTCGTTACCGACATGCACTCTTTTTTCGTTCCCGTGATATAATATTCTAGTGATCACATCACTTGCTTGCAAGCTATTCTTAATGTGATATCACCGAGAGGTCCCAAAGTATATCTATCCATCATCGGTATGGACAAATCACACTCTTGATCCATGAGCCTCTACATAACACATTCGTAGCACTGAACCCACCTTTATAGTCACCCTTTCACGGTGTGAAGTTTGATGTTATCAAGATACTCTTCTAGTGTTAGTGATTGACATGATCTCATGATCTAAGAACTAGGATTACTTCGTATGATGTTATAGCAATATAAACACAATGACTTTGATCGTAATGCTATACTTCGGATGAATGTTCATCACATCATTCCACCAATGTTGTGACCTCGTTATTAACAACATCCAATGTTCATGATCAGGAAACTTTGATCATCTTGTTAATCAACGAGCTAGTTTAAGAGAGGCATAACTAGGGACTTTCTATTTGTTTATTAAACACACATGTATTAACATTTTCGTATTAATACAATTATAGCATGCATAATAAACATCTATCATATCTTTGGAATACATATAATAACAACTTTATTATTGCCTCTCAGGGCGTATTTCCTTCAATTTCGCCAATCCCTCTCTACCGTTCTACATGGTATCAACCCTAAATTCGATCCTACCCTAGAGTCATCGCCACGGCCAAAACCCTAGCGCCGTCGCTGCCTCTCCCCAACCTTGCGCCGCCCCTCCTATGGCGTCGCGCTAGCCGAACAACATGCTTCCGCCGCGTCGCCCTCGGGGAGGTCGATCTCCGTGATCTCCGCCGGGGCCGTGTAACCTGTACGCATGGTCCGTCCGTCGATCCGTGATCGGTTGTCCTTTAAGTATTTTTTTTCCGATCTCTTGATCGGTTTTATTTTTTGGTTTACCGATCTTAGATCGGATTGAGTCGCCTACCGCTGTCGTCATCGCCGCGCCTCTACTCCGACCATCAGCATCGACGATCTACACCTTGCCTGTGCACCTGCCCTCTCCGCTGATGTGCCTACCTCGGCAGGCTGCCGCGCACCGCAGACGGCTGCTACGCCCTCCTTGGAAGGCTGCTGTGGTTGCCCCCATCGGATCATCTTCGTTGTCATCGTCTGGGACTTCACCAACAACGTCGCCATCGACTCCGATCTACGCGTCGTCCACGCCATGGCGCATACAGCGCACCGTTGGTCTGATCAACCGATCCCGTGCCTATCTACGCCAAGCATGTCCCCGAGCACGTGCCTACCACCGATCGAGATATGGGATGCCACTGTGTCTCCCCTTCGGGCCGCAGCGCCGCTGCCTTTGGTCCACGCTACCGGCTTCCAACGCGTCTTCCTTGGCATTTACGTCGCTGGTGGTCTCCCAGCCGCTGCACCGACTCGCGTTCTACAACTATGCCACCCACTCGGGTCATAGCATCGGTGCACGCTGTCTACTTCGCCATCCCCACGCATCGACGTCCTCGGCTTCCACCGCGCCATCTCCTACGGTGCAGATCTCTGCCATCTGCGCATGGTCTTTGTCAGGACACCGGGTTCTTTCTCACCTACTTCGAGCACCGCCGTCGCGCTTCACAAGGTAATGCTGGCCAATCTCACGCTGTCGGAGGTCCCGCCGACTACCCCATCGTCACTCTAGGCATCCAACATGACCACCCCGGGTCGTCGCTGTTTTCGCTGCCCTCTATGTCTTTGTCCACTATAACTTTGCCGCTAGCATCATCGCCTCGTCCCTGACTACACCTTCTACTCTACTCCGACAACCGCTGACAGCATCGGCATCTCTCCCTTCGCCTCTCTGCATCTCGCAACTGCTCTGGGGGCCTCCTCTTCTAGTCTCTCTGACATGGCGACAAGTTCATGATGGTTCTTGCCCCCGCACGCCTGGTACTGGCAACACCGGGAGTGCCTTCGTCCCCGACGCGTTCCCGAGTCTGGCAAGCTCGGATAGGCACCTCATCTTCATCGGCTTCGACATGGTCTACTTCGACATCGCCCTCCTCTACGACGGTCTTGACCGCGTCACCAACGAGTTCTTCTTTGCATACTCGGTTCTGGCAAAACCAGAGTGTGCGTTCGTCCTCGACGTGCGCCTACTTCTGGCAAAACTATGGCTGCACCTCATCCTCGGCGGCTCGGACTGCATTGGTTTCGGCATCGACACTCTCGACGACTGCCTTGACGCGTCTCCGTCATTCTCCTCGCGCACGATGCGTATGCGGCTTCACATGTGGATACCTCGACACCGGCATCCCCGACCACGACATCGACCACGGCGACCCCTCGCACGGCTACCTCGGCACCGCCTCACGCTCTCGGTTCCCTCGACATCGGCATAAGGGCTACCACCTCGCTTGAGCATCATCAACTTCCTCTACAGTGCAAGCTACCGTGCCGCGACACCGTCCACGATGTTCCTGCTCCTACTACGGGGGGATGTCAGCTCACTGGTTCTACTTCGGTTTATCTCCAGTCTGACTGTCCGCGACGTTCTAGTTGTTCACGACGCTACCGCTACG
The DNA here is from genome assembly GCA_023614405.1 of Avena insularis. Classification (NCBI taxonomy): domain Eukaryota; kingdom Viridiplantae; phylum Streptophyta; class Magnoliopsida; order Poales; family Poaceae; genus Avena; species Avena insularis. The sequence goes on along the minus strand of CM042695.1, from coordinate 439,488 downwards.
ACTGTGGGGATGTTAGAGTATGTTACGGTTTAGGTAACCTAGGATAGAGATAGATCTCGTATCTTGTCTTGCACTTCAAGATGATCCCTGTACACCTATATATACTTGCTCATGAGGCTCAATAATACATCAATCATATTCCGCCAATCCTTCTCTATCGTTCTACAGTTACCATCGTTGTGGTGCCCACGTCTTGTTCGACGGAATGCGCGGCCCAAGCCGTCACAATGTCGACCACGACGAGGTACCTGCTAGGGGCATCCGGGTCATCACTGTCAAGTGCATTACCAGCCATGTCTGCGACCAACGACTTGTTCTCGACCGATCGAGCTCGTCACCGACATCGATGACGACGAGCATGGCACTTCGCTCAATGACAACTCCATCAACATTGTTCTCTTCTCGGTGGCGTCCACCCTCAACTTAACGACAAGTGCCCCCAACGACTCCATGCCATCACCCATGGCACCCACCCGGTGCTCTATTGCGGCAGTGCCACGGCCTCGCCGCAGCTCATCCAGGTTCGCGTGCCAGAAGCACATTCGTCGTCACCTCAAGAGGAATAAATCTGGCCACTAAGAATCCTGATTGGAAATGGTCAAATGGTGCGTGCGCTAGCTTGCACGTGCACTAGTAATAGTAAGAACGTGATGAGATCTACGTGGCCACTTTGCCGAGCCTCCCAACTGCTTAATGCCGAAGGCAGCAGGACCTGCTGATGAGGTTTGTTACCCCAGGTCGCGGGATTGCCCATACAGTTCAGCATGTGCTACAGATAGTTTAGGGCTCTGTGCTAATTAATAATGGCTTTATTTGTGGACTAACCTGAAAGCACGCAGCGTTGCACAACCGTCGCATGCACGCTGCCGGTCCTAGCCCTAGCAGTCCAGCAGCACACAAATCCCGTCGCCGTTGGATGTGCATCGAGCGGCTGAGGTCTAGCGAGGAATTGGCGGGTGGTGCTTGATTTGGTCAGCTCGCTCTAACTTGCAATGGAAGCATACTTGCCACTTTAACCCCGTGTTACTCATCCCGTCCATGAGGGTACACCGCACACACTAATCGAGGTCAACCTGCTTTTGTTTGTGAATATATATGCACTGTATGCAGGCGGTGGAACAAGTAACAAGGAGAGAGGGCCAAAACAAGAAAGAAATGCATGGGATAAAGGAGTTCATAATTGGACCTGTACATCCCAAGACGCTCCAGGCCTGTTCATGATGCGGCTGAGTATATTTTTGTGTAAATTTAATTGTGTATACTGGATTTATGCACTGCCATATGTGCGGGTATTTTATTTCTCTCTCTAAAATGGAAGGCGAGGGAGAAGGAGTTGTTGGAACATGGGTAGTCCGGAACCCGTAAACAGTACATTTGATATAAATACTACTCCCTCCGATCTCAAAATAGATGTATCAGCTTATTCAAAATTTTAATGAATCTGGATACTATTTAGTATATAGATTCATTCAATTTTTGACAAATCTAAGACATCTATTTTGAAACGGAGGGAGTACTAAATAAAGTAAAACATATGAAATAATTTACATGTAGAGGATTCACGCAGGTATCAAGTTTGCAACTTAAATTTGAAAGTATGTAACTTGGGTCAAAAAGACAAAGTACCTGACAAACAGTCTAAGTTACATGATTTTACTATGCAAATCACTGATTTCTCCTTTTTATGTAGACTACATACATACAGACGTATTTTTTTCTTAAAAATTGACACTGATAAGTATCAAATCAATGTCATAATGACATGCATGATTTATCTTAAATTTTTCTGAAACTTAGAAATACAATACAATTATTAGGCCGGTTTGAAAATCAGGTTCATGAGGTTCCACCATGTAACTTAGAAATACGGTTGTTAGGCCGTTTAAAATCAGGTACTACATGAGTACCTCGGTTCCACCACGTAACTTAGAAATAGGATTATTAGGCCAGTTTAAAAATCAGGTTCATGACGACCTAGGTTCCACCACGTAATTCATAACAGAATCGATGACAAGCCCGCCGAAGTCAACAAACACGATCACCAACGCCATTCCGTTCCAGCGCAGGCACCGAACCAACCTCCAACACTAATCTCCTGTCTAACCTACCACAGTGCCAACTCCAACACTAATCTGTCGCGTAATTACGTGTCTAACTGTATCACAACTCGTACACACATATTAAACACATATCTAAACAATATAGAAACATGTCAAATATGAGAAAAATCATGGGCCAATAGTGACGATGGATACTTTGCCTACTCGAGCATCTCTGATGATGACGTAAAACACCTCTTGTGACGAAACAACTTTTCTTTAGGTCACAAGAGAGCAAGAAACCATCTCCAATGGATGATCCAAACCTTCTCTGTCCTAAAACATTTTAGGTCATACCCTAAAAAAAGCCTCCTCATGTTGTACGTATATTTATATTTGCAACATGCTAGCCGGTGACGCAGAACGCAATCGACAGCGCGTGCACGCCTCGTCGGTGATTCCGGCGACCCCCGTCGCCACCCCGTACCCTGCACACCGTCGCAGATCTCCATGTGGGCCGGTTAGGACCTCACCTCCGGTCCTCGCTGTGCGGGCACTCTCCTCCAGGTCCTCCCCGTGCGGGCACTTGCCTCCAGGCTACCCTCCCTGGCCTCCTGGCAAAGTTCCCCAAGGTGGCCGCCCCCATGACCGGCCCGATTCCCACTGACGAGCTACTCGCGTGTGCAGGCGCGCATGTTCTTGTGCGCAGACGCGCGTGTTCCTGTGCACAGGCGTGCGTGGGCCCCTTCCCCTGCTCCTGCGTGGGACAAATTCTGTCTTGGTTATTTCTTCCTCTGATGTGCTAATTTATCCCATGTTCTTATGATGTAGCGTTCATTCCGGCCATATTTGTTGTACTAAACTTATCATACAATGGCTCTAAAAATCGTTGTTGTACTCAACTCAGAAGTAGATGTCCAAATCGGTGGTGTGTAGTTTAAATTTGAGTCGAATTGTCGCCATATCCAAATTATCATTGTACTTTTCTAATTTTGGTTGAATTCAGTTTGAAACTAGTATATTTTAGGTCATCCATTAGAGTTGCTTTTAGAGCATCTCTAACCGGTGATGTACAATAGGACATCCAAAATAGGTGATGTAATAATTATGCATCATCCAAAAGGGGGTTTAACATCACCTATGCAGTTTTGGTCTTTCCAGGTGATATATTTTAGGGCACGACTATGACAACATGCGATGTAAAATAGATCACCTATTTCTTAACTATGAATGATCATCACAAACATATCAACAACAAATGAAATTGAAACTATTATCAATATCATCACACACATATAAAAATATACTTCAATCAACATCGGCGACCCCCGCACCCCCGTCGCCACCCTATACCATGCACACCGTTGCAAATCTCCATGTGGGCCGGTTAGGACCTCACCTCCGGTCCTCGCCGTGCGGGCACTCTCCTCCAGGTCCTCCCCGTGCGGGCACTCGCCTCCAGGCTCCCCTCCCCAGCAAAGTTCCCTAAGGTGGCCGCCCCCACGACCGGCCTGATTCCCGTTGACGAGCTATTTGAGTGCGTAGACGCGCATGTTCTTATGCGGAGACGCGCGTGTTCCTGTGCGCATGCACGCTTGGGCCCCTTCCCCTGCTCCCGTGTGGGGCAAATTGTGTCTTGGTTATTTCTTCTTCTGATGTGCTAATTGATCTCATGTTCTTGTGATGTAGCGTCCGTTCTGGCCATATTTGTTGTACTAAACTTAGCATACAATGGCTCTAAAAATCGTTGTTGTACTCAACTCAGAAGTAGATGTCCAAATCGGTGGTGTGTAGTTTAAATTTGAGTCGAATTATCGCAATATCCAAATTATCATCGTACTTTTCAAATTTTGGTTGAATTCAGTTTGAAACTAGTATATTTTAGGTAATCAATTAGAGTTTCTCTTAGAGCATCTCTAACCGATGATGTACAATAGGGCATCCAAAATAGGTGATGTAATAATTATACATCATCCAAAAGGGGGTTTAACATCACCTATGCAGTTTTGGTCTTTCCAGGTGATATATTTTAGGGCACGACTATCACAACATGCGATGTAAAATAGATCACCTATTTCTTAACTATGAATGATCATCACTGATGGGTTCGTAGAAGGGAAAACAAAAAAATTCTACCGGAAGAACGAACAAAACCAAGATCTAATCTAGAAAAAGCCAAGATCTAATCTATTAGATCAGTACTACGAGATAGATCTGTACTAACCCTTTTAGATCCGAAAGCCTTGTGCGAGATCAGATCTCGTGGTTGATGTAGACGATCACTTGCCAATCTCAAGATCGAGTAGACGATCCTTCCGGTGCCGCGTTCCGGCAGCGCTTCCGCAGTCGGTCACACGTGCGGAGTCGATGTAGACCTTCCTCTCCCTGTTCCAGCGGGCAGCGGAGGTGGTAGATCTCCACGGAATCCCAGCAACATGATGGCGTGGTGGTGGTGGTGGAGAAGGATTCTTGTAGGGATTCGCCTAAGCCGGACGAGGAAGGAAGAGGAGAGAGGCGGCCAGGGTTTGTCGTCGAAGGGAGCAAGGGGAAGGCGCCCCCACCCTCCTTTATATAGAGGGGGCGGCCTAGGGCTGTCCCCTTGGGCCCTCTAGGGCTGGCGCGCCAAGGGAGGATTTCTCCCCCCCCCCATGTTTCCCTCTTTCTTTCTTGGTTTTCAAGTAAACCCTATGGAACCTTCTAGAACTTTCCGAAACACTCCGAAACCTTCTAGAATCTCCATATGAATACTCCGGAACATTTCTGAAACCCAGAAAATGATCTCCATTATATGAATCATATTCTCCGGACAATTCCGGATCTCCTCGTGATGTTCCGGATCCAATTCGAGACTCCGAACAACATTCGGTCTCCAATGCATATTCCATATCTACCTAAAACAGCATCGAACCTTAAGTGTGTCACCCTACGGTTCGCAAATATGCAGACATGATCGAGACACCTCTCCGATCAATAACCATCAGTAGGATCTGGAGATCCATACATACTCAACGATGACTTCGTGATCGATAGAACCATTAACATATGAAACCAATTCCCTTCGTCACGCGATACTCTACTTATCCAAGGTTCGATCATCGGTATCTCCATACCTAGTTCAACCTCGTTACCGATAAGTACTCTTTACTCGTTCCGTGATATGTCATCCCTTGTGACCTAGTCACATGCTTGCAAGCTAATTAGATGACATTCCACCGAGAGGGCCCAAAGCATATCTATCCATCATATGGATGGACAAATCCCAGTCTTGATCCATGCGCTTCAACACATACTTTCAGAATACCTAATGCCACCTTTATAACCACCCAGTTACGAAGTGGCTTTGATGTCATCAAAGCACTCATCTGGTGATGGTGATTAACACAATCTCATGGTCGAAGGATTAGGTTACTATGTATTTGAAAGCTTATAGCAAAACGAACTTAACGACTTGATCTTATGCTATGCTTACTATGGGTGTGTGTCCATCACATCATTCTCCTAATGATATGATCTTGTTATTAATAACATCCAATGTCAGGAAACCATGATCATCTATTAATCAACAAGCTAGTCTTAACAAGAGGCTTACTAGGGACTCTTTTATGTTTACAAAACACACAAGTATTAGTGTTTCCTAATAATACAATTATAGCATGGGATATAAACATTCATCATAAACAAAAAGATATAATTATAACCATTTTATTATTGCCTCTTGGGCATATCTCCAACAATCACAAACATATCAACAACAAATGAAATTGAAACTATTATCAAGATCGTCACACACATATAAAAATATACTTCAAATCAACATTGCATAGCATATAATAGTTCACCATTGACATAGATCAACACAAACACAAACGAAATGCATAATCCAAAGCATATGATAGTTGATCAACATAGTTCACCACAAACACATATCCTAGTCAATTCTCATGCATCATTGCCATCTTCGTGTTGCTCCGCATTGTTGTTGGCGGCATAGACAGTGTTGGAAGAAACTCACGTGCGACTGGAGATGCCATCTCCCAAGCTGTCGGCCATGCCACCTCCCATGTGGCTTCGGTCTACTGGCGGTGTCCTTGAGCTTCTTTGGCTTCTCACCTAGGCAGTAACCTGATGCCTCCCCCTCTAGCGCCGGTAGTCGGCTTTCGCCCTTTTGCTGGTTGTTTCCCTATCGCAGGGATGACCTCGCCTAGATTCTAGGTCGTGGTGACTAGCGGGGCTGCACGAACACCTGGCGGTGTAGGGGTAGACCCATAGGGTTTGGCGAGGACTCGACGGTGGATGTCGGTGCTGGAGCTGGCACGGAATCAACATCAAGATGGAAAGGAGGGTTAGCATGGTTCACATCGGAACCGTCCATGCCTTTGCGGTGGCTAGTGGCGGTCGAATCGCGTCGGAAGGCGGCAAGGTGTGTGGTGGTAGGACATGAGTGGGAAGGTTTAGATGGGCGGCTAGCCTCTCGCGCGCTGTGCTATTTTGTTTTACATCACCAGGGAGTGTAATATCCCATAGATTATGATACACGAAAATGGGTAGAGGGTAGCGGTGTGCATTGCATCCATGCATATAAAATCCGGGAGAACAAAAACTTTTTGATAAAACTTGTCAAAGTGATTGGAGTACCAGTTGATCCGATGATTTAGGACTAGTTCATCATGCTGAGTGTACCAACTTTGAAATAATCTTTGGTAAACTTCTATGTTAGGAAGGGTAGAAGTAAGATTCATGAATAGAAGTAAATCAACACATCCCACATACTTAAAGAACAAGTAAAACTTGATTCTTAACTTATCTTCTCTAAACCTCGTGTAACTCATGTGCTAAACAAACCTTAGCATGTGATCACACCCCAAAACAAGATCAAATATATTCTTAACTCATCTTATCTGATTCTATTTTAAATTAAATATCATCCATTCTACCAACCCTTGTAATTTCCAAGAGTCATGTAACAAGTGAATCACCCTTGTGATTATTTAAACCAAATCTTTCATCCTATGGATCAAAACTTATTGAGCATACTTGATAAGAAAGCATCCATTCTAAAACCTATATCAAGTCTGACCACTATCAAGACTATTTTTATCACCTTCAATTCACTTGGGAGTTGATGATGTCACATTCCTATTTTACCTAAATCAAGTTTAAGACAACTGGTATTCATTCCCTTATGATATTGATAGAAGTAACTTAGCTTGTGAATCCCTAGCCAGTGTCAAACATAACTAGGAACACGTATAACTTCAACTAATCTTTAGTACAAGTAAACCGTGTTGACAACTCATTAGTATAAGGCTTGTGAGAAGATAATCACAACTAAGACATAGTCCTTGTATCCAAGTCATTGGACTAACCATTGAATATTCATTTGAAATCCCATTCATAAGCCATCTTAATATCCAAATCTCTTGAAGAGTATAATTCTACTTAATACTGAGGGGAATTAAGTGGATGACTGATACTCTATATCCAGCTAGGCCATATACCTTATATGTCAAAGTAACCTAGAGAGAGTAAGTCCATATTATGTTTCCATAAAGGAGAGTTCTACCCGTTGGGCACTCGAGCCATCAGCTTGCCACTTGCGCTCCACGAGATGGGCTTGCAGCGCATGTTAGCGATGGAATTCCTTTTGGAGGTGCCAATAATAGGCCATCAGTACCTTGCGTGATGCGTCTACTAGCAGGGGAGTGCCCTTTAGGGCTTGCTTGACCATATCCCATTTGTTGTTAGTGATGTTGATCTGAGGATGCTCGTTGGGTCATCGCGGTTAGCGCCGTTCCCATTCTCGGGTGCAGTCCCGGTGATGAGGGGTGACCTCAGCAATGTTGTTGATGTCCGAGTTGTAGATTGATGAAGAGGTGTTCAGCTCGCCTAGGGTGCCGAGGGATGGTGAGATCCATGAAGTGGGTGCAATCGATAGTGGTTACGACTGCTCCAGGACCGAACGGATCTGGTCCGGTAGGCGAAGGGTGTCAATCTTGCCGACTTGGAAGTGTAGATCGATGATCATCATATCAGCTTCGTCGTTTAGAAAGTCGAAGGCCGGACGTGTGGCCAACGAGTGGATGGTGAAGTTTAAGGAGCCGAAGAATATCTTCTCCTCTGATGACAATGAATCGTAGATTGTCGGTGATGAGGCCGTCGAAGTCACGACATCAGCACGCGGGCTTCCCACAGACGGTGCCAATTGACGTGGGGTGATCACGTCAATGCCCATACTTGATGGACTTGGGTTTATGGAAGAACGATGCGCTGGAGACTTTGTTGGCTAACAGACAATCAATAAGGGACACAAGGTTTACCTAGGTTCAGGCCCCCAGAGGGAAAACCCTACTCCTGCTTGTCTTCTCTTGATTGATTGAGGAACCGAAGGTTACAAGGGTACCGAGATGGCTACGGTGCGCAGATTTAATATGGCGGGTGTGTGAATGAGAGTTTCGATGATCCTCCCTATCATTCCCTCCTGGCCTTTATATGGGGAGGCCCGATGTCGGGAGATGTTCAAATCGGTTACATGTCTGAGGTCCTAACCCTAAGGGTTTCTTATCTACTCTAGTCATGTCCACCAAGGAGTCGAGTCCTCCATGGGATTGGCCTCACCTGAATCGTCATAGGCTTCACCGTCACTAGCGGATCATCACATGGTCCTCCCGTCGGACCGATCTAGATAGACCAAAGGTGGACACCCGTTGGGCATACTTTGTCAATAGTTGGTGACTTAAATATATCAAACTAATCATAGACATGATCCTATGATTAGGCGACCATGTCTTGCCTATTCCTTAACCCTACGACTTAAGTCTTTGAGATGATACATGAGAGAAAGTCAACCCTATGTTTGCATGCATAGCAAGTGACTCAACTCTACTAAACCTATCCTAGAAATACAAGTGTAGAGATGATCTGTACCTCACACCTTGTGAACTAGATCTATTCATCCACACTAAACCCTAGTGCTATGCTGACAAGATGATCACATGCATTAGAGTTAGAGTAAAACCTAAACCATACCCATTGGTTAATATTACCATATCAGACAAAGTATTATCTTGGGTAAAACACATAAAGAACATGTTATGATCTTCATAATAAGAATGATTACTTAAAACCATTCCTATTTCCCAGTAGTGAATCTACTGAAATTACTTATCAAATTGTTTATAAGCTTCTTCACTCAGATATGAGTTACACAAGATCTTATGAAGTACCTTATTAACACAAAGAATAACTATTTGAGATACTCTCAAATAGGAAATTCTAGTTGTCACCCTACACTTTAATGTGAATGAAGTTAGAAGAGAAATCTTTTATGTGTTAGTCACCTAAAAAGGAATAAATATTTTGAGACCATGGAATCATGAAGTGTTCAAAATAATTATTTGAACAAGAATTCATTTGAGGGTTCCAATTATTCCTTCTTATATAAAATTCTTTCCTAAATAGGAAAGTAATCCCTACCATTCTATTTTCAAAATATGATACAAAGTCTTTAAAGAATATTTGTATCAATCAAATATAAAGGAATAGTTTCAGCTATTCAAAATATTTCCTATAAAATGGTTAAGTTATATTTGAATACCACATATTATTATAGGGGAAAATAAATAAACTTAAATACATTTCCTAAAATGATTTTTAGAGACGACAAATACCTCTCTATCTTACTCATAACCATTCAAATGTTTGAATTATTGATACGTCCATTTTGCATCACTATGCTATGTCTTAATTCACTATAATTCATTGATATATTTCGTATTGAGAGGTGATACTTATGTTATTTCATCTGTTTTTGCATGGTTGATGACTTTTGGAGCATGGATCGCTGCAGTCAGGATTCTGATGGAAAAGGTGTGGTTTGGAGGCAAAATTCGCGAAGATCAGAAAATCTGGGAAAATATACGGAAAATCCTATTTTTCCAGAAGACTAAGGATGCCAGAAGACGGAGTGGAGATGGGCCACAGGGGGCCCACACCACCCCTGGCGCGGGCAGCCCTAGGCCGCGCCAGCAGGTGGTGTGGCCACCCTGGCCCACTCCAGCCTCTCCTCTCTGGCGTATATCATCCTCCTGAAACCCTAAGACTCGAGGAGCGACCACAGAAAGATTCCGCCGCCTCTACGGGGCGGAAAACACCGAGAGAGAAAGATCTCTCCGGCAGACAGTTTCTACCGAGGGAATTCCTTCCCGGAGAGGGGAGATCGTCGCCATCAACACCACCATCAAGCTGGACTTCATCGGGATCATCATCATCATCATCACCACCATCATCACCATCAGCACCATCATCACCATCTCCATATTGCTGTAACAATTGTGTTGAATCTTGCATAGTTCATAGGGGAAACTTTCCCGGTGTTGATTACTCTTTGTAGTTGATGCTATTGAGTGAACCATTGAATTAGTGTTTATGTTCAGATTGTTATACATCATTATTCCATCTCTGATCATGATCCATATGATGTCTTGTGAGTAGTTAGTTTTGTTCTTGAGGACATGGGAGAAGTCATGTTGTTAGTAGTGGAGTTGTGTTGAGAAAGATTCAATAGATTGTTATTTAAGTTGTGGTGTACTTCTTCTAGTGGTGTCATGTGAATGTCGACTACATGACACTTCACCTATATGGGCCTAGGGGAATGCATTGTGTATTTGGCTACTAATCGTAGGGGTTGCCGGAGTGACAGAAACCTGAACCCCCGTTAGGAAACCATTGCACAAGGGACGTAAGGGTCTTAGAGTTTAAAGTTGTGGTTAGGTTTCTACCTTAATTACTTTCTTATACTTACGGATGTTTGCAAGGGGTATAATCACAAGTATGTATTAGTCCTAGGAAGGTTGGTACATTAGCACAGGTTCACCCACACAACACTTAGCAAGCTAAAGAAGATTAATCAACTATATGAAGCGAAAGCACTTGACAGTCTTCCCATGTATCCTCGAGAACATTTGGTCATCTTAAGTAATACAACCGGCTTCTCCTTTGCTGCATAAAGGATTGGGCCACTTGCTGCATTTATTCTTATTGTCTTTTGTTTACTCGTACTTTGTTTACTTGCTCTATAAAAAAACCCTAAAAATGTGTTTGCTAAGTATTTGCAGAGAATTCCTGATCCATACCACTAGCCAGCACCTTCTGCTCCTCATTGGGTTCGACAGTCTTACTTATCGAAAATACTGCGATACACCCCCTATACTTGTGGGTCATCAAGACTATTTTCTGGCGCCGTTGCCGAGGAGTGAAGCGCTATTGGAGAGTGGAACTGGTAAAGGAAACTTCTACTGTGAGTATTGTTTACTTCTGCTAGTTGCTTTATTTTCGTTATGGATAATTCGCCGAGTTTCTTATTTGGTAATGCTACTACCACTACTAAGGTAGTAGATAAGCCACCACCTGGTGAGAATGATGTTTTTAAAATACCTACAAGGATTATTGATCGTGTTATGGATAACTACTATGTTGGGGATGGAACTGTCCATCCCGATGATCATTTACTCTTTATACACGAATTATGCGGGTTGTTCAAGTGTGCAGGTATTACTACAGATCAAGTTAAGAAGAAGTTATTCTCATTATCTATGAAAGGAAGAGCTGAGGAATGGTATAAGCTGCTGAAGAATGGTCAAGCTCTGGAATGGGAGGAAATAGTGCCTCTCTTTTATTCAAAGTTTTATCCTCCTAGTGAGATTCATAAAGATTGGAATCAAATATACAACTTTTGGCCTCTTGATGGAGAGAGTACAGCCCAAGCTTGGGGGAGATTGAAGTTACTAATGCTCAAATTTCCTATTCATGAGCTCCCCAATAATATTATTATCAATAACTTTTATGCACGGCTCCCTCTACATGACAAGGATTTATTGGATGCTTCTTGTGCTGGATCATTCACTCGTATGGAAGAAGAAGCTAAATGGGATCTTCTGGACCGTATTCAAGACAATGCTGAAGCTTGGGAGAATAACAAAGGTAGAAAGTCAGGTATAAATTATGATTATGAATGCATTGAATCTTTTATGGGAACTAATGACTTTCAAAATATTAAAAACGCTTATGGTCTAGACTCTCAAGCTATTGCTTCTTATTTTAAGGCTTTTGCTTCCTGTATTGAAGTGCCTAAAAAGAAGTGGAATAAGTATTATGAACCTTATAAAGATGTTGCTAAGAGTGTTCCTGCAAGAAATACTGAAGTTTATACTTCTAATCATGTCTTACCTGAACCTTATATTGAGAAAATGCCTTTTCCAGTTAAGATAAAGGAACATTCTATGATAGCTAGTAAGGTTAATGAAAGTACAAATAAAGCTGTTGAACCTGATAAACAAATGGTTGATGAACCTATTATAGCAAATGTGAAAGACTTTGTTACTAAATATGAAAAAGAGGGACACAATATCCTTTGTAAGGATACCTCTAATATTGTTTCACAAAGTAGTGTTATGAGAGCTAGTATTCCTATGTTTTCTGTTAGGATAAGTGATCATTGCTATGATGGCCCTTGTGATATTTATATTGTTAAGTTTATGCATGATACTGAAAGTTACTATGAGAGAGGGAAAAATATTCTTATGCATGTCAATAATATCAAGTTTCCTCGTTTTATGCTGAAAGTTTTTATGTTGCACTTGTTTTGCCTTTTTATGCAAGTAGCCTCTGGTTTCAACAACTTGTTTGTTTACAAAATTCCCTTGCATAGGAAGTGGGTTAGACTTAAACATGTGTGTTTTTGCTTCTTAATGCTCTCTTTCACCTCAATTCATATTCCTGAGTGAGCATCTTCACAATCATCATGCCCATCTTAATGGCTATAAAGAAAGAGCTTTTTGGGAGACAACCCAATTTGTTTTTGCTTTCAGTTTGTTTTTGTTTCTTTGAGTCTTGGAAGTTATTACTTCGGTAATAACTGCTCCCTATCCGTTTTGTTTGGGTTTTGTGTCAAGATCAACCTTTAATGAGAGACAAGTAAGATTTGGGGAAGTTGCTATCCCGAAACACATTTTTGTGCTTCACCGTAAAAATTCGTGAGAGATCTCTGTATGTCGGATTGAGTTGTAATTTTTTGTGCTTCTGCCCCAGGTTATTATTTAACTTCCGTTAGTTTTGCACTTTTCGATTTGAGCAACAGAAGATTTTCTAAAAAATTGATCTTTACCTGCTGGTCTGTTTTGACAGATTTTGCCACTCTTGCATTTGCTTCTTTATTCGATTTCCTTTTTGAATTATTTTTGGGTTTTCGGAAGGAGTTGCTACAGTAGCTTATGTTTTGATGGTTTTCAGTTGAAGTTGGACTCAAAAGGTTTTATCACTTCACTTATACTAATGTTGCTAATAAGAACTGTGTGAAGTTTTGTGTGAAAGAAATTTCCAGGAAGTGGAGACAATGGTGTAATAAGGAAGAGAAGGGTTTTATGACTCAAGTAATAAGTGTATGAAGGGGAAGATATTGATGTTATTCAAGTGGTGACTCCGGAAGAATCCACTAGATACCAAATTCAGAGACCTGCAGAGTCTGTTTTCAAATAGGTAACAGTTCTGGTAAGAAAAGTTCCACGAAAATACTATCCAACTATATTTTTGCAGTTTTTAGTCAATATGGAAAGCTACGAAGCAAAAAAGGGCTGGAAACGGAGCCAGGGTGGCTCACACCACCCTATGGTGCGGGCCCACCCCTGGCCGCGCCACCAGGTGGTGAGGCCACCCCAGACTCCGTCTCCGACCCGTTTTCATCCAGTACCTTCCTTTTGATATGAAACTTCATAATATATACCCCCCCGGATCTTCCGAGGTTCGTATATCGTGTTTTCGTCGTGTTTTTGTTTCGATCTGTTTCTGCCAGGACATAGTCTTTGAAAGTTAAGAAGCACAACGGTGTCCGCCAAGGATAAAGGGAAGGAGCCTATGGAGGAAGACCTCCAAGACCCCGGGAAGGAGAAGGAGATCAAGAGTGAAGGTGAAGAGGAGGCAAAGCACACCGGCACTACTGTTGCAAGCATTGGAGTGGTGGCAAATCCAGCCATTGGAGGGAAGCCTCCTCATCACCGTTCAGATCCCTGGTCACTTCCTCCACGCACCAAGAATCCTTTCCATACCCTTATCCATGAGCATCAATACCAGAATATGCCCAAAGGGAAATTACCCTCCAATTGGGATTTGCCTCGTTCTAGCCATGCAGGAAAAGAAGACTTCAAGGAGGAAGAGTGGGGAAAGAATAGCAAGAGCTAGAATTCTCAACCCGACATGATCATGAGCCGCATTGAGCAAAACTCACAGCTGATTCGTAATCTCACCTTCGAGATTGAGGACTTGGGGAAACTCATTAGAGAGCTCATCGAGAGAATACCACCATCGAAGGAGTAATTCATCATCAGGTTTGGCATCCCCTTGGTTTGTTCCAAGCTTGGGGGAGTTCCGCGGTATCACATCACTATCTTCTATATTTTTACCTTTTTAGTAGAGTCATATCATGAATAGAGGAGTTATTATGTAGTATGGTTTGCATTATGGAAGTGTCCCCTCTCTCGTTAGATATGTATCCTTGGTGTGCGTTTCCGTTATGGAATATTAATGAGAAGTTCTATCATTCACCCTTTTGCATAGCTTATATTACTTTTCAATTAGTGGTTATATGATTGATCTTGTTGTTAGTATTGGTATCACTTTGGGATCATTGAGTTAATTTAGTTGGTTTTGGCAAACCTGGCTCGGTCAGTAGCAACACTATTCTTGAGAGTTAAAAGAAAAATAATTTCATCATCTTTCTTTCTTGATTTGCTCATAAGTTTAGTATTCTCTAGTTAAGATCTTTTGTGCTTCCAAGGAAGACTGCATGTTTGTCTTTATCACTTGTATGTTTGTCTGTTTCCTTCAACTCTTATACTTGCTACCCATCCTTGCTAGCCAAAAACTTGTACTGAGAGGGAATTCTTCTCGTGCATCCACCTCCTTTAAACCAAAACCTTTGCCATTTGTGCCCACCATACCTACCTATTAGCACTATTGCTATTCCAAGTAAATTCTTGTTTTATCTATCTCCCAAATTGAACTTGTTATGTGAAAATTAGTGATTAAAGATCTCACGAACTTGATGGCAGACCTTACTTTTTTGCATTTAATAAACTTGAACCATTGGGTCCTTGTTTGTTGCGTATATGCTTGCGCTTTATGAGTTGAAGTTAGCAGAACCATGTATCATGGGGAACACTTTCAACACTGTCATGGTACTTTGTACCTAGTTGATATCATGTTCTTTTGCTTATGGATCCCGGCGGTGTGAAATAAAAGTGGAACTTGTAAGATCATGGAGTTTATATGTGTGTTAGAGAAACGCTCGGGTCAGCTAGCCTAAGCCATGCCTAATCATGGTGGAAACTTGCAGCATAACTGTAGTGAGCATTCTATGAAGCATCCTCAATAAAAACCTATGCAAATAGCAAATAAAAAGATCGCTGAGATGCTCACTGTCTGCTTGCCTTGTCATTTTGATTATGGGATAGCTCCTGTGTCATGTGCAAGGGGTACCCCGTTGGCGGTTCTTAATGATACGCATGTATTTACAATGACAAGAGCTTGCTCGTGACTGAAGTTGAGTAGCATGAGGTTCGGTACTCATAAGTAAGGGGCATGGGACTTCAATTTATAACTTGTCAAGCATATCCTCTTAGTTGTGTCACTTTAACCTTAATCACCAAAAGATGCCTATGATAGGGGCAATGAGAGCTGAAAGCTAGTAAGTATCATAATTTTTGGGAGCTCTTTATGAGACTTGCAATCCCTGCTTCCCTCTGCGAAGGGCCCTTTCTTTTACTTTGTAGTTGAGTCAGTAAACCTACTTCCTCTCTATCTCAGCAAGTATTTTGAGTTGTTGTGTTTCATCCATTCATATGATGATTTATTCAATCATGTTTCTTATGTTCCTTGTTTGCACATTGCTCTTATCTTGATGTTTACTACTTTGAAAGCTATCATTGAAAACCAGTTATTTGTGAACTCCAGCAAATTATCAACTATTCTTCGACCAAGAGCTAAGTTTGCCATTACCAATTATGATTCACTTTATGTATCTTTATTGTGTTTCCTTTACTTATTACAAGTTAAGTTATTTAATAGTGAGTTGTCTTCTATTATGATCTATGTATTGATGAATGTGATGCTTCCTGTCCGTATTCTTTTATCGACTCTTCACTCCATAAACCTGAGGCCATGTTTATTGAGCTCAGTTTGACTTGGGGACAAGCGAAGTCTAAGCTTGGGGGGAGTTGATACGTCCATTTTGCATCACTATTCTATGTCTTAATTCACTATTATTCATTGATATATTTCGTATTGAGAGGTGATACTTATGTTATTTCATCTGTTTTTGCATGGTTGATGAGTTTTGGAGCATGGACCGTTGCAGTCAGGATTTTGATGGAAAAGGTGCGGTTTGGAGGCAAAATTCGCGAAGATCATAAAATCCGGGAAAATATATGGAAAATCCTATTTTTCCAGAAGACTAAGGATGCCAGAAGACGGAGTGGAGATGGGCCACAGGGGGCCCACACCACCCCTGGCGCGGGCAGCCCTAGGCCACGCCAGGAGGTGGTGTGGCCACCCTGGCCCACTCCAGCCTCTCCCCTCTGGCGTATATCATCCTCCCGAAACCCTAAGACTCGGGGAGCGACCACAGAAAGATTCTGTCGCCTCTGCGGGGCGGAAAACACCGAGAGAGAAAGATCTCTCCGGCAGACAGATTTCTGCCGGGGGAATTCCTTCCCGAATAGGGGAGATCGTCGCCATCAACACCACCATCAAGCTAGACTTCATCGGAATCATCATCATCATCACCACCATCATCACCATCAGCACCATCATCACCATCTCCATATTGCTGTAACAATTGTGTTGAATCTTGCATAGTTCATAGGGGAAACTTTCCCGGTGTTGATTACTCTTTGTAGTTGATGCTATTGAGTGAACCATTGAATTAGTGTTTATGTTCAGACTATTATACATCATTATTCCATCTCTGATCATGATCCATATGATGTCTTGTGAGTAGTTAGTTTTGTTCTTGAGGACATGGGAGAAGTCATGTTGTTAATAGTGGAGTTGTGTTGAGAAAGATTTAATAGATTGTTATTTAAGTTGTGGTGTACTTCTTCTCTACATGACACTTCACCTATATGGGCCTAGGGGAATGCATTGTGTATTTGGCTACTAATCGTAGGGGTTGCCGGAGTGACAGAAACCTGAACCCCCGTTAGGAAACCATTGCACAAGGGACGTAAGGGTCTTAGAGTTTAAAGCTGTGGTTAGGTTTCTACCTTAATTACTTTCTTGTACTTACGGATGTTTGCAAGGGGTATAATCACAAGTACGTATTAGTCCTAGGAAGGTCGGTACATTAGCACAGGTTCACCCACACAACACTTAGCAAGCTAAAGAAGATTAATCAACTATATGAAGCGAAAGCACTTGACAGTCTTTTCATGTGTCCTCGAGAACGTTTGGTCATCTTAAGTAATACAACCGGCTTGTCCTTTGCTGCATAAAGGATTGGGCCACTTGCTGCATTTATTCTTATTGTCTTTTGTTTACTCGTACTTTATTTACTTGCTCTATCAAAACCCCCTAAAAATCCGTTTACTAAGTATTTGCAGAGAATTCCTGATCCATACCACTAGTCAGCACCTTCTGCTCCTCGTTGGGTTCGACACTCTTACTTATCGAAAATACTGCGATACATCCCCTATACTTGTGCGTCATCAATTATTCGAACACATTTAAATCTGAGAGAATGTTGGAGTCAAATATGAATTTTACATATTTCTATGTGAGGAAATATTGTCTCAAAATAATTCTCTAAAATAATTTTGGCATGTACCAATATACATTTATGTGGCATCAATAATGATCCACACGTATGAAATATCCAAACTCATTTAAAACCTGAGCGAAACCCTACATAGAATTCAAATCTGAAATTTAAAATAGAAAATAGAAATGAAAAAGAAAAAAAGAAAACAGAAGAAGAAAAACCATACCTAGACTGCAACCCACTCACCTGGCCCAACACCGTACCCAATAACACCCCAATCCAACTTATCCTGCAGTTCGCACATAAATTCACAGTCGTGGGTTTTTTTCGCAAAATGGTCGTGTGAACAGTGTCACCCCCACCGCCACCGGCGTTGTCATTGTCAATTTACCGCTACTATGGCATGTCTCGACGCGCTGGAACTGCACCCTGAGCCTATAAAAGGACTCCATGTCCCTCTCCCGACGAGCCTTGCGATGGAAGGCTCGAGCATCAGAACTTGTAGCTCATCCGATCCGTCTGCTGTCGGGAACTGACTCGGAGGAGAGATCCTGGCCATCGACGTCGACATTCTAGCGCCTATAAATACCGTTTGACGACACCTGGACCTCCTCACACCCCTCACTTTCCCCCTCGAGTTCTCCCTCACTCCGCCGCCCGTGAGCTCATTGGAACAAGCTTGGAGCACCACCACGAAGGAAGTATTCTCCAGCATCGAGAAGTGGCCGAGGAGAAGCGCAACCTTGACATCATTAGCCTAGCTCTAGGAATTTGCCTCACCGAGGTAACGGTAATTAGAATTTAGTTCATCGGTAGTTCACCGGAATCTACGAACTCGAGCTCATCTCCGACGGTCTCCGGTGAAATTGAGTGCATACATAGTTTCCTGGTAGTATATAGCGTCGCCCGGTACAACTAGATGATGTTGGAGTGATCTGTAGCATAATCTAGGGCTTTCGCCGTAGTAGGTCTTCGCCACCTTCGTTCTCGATGATGATGGTGATGATGGAGTAGCCTGTTAGAACCATCATGATGGAGCGCGTCGAACCCAACAAACCGTGCATCCTAAAACCAATCGTAGTCCCCTCTCCGATAACTCGCCTAAGAGCACCGCCGCAGTACTCCTTGCTGTCGCTAGTAGGGATGACAATTTTGACCTAGAACTACACCGTTATGTTTGCCCGCGTCTCCTCTTTCAAACGCACTTACTCTCGCATTTTGACAGGCCGTAAAATGGAGGCGCCGTCGCTCACCGTCTTATGTTGACCGAAGTCGTCAGCGAGGGCAGGTCCCACTCCCTACCTTGACTTGCCAAGTGGTAGCAGACAACCTCTAGCCCCACATGTCAACGACTTGGGATAGATTCATACCAGTAGAAAATGTTTCAGACGTGTCACCTGGACCCACACACAAGTGACACCACTATCCATGTATAACACATTATTCACTCGTAAATTTTTAGAAAATCATTAAACACTAGAAAAATCATAACTAATTCATTTTAACTTAAAAAAATTCAAATAATATATTAAAATCTGAGAAAAATAAGATCTATCTAAATACACATTAATATAATTACCTTGTGTGGAATAAAAAAATTATTTTATAAAACCATCCCATATGATTTAATAAAACACTTTAAAATGAAATTAGAAAGACAATTTTAACAATTTAAAAATGGAATAAACTAAACCTTATCTTCTAGGATAAAATCAAACACCATTTTATTCTTTGAAGAAAAATAAATGATAATCACAAATTAATTATACTTGAGTGAATTATGAATATAATATTTTTAAAATAACCCTTAAAGGAAAATTCAGAAAATTGACAAATGCTTAGAAAATAATATTTCTCACCTAGAAATCCTTTGATAAATAATTTCTCTTCAACTTTAATATAGTTAGTTAAAATATGGTTAAATACAAAATGAATTGTAAATGCCATGCTCTCATTCAATAAAATGAAATAACCTTTACTTTAATTTTTATAGTAACAAGATAAAAAGTGAAATTAAAATAAAATCAACCAAGATGTTTCACTTTGAACCAAAAATTATTATAAGGAAAAGAATGTATATTCAATTCCTAGAGAGTACTTTCTTCCAGAGTTATTATTTTCACTAAAAGAAAGAAATTAAATGAATTCTTCCCTTGAATAGTTATACTACTTAAATAATGCTTAAGTAAGATTTGATTCCTAACTACAAATAAACATGCCATGACTTATCTCAAATGAGTGAGATATATAATTCTTATTAAGATTATTGAATTCCTGAGCGTGCTTTACTGGGTGAAGTAAACTTAATCCTAAATCAAATCACTAAGAAATCACAAACCAAACACTAAGACAACCTGTAAATGAAATCAACGAGTAATTAGTACCGAGGGATTAGAACGCTTGCATCTCACATATTATGCATCCCTAGCATATTGATATCTTTAAATATTAGTCGTTTTCAGACCGATGATGATATTCTTTCATTTGGAGCTTATGACGATAGAATATGCGGATTGCATGACTTGTAATCAGTAGGCAAGTTCATTCTTGCATAAAGCTTACAAGACCAAGCTTGCATACCAATTGAAAGTGCAATCGTACATGTCCTTTAAACTATTTTATAAAAACCCTTTTCAAAAACTCTACCACCTTCATTAAAAGAAAACTATCGTTTTATAAGTGAAACAGAATGTGAAATGGTGGCCAATGTAATCATGGTTGGAGTACATGGTTGGGAAGCCATGTGGTGAAGATTTCATTGGACTAGGAAAGTTAGGACTTAATAACAAATGTAGTTAGTGATTCAAAGCACCTCATAAACCCTACTAACCACATATCCCCCGAATGGTATAGGCAAGTCAGCTAGACCTTCTTCCTTCCGTTTGTCCTCGTATGCTTAGTTGGGTTGTTGTTCCTTCCGGGGAATAGAAATGGGTGGGAGCCCGTGACGTCCCTTCATGTGTCTCAGCATAATGACTAAGTATAGTAGAAGATATGGTAATTGGATGTAGGTCTAGTGACCAAAACCTATTACAAAGGGTGGGCAGTGGGTCGCGGAGAGGCTAGTGATTGGCTAGTTTTTAGACTAGGTCTCATACCTATGGAAGAGTGAACGGGGATATACTCCTGGCCGTGCAACAAGGCTAAAAACGTTTGTGGGTAAAGTAGCGCACCTCTCGAGAGTGTATAAACGTGTCATGATACTCCCTATCCTGGAAATGGATTACAATCACAGCGTGGAAATGAACTCCATGAAGTTCTCACAACCCGTGAAGACTGACTGCCATATATTTTTATAAACTAACACTTACCTTTTCTAAAAACCTGATTTCAAAAACCTACAAAGGCTAGGATGACTGATCCATGGTTGTAGGTAGTGCATCAAACATCCTCATAGTTAGAACTTGCTGAGTACACTCGTACTCAATCTATCCTCCTTACCATTGCTTAGGTTATAAAGTCAATGACGAGACTGCAAACGTGATACTAGAAGACCTAGAAAGGCATCTACGAGAAACCGGAGTCAGATCAAAGGAGTCAACGGAATTAGTATTTCAACACAATGACATAGATGGAATCCAGTTCCCAAGGATAGGAACCATACCAATAGAAGTTGTTAATAAAGCAAATAGACAACCTTTAGACATCATGATAGGCCTAGAGTAGATCTAGTGCTAGACTAGATTACAAGTTGCTTCTTCTGGATATTTGGTTTGAACAGGAACTTATCTGACGAGCTCATTTTGTCATGGATGTTCCGAGGATCTTCTATGGAGATTTGTGATATGAATCAGGTATATCTTGGATCTGAGATGTTTCTGGTATACTACTCTGGTAGGTGTAATGTTCGTAAAACGGTGTTCCGTGAGTGTTATACGGACGACTCACGCCCTACAACGTGCTGTGAAGTGCTAGGTCAGCACAAATATACATCACTAGATGGAATGTTCTTGCATGTTTCCAAAAAAATATACATCACTAGATGCATCACCATCACTTGTTGGAGAGGATTTTTTTTGCAATGTGAGAGATGCTCTTAAGGCGTTTTCGGGTGCTGGATGCATTGCTTTTGCATGCCGAGTGACAGAAAGTTTGCTTCGTGCAGGTGCAACTCGCATTTTTTAGCTCCCTCGGTGGTTCCTAATTAGCCCCTGGACACCAGGCGAAAACACATTTGCTGGGTCCCCATATATATAGCGCGTGTAGCCTTGTTCGTAGCTAGCTTGGGTGCCTATAACCTAGTAGTAGTAGTGATATTGTGATACTACTCAAGATGAAAGACGGCAAGCAGGCATCCAATCAGGGGCACTCGTCCGGCGCCGTGCGGCCGATTGTGCTAGCAGTGGTCACGGTGAGCCTCATGGCCGTGCTGCCCATAGCCTCCTGGGTCTCGCCCCGAGCCTGTCTACTCTTGAACGCTGGTACGTACAGCTTGATCTTGCACTAGACTAGAAACAGGAATCGTCGGTATACCATGTCAAGTAACAACACGATCGACATGCTTGAACTTGAACTATATGCAGTGTCCGAGCAAGGCCCACCAGGCCTCGCCGGAGCCTCGGTGACGGTGCCGGACACCCGCGATCGGCTCCTCGGCGGCCTCCTCTCGCCGGACTTCGACGACAGCTCCTGCCTCAGCCGCTACCGCGCCTCGCTCTACCGCCAGCCGTCGCTCCACAACCTGTCCTCGCACCTCGTCTCGCGCCTCCGACGCTACGAGACCCTCCACCGCCTCTGCGGGCCCGGCACGCCGGCCTACTCGCGCGCCGTCGCCAAGCTGCGCGAGTCCATGGAAGACGCGCACGCGCCACCGCCAGCGTCGTCCAACGGTACCGGCTCCGACGACACGGCGGCCGAGTGCAGCTACATCGTCTGGACCCCCATAGAGGGCCTGGGCAACCGCATCCTCTCCACCGCCTCCGCCTTCCTCTACGCGCTGCTCACCGACCGCGTGCTCCTCGTCCACCACCCCGGCGACGACCTCAACGACATCTTCTGCGAGCCGTTCCCGGGCAACAGCACCACCTGGGTGCTCCCGGGGAAGGACTTCCCCATCCCGAACATCAGGCGCCTCAACGTCCGCGCCCGGGAGAGCCTCGGCAACGCGCTGGGCCGCGGCGAGGGGTCCAGCGGGGACCCGCCGGCGCCGTGGCTGTACGTGCACCTGCAGACCGACTACAAGCCGGACGACCGGCGCTTCTTCTGCGACGACGGGCAGGACGCCGTGCGTGGCGTGCGCTGGCTCGTGCTCCGCTCCGACAACTACTTCGCCACGGGCCTCTTCTTCCTCCCGCGTTACGAGCAAGAGCTGGCCCGCCTGTTCCCGCGCCGCGACACAGTGTTCCACCACCTCGGCCGGTACCTGTTCCACCCGACCAACACGGTGTGGGCCATGGCGACGCGGTACCACAGGTCGTACCTCGCGCCGGCGGAGGAGCGGGTGGGCGTCCAAGTGCGCGAGTTCAAGTACGCGCGCATCTCTGCCGCCGACCGCTACAGCCAGATCATCTCGTGCGCGCGCGGCGAGAGCATCCTGCCCGCCGTCGACGATCTCCCGAGCTCTGAGTCTGACCACCAGGAGCAAACGAAACGCAAGGCCGTGCTCGTCGTGTCGCTGAACGGGGAGTACTACGAGAAGCTCAGCAGTATGTACTACGAGCACGACGCGGCGGGAGGGGCGGCGGTGAGCGTGTTCCAGCCGACGCACCTGGGCGTGCAGCACACGGAGGAGCGGAAGCACAACCAGAAGGTGCTCGCGGAGGTGATGCTGCTAAGCTTTTCGGACGTCGTCATCACGTCGGCCCAATCCACCTTCGGGTACGTCAGCCATGGGCTGGCCGGGCTGAGGCCCTGGGTGCTCACGCTCCCCGTCGACGGGAAGGTCCCCGATCCGCCGTGCCGTCTGGCCCCCACCATCGAGCCCTGCTACATGAAGGCGCCGCACTACGACTGCCGGACGAGGGGACTAGCTGACAACGGCAAAATGGTCCCGTACATTCGGCAGTGCCAAGATGTCTCCTATGGCGTTCAGTTGGTGGAGTAAACCAGCTGGCCTTTGATTTGGGAATCGTGAGTTCATCTTTGGGGGATATAATTTCATTGTTTTCCTTTAAGATCATCTCAGTTTTGTGGCCGTCTTACCAGCTGTCGCATTTTGCAGGCTTCTGGTGCAAAACATCGTTTTGCATTCAAATTTTTGCAGTACGTCAAAGTAGACTATATAGACACTGCGAAATTTGCGGAATTTAAACAGAGTTAAATATAATTCGAAAAAAAACTATAAATTAACCCTAGAATCTACTCTCAATTGAGGGCAGAGTCCCAAAAATCGGTGCCTAGGGACAAATCCGGGTCGACAGGGACGGGTGGCGGCGGCGCGGCGTTGGACGGCTCGACGCCGTCGGTGTTCTTCTTCTTCGCCCGCGCCGTGTCCAAGGCGAGCTGGGCCTGCACAAGCTCCGGCTGCTCACGGCGCAGCTGTGCCATCCGCATCTCGTCGAGCGGTGCGACCTGCTGCTGCCACGCCACGCGGCGCAGCTGCTTGCGCGCCTCGCAGACAAAAAAGTGCATCGCTCCTCCAGTGACTCGATCTCCGAGAAGATAAGGTCGCGACGGGGTCAGACAAACCTCCATGTCGCCATGTTGTACGCGTGCGTGGCTTCGTCGGCGATGTTGTAGGTGTCGAGCCACCAGCACACTTTGTCGTGGCTGATGTCGGCTGCGAAGCGGCCGGAGAGGCGCACCCTCACTCCGAGAAAGTCGGTGATGCCCTTCGGCTGGCGGCTCGACAACGGCGGCTTGGGCGACGTGCGGCTCCGACTCGTGCTCGTCAGCGGCGATTGACCGGCCGGATCTTCGATTGGGGCTAGGAGATGGCTTGCGGAGGCTGGATATAAAGGGGATGGGGCTCGGTGATGGTAGCCGTCAGAGGCTGCAACACTGTTGCGCGAGGTGGGGATTCAGGGCTTATTTGATTCATAGGATTGGAAAAATATAGGAATAGAAAAAACATAGAATTGAGATGTCATGCCAATGTCAATCCTATAGGAAGAGGGATTTTGTTTGATGTGGCAAAGAAATTTTTCCATGAGGTGTGGCCTAATGTTGTTTTCCTATAGGAATTGCACTACAAGTTTTCTATAGGATTAATTCCTATGGGATGTGTTCCTATGAATCAAACACTAACATAGGAAAAATTCCCATAGGATTCAAATTCTACACAATTCCTATGCAATTCCTATGAATCAAACAAGCCCTCAGCGGTTGGGTTACGCTCGTTTGCGTGGTTGTCACATATGCAGCACGAGGCCACACTGCCACTTTTTTTGCAGCACCAAAACTGAATGCATCAATTATTGGAGGTGTTTTTTTGCCTCGCGCATCGGTGGCTATTTGCGTTGCTGCCGCATTTTGCAGCAGCTATTAGCGATGATCTATGTAAGCACATGCTTTATTACTCACAAGAGACAAAGACATCATGATGCCGCCTCTTGGCACATAGTAGCGCTACGCTAGACACATATAATGGTTTACACTAAGAAGACTGCTTTCCTCTATTGCGTGTGCCGATATGAGCGGCGCTGCTCTTGTGCCGCCCGGGAGTTCTTCCCTGCTAGCACGACGATGCTGTGTAGAGCACGTTTCTCCGGTGGGGAAGGAGGAACACTTCCTCCTTTCGCCGGGTCATGGTGCCGACTCCTCCTCTCTTCTCGTACTCTGATTGGTCCTCCTCCCACGACTCCTAAAGGAATTTGGAGTAAGATGAGGACGCGGTAACAATGACACCAAGGATTACTCGCCAGGAGGCTGAGCGTGAGGCCAAGGATGACGATGAAAACACATTCTAAAGAAGCATCGATCGGATCGATAGAGGAATCCATCATGAAAAATCTCGCGGAAGATAGATCGCACGCGATGAAACTGGCAATGTCGTTGCCAATGATGTCATGGCATTGACCACCTACAAGGGAAATGAGGAGATCATCAACATCTTCTTAGACAACAAAAGAGTAGTAGGATATGTTAGTTACATCTAACAGGATTAGAAGCTATTTCAAATATCAAAGAAAAGTTACATCTACCATTTGCAATGGAGATCATTATCATGACTTCCTGGGGCATCTGGATATGCAGAAATGAGAAGATTTTTAATAATAAAAGACCCACTTTTGATAGATGGAAAGCAATTTTCTACCAGAAAATGAGATGGATACAATTCAGAATCAAAGGAAAATACAAGAAGAAATTCAAAGCGTGGCTCAATCAGCAATTAGATCAGGGATAGAATAGATTGTTTCAGATTTAGATGTAACTGTTTATGATCTACCTTAGATCATTTTCTCATTGTAACATACTCATATATAATTAAAAAAAATTGCAGTGGGGATTTTTTCCCTACTGTTTCACCTCAAAAAAAGGATATGTTAGTTTAGATATGTGATATGCTTTTGAGTGTATTTTCTATGTTAATGTACTAACTGCTAAGAGTATTTTGTATGTGCGACGAGAAAATGTTTGACATGTAATGCGCAAATATATCTTCCAGTGCCTTTCTTAGTACATATATGATCCTTTATCAACTTTGTTTGATCCCCCCCCCCCCACACACACGTCCCCGTTACCTAGTCCACATGATCGACAAAAGTAGATGGCAAGTAATCATGCATGGTACTTGTAATTTCATATTCACAATGCATATTGCAACAAGTAACATTTAAATTTCTATTTTTCATAATTTTTAGCTAGGTTCACAAGGGAGCACCTTCTGAACATTGGAATTGAACAGGATTGCCGATATACGTGTTTTGCATGTTCTTCAATGGCAAGCAAGAAGTTTGGCCGCGAAAGGACAAGAGTAGGAATATGGGGGACTTAACGAATTGACTAGGCTGATGTTGTGAAGACCTTTGAATTGAAGGGGAAATCAATATACGTCTTTGACTTCGTCGACAAAGATAATATTGTTCGTCTATCTATATACCACTTGTGATGTGCATGGGTTATTTGTAAGATGCATGTGTGAATTTGTCTTATGGTGGTAAAATTTTGTTGGCAATGTATGAATCGAAGCAATGTGTAGTTTTATTTACAAACTTTGAGCCATATTTCTGGTTGGTTAAATATACATGTGACGTATTAAGTACTTTAGTTGTGAATTTATGATGATTGGTGATTAAATTACTATAAGTAAAAAATTTAATGTAGCTAACATAAATTTTTATAACTATTACTAATTAAGTGAATATAGATGTGTCTTTTCGATGAAATTATGTCAGACAAGGCATTTCAATCACGTACGGTTAATAGAGAAAATTAGTTGCAACTTCACCATGACCTACGATGATGAATTTCAAGGGAATATGTCTAGAGAAAATGTAACACCCCTAAGAATAGGATCTAGGGAAGGATAGATTTTAGATATGTGCATTTGAATAGCATGCATTTAAAAAATGTGGCAAATTTTTGAACTTTAGTTTGCAGTTACAAAGTGATTGAAAATGAACTCTAGAGTTGAGTTTGACTTAGGTCAACACTAGGATTCAAATTTAAATAAAATATTTGCATATTTCAATTAAAATGGAGGTTTGAATTATTAAAACTTGAGTTCAAATTCAAACAATTAGAATAAACTGAAAATTCATAATAGTACAAGGAAAAGATCAACCGATTTAGTAACAAATTTTTATTCATTAAAAAATGGGTACACGATTATTTATAAGATGATTCAAAAATGAAAAATACAAACTTGGATAAGATCATGTTACAAACTAGAAGTAAATGAAAAGAAAACCTATCTAAATCCCTATCTATTTTGGCTCTTCTAGCTTGATCTTCTTGACCTGCCAAAACAAACACATAGACAAGCCATTGGGTGATAGTGATAGTTAGAATGTTGGGCCCACCAGAGATGAATCCATTTGTTTTAGAATCCAATTTAGAAGTCTAGGAGCATGTCCCTAACCTCAACAATTTGAGGTTTTGAGCAAAGAAAATAGCAAAAATAATAGCAACAAAGGATTAGTGCATTGAAAGGAAATAAAGGCAACTGGTAGTACACTTGATCATGATTACTTGATCTCCATGAACTGATAGTTACTAGAGAAACTTAGAATATCAGGCGTCAAATCTTAAAACCTATACTTTGTGGCCAAACATCAGAAAATGAACATTAATGGATAACTCACAAATATAAACCAAACACACCTGAAACCTTTAGATTCTTTTAAAGAACCAGAAATTCACAAATCAAGTGGACACTTGACAGTTCACTGATCATGTCATTATAAATCTTGCAAGTAAACATATATGCCCAATAATATGGATTTAACAAAATGAATAAGCTCAAAGAAATAAATCTTACCAAAATTATACTTGCCATTATCCAAATTGAGTAAGGCCAATGACTAAAATGACCTTAAACCGACATGCCCAAATAGTATATGACCAAACCGACTATAAACCCATACTGACCATCGAAAAACATTAGGTTAGTCACTTTTTCATCCAAAAAAAGTGTCAGCACCACATAGATCACCCGAGACTATAATAAAGGACC
The DNA here is from genome assembly GCA_023614405.1 of Avena insularis. Taxonomy (NCBI): domain Eukaryota; kingdom Viridiplantae; phylum Streptophyta; class Magnoliopsida; order Poales; family Poaceae; genus Avena; species Avena insularis. The sequence goes on along the minus strand of CM042695.1, from coordinate 411,089 downwards.
AAACCCACCCCTGGAACTCACAATTCTCAGAGCAAAACTCATAAGAAAAATACTTAGGTCAGTGGCTGAGTGAGAGGTAGAAAACCACATTTAATCACACTCACTGAGAGAGAAACATTCAGAGAGAGAAGGGGAAGCAAGAAAAGGAGGAGGAGAAGTACAAGTAACTGCCTCAAATCTTCAATAAGCACATTATAAAAACTACAAAGGTTGTTATATAGAAACCCTAGAGTAGAGACAATAGTAAATAAGGATCACTTGGATCCAAAGCGCGCGCGCGCGCGAGAGAGAGAGAGAGAGAGAGAGAGAGAGAGAGAGAGAGAGAGAGAGAGAGAGAGAGCACTATCACTGCATAACTAGTACCTATGCATCTTATCGAAAGAAAGACACCACTGATGCCAAGCACATCCAGGGGAACTAAGCACAACCATTAAGTAAAGAAATTACCAAAACAAACTTTAAGAACCAAGAACTATACCATTATCACCTACCCCCGTTTCCTCGGGCAACATTGGAGAAGTAGCCTAAGGAACAGAAGGTAGGCAACAATAAGTACAACTCATACTTGAGCCATCATTATTGCACAAGACTAAATAAGAAATCTAATTTAGAAGTTTAAGCAACTCACTTACACTTAAACTGAAACTTCAAGTTCATGAACAAAGAGCACATTGGACAGTAATGTTCCAAACTGAAGAAATCCAGTTAACGAAGTAGAATACAGTTTGTGGATTTTGACTTCAACATTCATATCTTCAACTGCAAACTAAAGATATACACTAGCAAGACACCATCTAACCTAAACAATATTGGCAGTAGTTCAACCAATGAATCACTAATGTAAATAACATTTAAGATAAAATCTTTAGTAAGTCTAGCATTAATAGAGAAGTACTCAACTTCAATAAAAACAAGTGTACTGAATTTTAAGATTTGGTTAAAGAACCAATTTGAAAGTTTTCTGCAACCACAAAATTAATCAAAATAATCCTAGAACGAAGTCGAGGGAGCGCGAGCGAGCGCAAGAGAGAGAGAATGTGTGTGTGAGTGCGAGTTGGTTCGGTTGAACCGAACAGGTTCAACCTGATTTTGACCATTTGGTATGTCCAGTGGGCCCAAATATAAATTAGTAATTTCCCAATTTCCTAAAATCGCCCAAAATAATAGCTTGTCAAATAATAATCCTGAAAATAAGATAAAGTAGTTCAAAATAGATAAAAATGCAAGCATTCCAAATCTTATTTTTCTGAAATTATTAAAAATCATTTTGTGTGAATAAAAAATTAAGGTTCATAGTACTATACAAGAAAGAGAGGCTAAATTAGTCACGAACTGACTTGGAGAGGATCATCGTCTCGTTCTCATCACCTAGAACATGCCTACGAGTTGATGTTGGTCCTCGGCGATGGCTGGACCGTGTTGGGAATGAGCGCCAACAAAAGTTCTGTGATCTGTACGTAACACCTGTGCACACGCTATGCCTAATAAGCCCAATCAGAGGGAAAAGGGGAGTCAACTCTATGCACGCAGGTGTATCCTCCACAGTCCACTCCATCTAGCTAGCTTTCGATTTGCTTCAGTTCCATCCAACTAAAAGTGAGTCAACTCTCTCCATGCTTTGTATGCAAGTTATAGTTTTGTTTTCGACCTAGTAGTAGCAAGAAAAAAAGGATGTTCGATCTCCATCCTACCACCTCCTCCTCCTTCAGAGTTCAGAGCAGATACAGCAAACACACTGCAGAGTCACTTTACATATTGCGGTACGGTATAAACCTCTGGCATTGTATCGCAGGGGGTCACTGTTCTTCCTGCCTGCCTGCCTGCAACATAGGCACAGGTCGTCATCAAACCTGTAAGTATCTGCGTCGTCGTCGTGGTATTTTCTGGAGAATCAGTATGCTGTTCGTGTTCTCTCTCGATTTACCATACATGCATATATATAGTCAGGATGAAAGCAATCCCGTTTCTGAAGGCGTTGCCTCTGGCGGTGGCCTTCGGGTTCTTCATCGGCGTTTCGTTTCCGGTCGCGATCATGCCAAAGGTAAGGGAAAGAGAAGTTCTTCTGCATTATTGGTCTTTCCCGTCATAAGCCGACGAGCTCTGAGCAAAGATTAACCCCATGCAGCTTCAGTGTGGCATACTGCCTTGGAGCCGTAGCTTCAGTTACAGCAGCGTACTCGGTGGACTATGGGCACCATTAAGAAACGCCACCACCGCCAATGCCACTTCATCAGAGGTACTCCCTCCATTCAGAAATATAAGATATTTTAGTTTTGTGAAATAAATGTATCTAGACGTTTTTTAGAGTATAGGTTCACTCATAACCTCTACGAATCTATATACTAAAAAACGTCTAGATATATTCGAGTCACAAAGCTAAAACGTCTTATATTTCTGAACGGATGGAGTACGTAGTAGTTCCGAACTTTCTGAATGATTCAGTTTCGATGGAAGCATGAAACTGAAACACTCCATGTTTTCCCTTGTAAAGGTTGCAAGAAAGCCTCAAGGTGCAGAGAGGCTACCACCGGGGATCGTGGTATCGGAGTCCGATCTTCATCTTCGTCGGCTCTGGGGCTCCCCAGCAGAGGTCTCCATTTCTCTGACCCCTGAACTCGTCATGTTGCACCTTGCTTTGATCTGAAGAGAAAAAACATCAACGATTTTCTTTCATCTTCCATTGGTTCCCTCAAATGAATTGTTCCGGTGCGCAATGCACAGGACACGGCGTCTCGCAAGTACATCCTTACGCTGGCGGTAGGGTACGCCGAGAAAGTCAATGTCAATGCCACCGTCCACAAGGTACGTAAGAACCAAAGATATCATTGCACAACTTTGGATCATACCGTGAGTTTCTGACCAAGATGTAAACCCCATGATCAACTGAAACCTGTACACGCTGCTGTAGTTCTCCGAGAACTTCGACGTCATGCTATTCCACTACGACGGTGTCACGACAGAGTGGGACGAGTTCGAGTGGTCAAAGGAGGCTACCCACGTTAGCGCCAGGAAGCAAACCAAATGGTGGGCGCAGCAGCACATCACAGAACTGTCTATCTTCAAGATTTTCACCCAACGAGTATATGCATTGACAATCAACATATTTTTTTCTTACCTGCTATATATGATCAAGGTGGTTCGCCAAGAGGTTCATGCACCCAAGCATTGTCGCCCGGTACGACTATGTATTCCTGTGGGATGAGGACCTCGGCGTCGAGAACTTCGACGCAGAAGCGTATGACATTGACACATCAGTGGCTATTTTGTTGCTTGCTCTGAACTCTGGACACCTCTGAATCTGATCGTTGGTAGGTTGTGATTGCAGGTACATCGACATTGTGAAGAACCATGGGCTGGGAATCTCGCAGCCGGGGCTGGACGCGACCAAGGGGAAGACGTTGTACGATGTCTCCGTCAAGAAAGACACCGGAGAGATGCACAAGTAAGCACTTGCAGGATCCTTGATGATGCAATTATACATACATTTCTTGCTTACAAAATCTTAAGAGTATGACTATGCATATTCATGTGTTTTCCCCCAAAAAGGAGGCAAAACCGTCCATTGATGCACACAACCATTTTATTACAAGTATTTAGGTGCATGTACAACAAGAAGAAAGCAGAAGTGGTACCACTTCTTCAAAAAAAAAAAGTGGTACACACGAACTTCATTACATGCAAATACATGATTATATGTACTCCTAGAACTAATGACCACTAATCATATTGCTAAATCATCGGTCAAACTGGTTGAACAAAATATAAAGGACATATCTAAGTGGTTGCACCCATAGTTCAGAAGCTCACATATCTAACCTGCAACATTTTTTTGAAGTTGTCGCATTGTTAAGTATGATATCGTTGTGATGGTTCCAAATATACCAACATAAAGCGCCCACATACTCTAGATACTAACATTTAGTTCTCTATTAACCCCTCTCAGCCATATTTCCAACATATTTAAAATACTAGTTTTGGGGGTTAATTAAAAATTAAATGCACAATTCCCCACTATAAAAGCACAAATGGACATTACAAAAAAAGGCGTCAAACCGTTTCATCATAGTTACATGAACAACACTTCTTATATTCATTCCAATTATGCTTTTATTTAGGAATACTCTTATGCTCAGGTAACTGTTGAATATTTCATTTTTAGACGGAGGTAACAGTCAAGTATTTTAATTTTTAGAGGAAACTTAACCTCTGGAAGACAATGTTCCATTAGCCATGTCGGCATACATAGTAACAAAAACACACGCACAAAATGTGAAGGTGCCAGAAAAAAATACCTAGCTTATGGATAGATCGCCATCCATCAAATATTGAACCTGATGAAGTCAAAAGCTAACATTTAACGGTATGGCATTGGAAACATTAGCAACAGCGAAACTTTTCTATAAACAATATTGTGAAGTGTTGGGTACTATTGACTAAGAGGTATGTCTCTAAGCCAAGAATCTTAACAGAATCTGGGTGCTGGTGCCATCACCCCAACAAACGAACCTCGGCTAAAAACAATTTTTCATCATCATCAGATCCGTCAATTGTGGTATTCGTTTAGAATCTTTTTGACCCTACTCGCTTACTCCTCTTTTTCTTATTTCTTTTTCAACATTTTTGTTGTTAGTTGTGACATTGCTTTGGAATTTCCTAGAAACTCCTACCTGAACTCAAACCTCATTTAAAAACTTAAGCAATCATTTGTTGAGTAAGGATTTTTTTTCATCTCTAGTTTTCCACACCAAATCATTCTTGATCTCTCAATCTGCCTATAGTACTCCACATTTCATCATACTACATATCTTCTTATGCTCATCACTTTTTCTAGAATGATCTGGATTTGTAGTAATCAAACCAATATGTAGCCATTTGGGCAAACGAAACAATATGACATCATAAACATTGCTAATATTGTGAGTACCACCTATTGATAATGACAAATTGCCCCATAGGAAAAACACGTTGCCCTTCCATGTGCTAACTTTTTTTTCAATTATTCGACTGTATTTCACTATTTATTAGTGACTTTAATTTCCAATAGTTGATAGGTATCACAGATGTCAAAGTGGGGAAGACCCTGACTGGCAACCAAAGAGTTGCTTATAATCGTCTTTACCTCCTTAGCCTGACTAAAGCATAATATTTCACTTTATGGAAAACTACTTTTTTAGATTGGAAATTTGTTCGTAAGCACAAATAATTGAACTTATGTTTGCAACCTTTTCCATGTCATACTGCATGGCAATGGGAATATCATCCGTATATTAAAGAATGTAAATTAGCCTATATCCTCATTCACTTTATACACACTAAGAAATCTAGACGTGCTACCTAAGATCAAAACATTCCACGTAGAGATATTGTTGCCAAAAATGGCCATAATACTTTTTCACAAGTTTTTTCCAAGTTAATCATAAAAATAACACCATTCATTTGTTTGGAGGGAAGTTCATGTATTCTTTCCCATAGGAAAACCACGTCTCGTGGAATAAATGCCGACCGGGTTGACTTCACCATATCATGCGGTTTTTTATATTCACTTGGTAGATACTCTGCTAAAATTATACTAACATTTAGAAGATAAATTTGATAGTACTGCTGAATCTACACCACATCTTCTTTTGTAGAAGGAAGGTAATATAATGCCAAAGTTCAACTGTAACAAGGCAACGACCTGTATTGGAAGTCACAAAACATAGCCATTAAGTTCCCTTTAATTACATTCTAATTTCATGACAAAACTTAGCAGGAAAGAAAGAAGAGAGTGGAAGAATACAATTCACTTTAGATAATAGCTGTGCAATATTGTCTATTATTTTTTCTAAAAATAGAGGTGAAACCCCTGGCCTCTGCATCAAAGTGATGCGCACACTGGCTTCTTTATTTATTATTCAACAAAGTCTTAAAAAAAATACATGAGATCAACCAGAAGCCAACTCAACTAACGCCAGTTGCCTAACCAAACTACAACCTTGATGAAGGGGTTGACATGTCAGAGCCATAGCCCTCACCTCACACCTACACACATCATCATAAAACCGTATGCCTCACCAAACCGTCCAGTGATGAGAGGGGAGCACAAATTGGTCCGGTAGACCCTCAATGCATACCAGTGCATGCACTGCAGAAGTCGCCGCCTCCATCTTCTGTCAACCAGTCTTCATGACAAGGACCAAAAAAATGATCTTGTCAGGATTGCCGTTGACATCACCATGGCACCAGATAGCGTCACCGTCCTTCACGCGTCCACCATCACATGTTCGCCGCCGGGCTGCCGTCGCACCATGCCTCCGACACTCGTTGCCGTTGACGCAATTGAAGAATCACCGCTAAACCTCCAGGAGGAACACCACCACCAATGTCATCCACTGGTCCCTATGTCCGATGGACGACTCCAAGCATGATGCCCCCAAGGGGGTAACGACATAGGAGCACCGTCATCAGCCAATTCACAAATTTAGAGTTTCCCCGGGAGTTCGAAGGATGAGCGTAGAATCCCTTGACAAGGACTTCACAAAGGGAGTGGAATAGAAGAATCTCCATTGCCAGCCCTGGCCACCAGCCAAAAGTAGGGATGGTTATCCCGGATAAGCCCCATGAAGGTCCGACACATTGGAACAACCACCTGCAAATTTCCGACACCGGCCAAGACCAACCCAGATCGGCCGGACAAGAACTAGATCCAGCCTAGAGGGGAGGCCGCCACCCACCCCCATCTTGCTAGACGGAGGAACAGGCCGAAGCCCTAGCGCCTGCCGCCATCGTCGTCCCTAACGATAGGCATCAAAAGCAACCCGGACGTCGTAGCCATAGGCCCAAGGAGGCGGTGTTGTTCGTTGATAGCGGGGTTGAGCCGCATCGAACAAAAGGACCTCCACATTTCAGACACCCCGCGCAAGAAGAAGAGACCCCACCGTCATGGTCCGCTAGCCGGACTTTGCCTGGCGGCCTCCTTCGGCGACAGATAGAGGGGCGTGGAGGAGTAGTTTGGGCGGCGGTGATCTAGATCGCCTCCCGAGTTGCCTCGTGTGTGCCTCAGGAGGTATGGTTCTTAGTTGTAACATCTTTATCCATGGAGAAGAAGTTGGGAACCAGTGCAACCTCAACAACCTCTTATAAAATGAATTATATAGCAACTATTGTACCATTCTCCCGCTCAATCTTAAATATTATTTTCCTATGTTTTCTATTCACGACTAAATGAAAACATGCTTAATTTTGGCATACTGAGACCATTTTATCCCTTCGTCCCTCATAAGCTGAGCAATATGTATATTTATGTTGAGATAGTTAGATATATTTAGCATATGTAACCTCTGATAAATCATAAATACACAAGAGGAAATGGGGATATTTTGGAATGAACAGGACGGCTGGAGGAGGGCGGCATTGCCCCGACGTACACCAGCGGCCATGCAGCGGGTAACAGAATCTGTTTGTCACTTCAAAGTCCTTCTTTTACATCGATCTCAAGGATAAACTGGAATTGAGATGCAGGTTCGTAGAGGTGATGGCACCGGTTTTCTCTAGGGATGCTTGGAGATGTGTGTGGCATATGATCCAGGTTAGTATTTAACAAATTTTATCCAATTATATGTGGTATACTGAGATAACATTTACATCATTGAGTTCGTACTCAAAAGCACTCGGTGGTTGTTTTGTAATAACTTATGGTCAAGTTTGAATTTGAGTGGTCAAATAAAGTACATTTATATCCAAGTTAAGTTTGAGTGTTATTAGTCAAAATAAACTTTTGTTATTAGTCAAAATAACTTATGGTAAGTTTGAATTTTTTGTTTTGAGGGGAGGGAGTAATTATTCAGGTGCTAGTACTTGTTAGGGTTGCAACTTTATCAAATTCCCTGGCCTTAGGGCCATATATATACGATGCATTGATTAGATGAAATACGAAGGGCAAGTACAGAGTCCTAATGTAATGCAGTTTTCTCTCTAGACTCTAGCAGTACTTACATGACATTTGTCTGAACTGAAACAATGAGTGTATTCAATTGCAGAATGACCTGGTTCATGGATGGGGACTTGACTTCCATTTCTGGAGATGCGTTGATGTAAGCACAGTCTAACACATAAAAGTAAGTATATAAATTTTATGGAGCAACGCTTAAAATAAAAATGTGCATATTTCCCTTTCTCTGAATCGACAGGATCCTGAGGAGCAGATTGGCGTCATAGACACTCAATATGTGGTCCATCATGCAGTTCCGACCCTCGAAGGACAGGTAATTAATCATCAAATCCGCTACATTAATAGTGTCATTGCGAACATTTCAACAACAATTTTTGTAACACGGTAGTCCTATTCTATCTTTCATAGTATTAGGTCGTAGAAATATAAAAATCGTATTATCACAGTTTTTTTTAACACATGCTACATGTGAAAACATGATAGAAATGTTACTTCTTACTTCTAAGTATACATATTCAATGAAACAAATTCTGGGTGATAGAACTATTTTCTCCTAGAGATGATTTTTTTGTTTCGTTTAATTAAAGGAAACAAGTTCTACAAATGCTATGATCATATTAGAGTTGTAAAGTATTTCTGTGTTATAAATGATCCTTGTGACTTAGCAAGCACTCTTTTCTTCCGTACGTGTTTCTCTCTTCAGGGCAATGGAGAAAAGCAAGGAAGCAGTGCTAAGGTACGCAAATATCTTTCTTTGATCCATACCAAATATTTAATAATGAATAATTCTGAACTACGATAACATATTATACAAGAAGATAAATTGTGTGTTGGGCTTAATGAGAATGTTTTATGTGACTTGTGCTGCTGGTAGGTGAAAACTCGGCAAAATGAGGAGATGGTCACCTTTAAGTCCCGAATGACCCGTGCCGCCAAGGAACTTGCCAACTCCAAGACCACATCATCATCCCCAACTCTGAGATAATTTACTTAATCAATTACATGGGGATACTAGTACGCAAGACTAAAGAAATGGATTGTTTTGGATTTTTCATGAAGAGATTGAGAAGGATAAGATGCATGCTTTATGTCTTTTGTTGTTAGTGTATATTCACCTTTTATTTACTTTAATGATAGGCTTTTTTGTACCTATACTTTCCTTCTATTTTGATGTGAAGCATATCTTTACAACACTCCATATTGGATTGATTTGAGTAATCTTTTAATTATTTAGTTAATATGCAAGTTATGATGTTTAAATAGAAGAAATATTTTGTTCAACCAGTTGCTCGATCAGTTGATTAGCTTCACTTACGTAAACATTGACCTCTCAAAATTAGTATTAACTAGCATGGAATCGTCTAGTCAACTACATGTTATAATGCATTTCTAATGATCTTACTTCAGATTAGAAAAGGGTAAATCAGGAAGTAAATAACTTCACAAGTGTTGTAAGTTAGATCTTTACTTCTATCCCCTCACATTATGTATATAACTAAACATTCAAGAACTTTGTCTAGACAAGAATTTCCATGTTCTTTAGGATAGTGCCATTTCCACATAGTGTCCTTAACAATTAATATCCTCCTCTCACTTCAAGAGACCAGTTGAATTCAATAGCACAACATGTGCAGTTCAGTGTTCCTTGAGCTTATAGTTTTCTCCAATCACGTGTGCTACATCAACCTTCTAGTTTTGTCGAGTGTATGCCACCTACCAACCTTTGTATATATGTTGGACACTTGGACATGATCTCATGTGCTACGCATTTTTCTTTTTTAAAGAGAATATATTAATATCACATATGCTGCACTTAGTTGAAGGCTAAATATATCATACTTCCCCATGTTGTAACGTTATGCTGAATAGGCATCAGTTGCATCATCCTCTCAACCTCTACCAAGTGTCCTACATGCCTCGAGAGATCAATCATACAACAATAATGTTTGATTGTTGGTACTTATGCCGTAAAGATTCAACAGGGAGTCAAAGTACCTTCTTCCCTCATCCACTGTCCTTACATGGTTGCAAGCATAAACACTCTTACGAACGCAACATGACATGGAAAATACCACCGTGCTCCATCTGTTTGAAAGCTGCAATGCATCTCTACATGAGCATGTCAGAGAGCAAATAGTATTCTGTATGTATGTGTGAAGCCCTCAACGTAAGTCCGTGGAACGAACCAAACCGGTAACGTTCAAATCTCTGTGTTTATGGTGCTATCTCTAGATTAGAGCTAGCACAAGTAACAAAATAGAATACCAAAATAAACTTACGTCATTTTATTGCATGAACGAAGATTCAGAGTTTAATTTACTACAAGTTGTACAACATAATGTCTGGCTCATAGGAGTGTTAGAGCGGAAACATAAACAATAAACTTGGGCTCCATAAACGCCATAGGGCTTTGTTGAGTATAGTCCTGCAATCCTAGTCATCCTCACTCACCATCAGAATACACTCCAACATGACACATTGCAACCAGTAAAATTTAATTATTACATTGAATGTATTGGTAAGTTACACCGAATAGTCATGGCAGAACCAGGGCTTCCGGTAGCCCCTTTTTAACAAATTTTGAAAAAATTAAATTCAAAAGTTTCAAAAATTCGGAAAAATACCTGCATGTAGCCAACTATGTGCTCTGGGGGTGTGAAAATTTTCAATTCAAAACACTTTATATTCCGGTAGCTCTGGCGTCGCCTCCCCAAGCGAGGCGACCGGGCGGCCCCCTCCACCTCCGGCGCCCAATCTCCTTCTCCCAGCGCCCCTCCCGCCGCTGCCGCCGTCGGGTGCCTTCGGGCGTTGCCCGCGCGGTGCCCTAGGGCCGGCGGTGGCGGCCTCTTCTTCTTCCTGCCCCAGGAGCTCGGCTTGGGGGTGTGCTCCCGGCGGCAGAGCGGCCAGGCAAGCAGTGCTCTGGTGCTCCCCCCAGACGACGGCGAGACGGGTGGCGTGGCCGGTTGGTGCCGCAGACGGCGGGGTCCTGGAGTCTGGCCGGCGAGCCGTACAGGCCCAGATCTGGGCCCTTTTGGATCCAATCTAGGTTAGGGCGGGCCTAGGCAAGCTTGACCGGTCGCTTCTGGGTGGTCTGTAGAGCGGTTGGTGGTGAGGGTGGCGGTGCCGACGCCGCGCTTACTACAGCATGGTGGCGGGAGCTTCACGCGTGTCCGTCTGGGTCCGGCCGAGCCTCTGGCGTCGAACACGAGGGTAGCGATGGCATGGCCTATGTGCAGCAGCGTGGCAATGGGGACTTTACGTGCTCGTCCGGGGCACGGCCAAGCCTGCTCGGCCTGGTGTGTTCCTTCAGCTGCGTCCGGCCGACACTCGCCATTGGCGGTAGAGGACGACCTCAAGGTGGCTGTGCCGCTGCCGCCCTCCGGCTCCAATTTGGCCTGGTGTGCTCTTGTCGTTGTGTTCGGACGGCTACCACCTATGGCGGTGTAGGTTGTTCCCTCTCGCGCGGCTAAGAAACTATCTTCCCATATCCATGGCTATTTCGTGGTCTAGTCGGTCTCACAGTGTTTGCCATGGTGAGGCGAAGATCATGAATTCAAGACAGTGGTGGTGCATGTCGGTGGGCGGCAAGTTTGGTGGAGTGCCAGGATTGGAGGGGATTGTGGTTCTTGGAGGATCGGGAGAAATCCTTGCCGGCTAGGATGGCTCTGGCGCGGTGACACCTGCGGGTGCCGCCTTCGTTCTTGAAAGACGTTCGTTGTACCTTCTCCCACTCTCCTATGTGTATCGGGAGAAATTCTAGGAAAAATCCGGGCAACAACGTCGCCATCGTCGCACTCCTTGAATGTGTTGTTTGGTACATAGCATTCCGAAGACATAGGAGCGTGGTGGGACTACTCCGAAAGACGCAGCGGTTGCGAGTCATCATTGTTTGTCGATCCGGCGCGGTTGTGCATTAGTTTCTCTCTCGTTCTTTTATATTATCTTTTGGTCTTCTTTTGTGTTGTCAGCCCCAGCAATGAACTCAATGTATCATGTCGTTGCTATATTAATATAGTGAGGCGAAATACTGATTCGAGAAAAACAAAAACTTAAGAGGCTTCAGTCTTTAATTAGTCGCTCATAAGTTGCACTATACGGTCATTCCCACTCTCGCCAACACTCTGCAGCGCACCAAAAAACATCAAAAACTGCCGTGCACCAACCGTTTCGTCATCAGTTAAAAAAATCCCGTTAGGTCACCAATCTCACATATTCTCCAGTTCTTAAACCATCGCTACACAGTACATAGTGCCGCTATCGTGAGCTAGCATCATCGGACTCACAGCAACGCCACGAAACGAACACGTACGTGATCAAAGGTACCCGTTGATCGCCACATCCAATGGCGGCACCCGCGGGCGCGGACGACGAGCTGCTCTTCGAGTACCCACCCATACTCCGACAGTACAAGAGCGGCCGCGTGGAGCGGTTCAGCTTCCCGCCGATCCCGAGCGGCGTCGACCCGGCCACGGGCGTCACCTCCAAGGACGTCGTCATCGACCAGGCAAACGGCCTCTGGGCGCGCATCTTCCTTCCGCCCGGCAGCCACGAGGGCAAGCTCCCCGTGGTTGTCTACTACCACGGCGGCGCCTATGTCATGGGCTCGGCCGCCGACCTCATGACGCACAACTACCTCAGCGCACTCGTGGCCGTGGCCGACGTCCTCGCGGTGTCGCTGGGGTATCGCCTCGCGCCGGAGCACCCTCTGCCCGCTGCGTACGACGACTCGTGGGAGGGACTCAAGTGGGTGGCCTCCCACGCCACGGACACGGGCGGAGGCGCCGAGCCGTGGCTGGTCGACCACGGCGACTTCTCCCGCGTGTTCCTTGCGGGGAGTAGCGCCGGGGGCACCATCGCGCACGTCACGGCCGTGCGCGCCGGCGAGCACGGGGGCCTCCCCGGGATCAGCATCAGAGGGGTCCTCGTGGTGCACCCGTACTTCAACGGCGAGGCCGACATCGGCAAGGAGGCCACGACAGGGAAGGCGGAGAAGGAGAAGGCCGACCCGCTGTGGCGGTTCCTGTACCCGGAGTCGCCGGGGCTCGACGACCCGCTGTCCAACCCGTTCTCGGAGGCGGCCGGCGGCAGCGCCGCGCGCATCGCGGGAGAGCGCGTGCTCGTCTGCGTCCCCGAGAAGGACAGTCTCCGGGACAGGGGCGTCTGGTACTACGAGAGACTGAAGGCGAGCGGCTACGGCGGCGAGGTGGAGCTGCTGGAGTCCATGGGCGAGGGGCACGTCTTCTACTCCATTGACCCGCAGTGTGAGAAAGCAATCGAGATGCAGGAGCGCGTCCTCAGCTTCCTCCGCAAGTGAGAGCGGCCGTGTACGTGCGAGTCTGAAGGAAAGGGAAGGTCCGATGCCATGATGGAATAAGCTCACTGACAGTAATGTTTAAAGATGTTCGTTTGTTTGATGCAATCAATTCGATGCTTGTGTTTCTCGAATCTAACAACACAATGGTTCGGAAATATTTTTTTATAAACAAATTATTGTGTAATGAGTAGTATTAAACTATTAATCGACTAATAGGAGTTTGGGTTAGAATAATCACCACTCTTTGGGGCTGCTTTTGTGCACCAACTATATTGGTTTGATGCAGAAACCACCAGTCTTGGTGTGATCTACGGTAGATAGGTCCAAATTCTGATTTAGCCGGGTTAATAACGATTCTGATGGTTACCTCAAGGTTTCTTTACAAAAATGCTAAAGAGAGCAAAAGGGAAATCATGAACTGCCTATTGTTCTCTGCAACTAGAGGATATCAAAGTTGGACGCTACTCTCCTGGAAATCCAATTCGGCTCACGGATGCAAATAAACCCATTGTATGAAAACACATTTTAAAATATCAAAAAAATTAAGAAAAAGTATTTGCATGTACATCCAGACTCTAAATGTTCATACACAAGTTTGCATATGAAAAGAACATTTTAGATGTCCCATGTAAAAAAGACAAATATCAGTGCACCAACGTGTCTATTCATGAATATGTTTTTTGTCTTTTTTACACAAGCCACATAAAATGGTCATTCATTCTGAAAACTTGTGTACGGGCATAGAATATCCGGATGTATGTGCGATTTTTTTTCAGATTTTTTTATAATTTAAATTTAATTTTTTATGTATTTTTGTAATAGGTTCATTTGTACCTGGGAACCAAAACACCACCTCCGCTACTCTCCTTTTTTTTGCCAGGAGTCGGAGAGGATCCAATTCACCGTACTACCCATCTTCCTTCTCACCTTCTAGCTTCCAAAAGATCAAAAAAAAAATTTGCGCTATCTTTTGGAAAAAGTATTTACATATACTCAAAGTCTCTAACCTCATCACACAATTCCTCTGTTTTTTTAGTCTGCGGCATATCAAACACCGGCATGACACTCTAATTAACTCATTACATAATTCCTAAGTTTTTTTTTGGTCTGTGGTATATCAAACACTGGCATGGCACTTATAATTCTTCTCCAATTCTGTGTTCCCTCTTATCCCAGTGTGTTTTAAAATCCTACGAATCAAGTTAAAACAGGAAGTAACTGATACAAGAAACCTGCAAGATAGCAAAATAGGACGTCTCATTTTCATTGGAACCAGCTGAAAATGAGAAACAAAAGAACATGTGTTAATATGAGGATTTTGCACCATTGCACTATTTCGGCCTGTCTTTTTTTTTTTACAAACTAGCAAATATTTCAGAACAATGTTTCTAAGATGCCACAATAACACAAGACTTTCGCATGCAAATGGGTACATAAAGTAGATTTCGAAAAGGAATCTATTTTTAAAATCTTCTTGGAAAGATTTTATTCCTGGGTGTTCAGTTTTCCTGATCCGATCTGACTCTGTTATAAGAAGCAAGCACAGGTTACCTAAGAAAATATGCATTAAGCTACCTGGGAATTGCAGAATCTCACAAGAATTTAGGCATGAAAAACACTGATTGAATAGTAACCTTGGTCGGTCAGATACGAAAACAGTACGGTAAGACATCCTCTATATCTCATATAGCCGAGTACATACGTATAGCGGCAAAACCAGTTAGTATGAAATTCTGGACGACACCTAGTGATTCTGATGACAGAAATAGCCATGGCAATGAACCCCTCCATGAGACCTGACAGTAATTCAGTTAACAGTCACAAGGCATCCTCTGACATCGTGAATATGAGCAATGTAAATCATGGTCTTCCTCCTCGGTCATGGATTATGTATATAGAAAAACAAGTTACCAATCGCAACTGTCGGACACTTTGCAACAACAAAAAATTTACATGGAGAAGATTGGTTTTACTTGCAACAACCCAGACCAACATGTTCTACGATGCAGAAGGCTACGACAACAAGGATCTTTTCCTCGACTAATTCTCCCAACATTCATAGTACTAATGTTGTCCTTATAGAAAGAAATGCAAGATTGTTCTTAATTCTAGAAGCTCACCAAGATCATTTCTTAACTCTAATCTCGATGCCCCACACAACAAGACCATACGTCCATGTTCTTGTCTCCATTAGGCTGACAGACACCATGTCGTCGAAGCCTTCCTCATTGTAGAACTCGCCTAGCTCCACCTCCATCCAGCCGTCAGCCCTTCTCCGAGGGAGCACAATGTCATCTGTGAGAGGTACTTCGTGGTGATGATCCGCTGGAATATGTGACGTCAATATGTGTTTCTGGGGCACTCCGTCATCACCAACCTCCATGTAGCTTTGGAGGCACACTTGTTGTGTTGAATCGCTCCCAGCAACACTGACTGACGCATCCTGAAACGGGGAATTCACGAATCCATTGTCTGCTAGCTTGAACACCATGTACGCGGCGTACGTCAGGTTCTCTGAGAGCATCATCCTGTTAATCTTGCCACAGATTTCTAACCACCAAAGCCCCCGGAGTTTAGCTGCTTCGGAGAACCTATTACAGATGTAGAGGACAGCCTATACAATTAGGAGAGCAACTTAGTGGACTGCGCAGTCAATGACCATAACTACTTCAATTCGCCAAAGATACATATTGAAACGACTCAAACCTTTTGACCTCATCAACACCAAGGTTGATCCATTCCCAATACAGCGGTGTCTTGCCAAACGCAATATCCAGCGCCCTCTCCGAAAGCGTGTAGCATTTGCTGCCCGTAGCCCTGTCTAACCACATGCTCTGCACCACAAAAAGGTTGATCGATCAATTAGCCGATTTTTATGTAGCAAATAAAAACAACAGCCGTAAGTAGCAGCTTTGGGGTGATAAATGTAGGGGACTTATCAAGTGAAAATCTGACAATGACAACACCAGCATTGGATCATGAAGCAACGCTCTAGCTAGATCGGCCTCCTCAATCCCACCTCAACCATTTTGTACAAACCCCTCAAAGTCACAACAACAGCTATCCCTCCCCCCACTCCTTTTTCTTTTTTCCACCATCTCTCTCGTTCTCTCTCACCTTCGATTTCTAGTTCCCACCGCGCATGCATGTTTCACCATCACACCCACACTGGTGAAGCGTGCACGACTTGTTACCACAGTGGTCCAAATCTGATCGGTGCGGTGGGATGGTGAATCATATGTGTGATTCTTTGTCGGTATGAATATCCATGCTTATTCTTGGTTTTGCTCATGAGCTGTTTTCAGATACGAACGGGCGAACAATTTAATATGCGAAAGCTGAAAAGCCTGAAATAAAGATGCAGGAAAGTATGTTGAGGAAACTCTGCGTTTATGCACTGTAAAAAAAGAGTTCTTCAGCGATGCAGAGATGCACGTACCACGAGTTTGCACGGGAGGAGGGCCGGTTGGTCGGAGAGGCGTCGGAAAAGCGCCTTCTTGGATGGCGCCGTGCCTGGGAGCTCGCCTTCGGCGAACTGCGGGAGGTCGCGGGGCATGAAGCGGGACCAGACGGCGTCGGAGTCCGCCGCGGGGCGGAAGGTCCGGGAGACGGCGGCCGCGCGGCAGGCGTCGGGAGGCGATGTGAGGGAGATCACGGCCGCGAGGAGCTCCTCCGGCAGGCGCTCGATCTCGCAGGCGGACGTCTCCACGGATCCATGCCCTGTTCCTTCACGGGATTGCGGCATTGCGACTCGGGAGATGTTGATTAGCAGTGCTTTTTAGGGGAGATGTGTTCACTAGTGTTTTAACTTTGGAGGCAGCGAGTCTTTTAGTTTTTCAGAGATAGAGTTGACTATTAATTGTTTCGGTTTGGAAGTTGGCTGCGGAACCTTAGCGTTGAAGCCTTGAAGGAATGGAAGAAAATGAACCGGGTACACAAGGCGTCCTATTTTATTTTTATTTACATTCTTGGATTTAAAACAGTTTTGTCTTTACTTAATCCCGAAGGAAAAATGTTCCACTTTGCTATAACATATTTTTTCTTCTCAAAATAAACTTTGGTTCCACTTCATAAATAAAGTCACACCATCGAATCAATACAAGTGATAAGTAAATCTTTTTAAGAAACAGAAAAGAAAAGGAATAGCCACATCTCCAAAAGGCACTCTAGACTACCAACAAGATGTGACACCACCCCTTTTGGAAAAACACTCACGGCACCAAGTCGGAGAGGGTTGGATGCCCTCTCGCTTTAGGCCGTGGAGCGTCGATCCAGGGCTACGAGGGTCGTGGTAGGTGACGACAAAATCACGTGTCTAAGATAAAAAGTCCTTAAGATCACCCCTGCTGGAGAAAAAGGGCTTCGCGGATTTGAACTTACTCCTTGGTGATGACGAGGCACGACCATACGTACCTGAGCTCTATGACGACGCCTCCAAAAGGGTGACGACACAAAGCGCCGCCATGACCAAAGTGGTCAACTGTTCTCACCAGGAGTCCTAACACAAGCCGTAACCACAACGATGCCCTTGGGCATCATCGTGGCGGGCTCTGAAGTGTGGAGCCTTCACCCTCAATGACCCTACGCCAAATCTAGGTACCATGGTCCACCCAATACCACCAAAACATAGCAATCTTGGAGCCACCACCACGGCAACAACGCCAACACCAGGATCCCCCCACCGCCTACTCCTGGTTGTCCACACAACCAAACAGAAGGTCATCACCACTGCAACACAGCTCGTTGAAGAGTGTACAACACCTTCCGGGGCCTTTTCCCCGACATCCAGGGTCTCACACTAGCAGAGCAATTAACCAAATGAAATGAGCAACGATGACCATGTTAGATTCGGGCCCGCCTGACCCAGATCCGCACACGCAAATGGTGTGGCATTAGAGTGCACCAAGCATGACAATCATGGCACCTTTGTACCGCCTCCGCACCACCTACAGATCACTTAGCGCAAATGTTGGAAATACTAGATTGAACCCGTCAGGCTGCTATCCAATCCAAGCCCGCTGTCGCCATGCCCCTAGCCTCATCGCCTATAGAAAAGAGGAACATTTTTCCTTCACGCTACAATGCCCACCGCCCATAGGAGTTAGTACCCCATCCGTATATTCCACAACCGTAGCCGCACCGTACACTACTAGGAAACAACCTATAGATAGACAAGATGTTCAGTGGCGCATATGCGAAACCATGCGCCACAGGAAAACATCAGTGGCGCACCAGAAAGCATGCGCCACAGAAGATTGGAAGTTCTGTGACGCATTCTCTAGAGTATGCGCCACAGAAGATTGGTAGGACCCGCCGGCCGGGGTGGGTTGATCCAAGTTCTGTAGCGCATTCTGAGATATGCGCCACAGAAGTTGCCTCTTCTGTGGCGCATATTTCCTCATGCGCCACAGAACATGGAGGGGGGGCCCACCACGGAATCTAATTCACCCAAGTTCCGTGGCGCATGTTGTGATATGTGCCACAGATGTGTTCACTTCTGTGGCGCATATCCCAACATGCGCCACAGAACTTGGAGGTGGGCCCCACATAGGGAATCTAATTCACCTACTTCTGTGGCGCATATGGACTTATGCGCCACAGAAGTTTCAGCATCTGTGGCGCATTTCCTCCATATGCGCCACAGATGAGGGCGTCCAGATCCATGTTAAAAAGGTGACAAAAGCTAGCTTTCTTATCTATCTATCCACCACCACCCATTTCACATCTCTACCTCCTCCCAACTCGTCTTCCTCCTCCCTCACACCCTATCTTGCCCATAGTTTCTCCATTTTCTTGTAACTAAACCTACTTTAATCCATAGATTGGTAAGTGGAAGCTTCGCTCCAACTTCTAGATCTAAAAGTTCCTTACTTTTCTCTCTCACATCTCTATTTGTTTACTAATTTCCTCTCCACCAACTTGCATTGTAGATCTATTTGTCCACACTCTCTCATCGCGCGGTCTCGTCTCGCTATTATTGTGTCTACTAGGTGAGTACTTGGCCATGAACATGTAGGTGAAGCTTGTCGCGCGGGCGGTGTGTGTGTGTGCGATCCATGGCGAGACGATGCTTGTGTGGTGCATGAATGTTTGCAATGGAAGGAAGTTTTTTGTTGGTTGCTTGTTGTTGTGTCGGGCCCAGCCGGTGTGGTTGCATGGATGTTTGCCGAAATGTTGATTCATTTCCATTTCGGCAAATTTTTGCACTACCCATATGTCCTAATTTTAGGAAAGGTCATGCCGAATTTTTTACGGCTAGCATTCATGCATGTGTGTGTTCATATGGTGTGGTTCTCACCTATACTCTCTGTTTTGACCGCTCAGGCAACCATGGTCCTCACAATGAGCGTAGGTCGAATTGCTAGGTACAAGAAAGGCGCGAAGGAGGACATGATTCTGAACAACAAGACCATGATAAGATGTCCATGTCGAACATGCAAACTGCAGCGCTAGATCGACCCTGAATCTGGACAATTGGAGGGTCACCTGCTCAGACGCGGTTTCATGCGCGACCTCAATGAGGAGCCGGCAGGACATGGTGGTGGTCACGAAGACGTGGGCGAGCAAGAAGACGAAGAGTCTACCGGGCATGATCATCATGACGAAGGAGATGCCAGCGGGCATGATCATCATGACGAAGGAGATGTTGGCGGGCATGATCAGCATGGAGAAGGAGATGGCGACGGGCATGATCATGATCATGAAGAAGGAGAAGACGCGAACACACAGACGTTGCTAACTTCGGTCTTGCAGGACCCTCATGTTCAAGAACTGCTCCTCAAGGAGACGAGCAACGACAAAGCTACAGCCAGAGAGAAAGCCAAGCTGGCCCAAATGGAGGTAGACGGGATTACTCCATTGTATCCTGGGTGTCGCCCCGAGGATACACGTTTGAGTGTAACGCTCAAGGCTATGGAGATGAAGGCCGAACACAAATGGACCGATGTGAGCTTCAACGCGAACAAAGAATACTGGCACGACCGACTTCCTAAGGGGAACATATTGCCAACAAGTATCGAGGAGGCCAAGAAAATCGTGTGCCCTCTTGACCTACCACACATTAAATACCACGCATGCATCAATGATTGTGCACTTTATCGGAACGAGTAAGCGGATAGAACCACATGTCCGGTGTGTGGCCAAGGACGGTACAAGAGAGGGAACAAGAAAGTTCCTCGAAAAGTGGTATGGTACTTTCCTATCACCCCTCGTCTGCAGCGATATTTCGTAGATCCTAAGGAAGCAAAGCTCATGCAATGGCACGCGGAAAGAGAGAAACCCGAAGATGATCCAGAGAAGGGCAAGATCCTGACACACCCTTGGGCGCTAGCGATGGAATGCATTAGACATCGAGTTCGAAGAGTTCGGGGGCGATGCAAGGAACGTCAGGCTGGGTATGAGCACTGATGGACTCAATTCTTTTGGAAACCAGAGTAGCACGCATAGCACCTGACCCGTGTTTGTATGGCCATACAACCTCCCCCCGTGGCTATGCACGAAGCAAAGGTATGTACACATGAGCATTCTTATTCAGGGGCCAAAACAACCAGGTATCGATATGCATCTGTATCTCGGGCTATTGAGAGAGGAGTTAGCCAGCTTGTGGGAGACGCCCGGCCGTCGTGGGACGCCTACACTAAAGAATATTTCCATCTGAGAGCCGCGTTGCTCACGACCGTGCAGGACTATCCTGGTTACACATATGTATCGGCCCAGGTGAACCACGGACACAATGCATGCGTCAAGTGCATGGACGAGACACCGCATCTCCAGCTACCAAGAGATCCTGGGTCTTTGAAAACCGTGTTCCAAGGTACTCGAAAGTGGCTCCGCATGGATCACCCGTGGAGAAAACGTGGTGACCTGTTCAATGGTAAGGAAGAGCTCGAAAGAGCCCCGCGTCCGAGGAGCAGCGAAGAAATCGAGGAGCTTTTGAAAAATTGGGTAGATTGCCCTGCGCCTGGAAAAAACGACCGAGGACAAAGCCGCTGCTGGGTGTATGGAAAGCAAGGTATGTTTTTTGGGACCTGCCGTATTGGAAGGTCCTTCACACTCCCCATAGCCTCGATGTAATGCACATCACGAAGAAAGTTACCGAGAGTCTGCTTGGCACTCTACTGAACATGCCGGAGAGGACCAAGGATGGGCCGAAAGCAAGAAAGGACCTTAAATTGCTTGGCATAAAGAAAGATCTTCAGTACCCTGATAGTGATGATGATGATGATGATGATGATCAGACGGAAGGGACTCAAGGTTGCCGCAAAAGAGTTAAGAAGACTGAGGTGGTGCTTCGCGCTGCCTGCTTCACTCTGAGTCTGGAGGAGCTCGAGCAGTTTTTCAGGTGCCTCTTAGGAGTGAAAGTTCCTCACGGTTACTCGGGGAAGATAAGCAGATATCTGGACATGGTGAAGAAGAGGTTCAACGGTATGAAGTCTCACGACTATCACGTGCTGATGACACAGATACTCCCCGTTGCGATCCGTGGGATAATGGACGAGCATGTCCGTGAGACGTTGTTCGGCCTCTGTAACTTTTTCGACGTCATATCTAGGAAGTCGATCGGTTTGAAGCAGCTCGACAGGCTACAGGAAGAGATCGTGATGATACTATGCGAGCTTGAGATTTACTTCCCGCTCGCATTCTTCGACATCATGGTACATCTGCTTGTACATGTCGTGGACGACATCATCCAGCTCGGGCCGACATTCCTGCACAACATGATGCCGTTTGAAAGGCTAAATGGTGTCATCAAAGGATTCATTCGCAACAGGTCTCGTCCAGATGGAAGCATAGCCAAGGGCTTTCTTATCTACGAGTGCATCTCCTTCTGCTAGAATTATCTAACCACCGAGAACAAGGATGTTGGAATACCCACAAAGAAGCACCTCGGCAGGCTCGGTGGATATGGTCACCACGAGGGCTGCCGCTCACTACATGTCGGCATTGATGATCGACGCACTGATTTTGAAAGGGCACACCGAGTCGCGCTACAACACATTGAAGTGGTCGGCCCTTGGGTCGAAGAGCACAGAAGCTTAATCGGCGAAATCGTCGACCAGGGCCAGCCGAGGAAGAAGGGAGACGTAACCAGAGAGCACAACTCCAGCTTCACGGGTTGGTTCAAGAAAAGGCAACTGGACCATCCCCCATAGACGCCTTCTACGGAAGATCAAAAACTCATATTCTCCTTGTCACAGGGCCCAGGGCACAATCTAAGGATCTATCAGTCATACGACATAAGCGATTCTGATTCTACAGGAAAAGGACAAGAATAGTGAATATCAAAACTCAGAGTAACTATGTTATCCTTTCTGATAGCGAGACTACTATGATGGAAAGATTCTACGGAAGGATCGAGGAGATATGGGAGCTCGACTACTGTGGAGAGATCGTCGATGTTCCGTGTTAGATGGGCCAGAACGTGGAAAAAAGAAGCGCTATTTCACCACAATGGTTATACCAGATGCCAAATCAACGAAGAACGCCTCCGCAAAAAATGAGCCTTGGGTACTCGCTAGCCAAGTTGATCAATGCTTTTTTATTACCGACCCATCAAAGCCCAACCGTATTATAGTTAGGAGGGGCAAGAGGAGCATCATCGGAATGGAAGGAGCCGCCAACGAGCAAAACTTCGACAAAAATGGCGACCCAAAGATCGAAGAGGAATTCGACAAGTACTTCGACATGCCTACTACTACTAAAGTAAGAAGGAAGACCACACTGCCTACTAAAGCTTGTCCATTCACAAGAAGAAATCTCAAAGTGCATGGGCTAAAGTATTCAACCACGGCAAAAAAGGGCAAGAAGATTGTGAAGAGACACTAGCTCAACACATCACATGATTGTATATGTTCGGAGAGAGAGTTTTTTGAATAAATATGAATGTTTGTATATGTTCTTGCTTTACTTTAGACATATATATAATTAAAAAAACATTACATGATTGTATATGTTCGGGAAGAGAGTTTTTTGAATAAATATGAATGTTTGTATATGTTCTTGCTTTATTTTTAAAAATAATATAATTAAAAATAGATCTATAATTAAACAGATCTATAATTAAAAATATGTTCTTGCTTTATTTTTAAACAGATATATAATTAAAAATATATTTTTTAAAAATAAAAAAGTGTGAGACAGCCAAGATTCGAACCTGGCTTCCCTAGGTTTAGAATGGCACAAGCAAGCAGCAGAGACCACTAAGGCAAGTGTGTGATCTTGTCATATTACCACGCTTGGCGTTTGTCTGAAAGTCCACGGAGTTACATGGCGCATTTTGGCAATATGCGCCACAGAAGTTCATATTGCCGAAATGCGCCACAGAACCTGTGGACTTAGTGAAATAAACAGTTCGGCCTTCATTCCTCCTTCTCCCCATATTCAGTCACCGCCGCGTGCTAGCCCTAGACCTAGACCTTGCCAGAGCCGCCACCGCCGCGCTAGCCCTTGCTGCCGGAGCCGCCACCGCCTCACCGCCCGGCGAACTAGTGGAGGAGGAGCCGCTCGATGAACCCATGGAGGAGGAGCCACCGGAGGAGGAGCCGCCCTGCAGCCCTGCAACCCGTGGAGGAGGAGCCGCCGCGCCAGACCCCACAACCCTCGTCGTTGTCAACCACCACAGCAAGTTTGTCCCCCCACCCCCAACCCCCACCCCCACGGTTCGCCCCTCCCCACCCCCACCACATGAATATTTTTATCTTACATGAGATTATCAACTTCTAGAAGTATTTTCGAAGAAAAGTCGTATGATTGTTCATAAGGTCTTCGTATATCGATTTCTATGTGTGTGGTTGTTTTGTGGCATAAATATTTTGTGGTATTCATCTGTTGTAATTGTAGTATGGGTTGATGTTCTTCAGGAGATCAGTTTGTGGTATTCAGCTGTTGTAATTGTAGTATGGTTTGAGGTTATTGGGCCACGACATGCTGCGGATAATAAGATAGTATCAGGTTTGATTGTAGTACCTTTGTTCCTAAATATAAGCGTCTTATATATAGGAACGGAGGGAGTATAGTTTAAGGTTAGCTGGTGCTAGCTGCTAGCTAGAATTCGCATAGTTTAATTATCTTGGAAATTGCCATTTTTACTTGTCCATATCTAGTTGGTGCTGATCTGGACTTGATCAAATTGGTTTTTGTGATCCAACAAATACACACAATGGTGTCTTTTTTAAAGATGTAATCTGGGTTGTCCACTCTTGCTAGTAGTTACTATTATGCAATCATTTTTCTGCTGTGTGTCTTTGCATTTTGGCAGTTAGAGAGAAAGAATAAGACCAACAAGAAGACTAAGTAAGCCTCTTGGTCTCACATCAATCTCCGACTCCCTTATGCTCTGTGATACCACATCCATGGGTGTTTCTATCCTGGCCTTCTAGCCGATGGGAGAAAGCTGGAAAACCCGGGTGAAGAATAGCATTGACAAAGGTGAAAGCTGGGAGGTTATTAGTAAGAAAAATCCGATGCTCGACGAAGAGGAGTTTAGGATATTCAAGGCGGATATAGCTACCGCTGACGCTATAAAATGGACTCAATGGGGAAGGAGTATGCGGGAACAGAACATAGGTAACCACCGCCTTGGAAGCGGCGGTTACAGGGGGAAACATGCCATTTGGGACAAGGAGGACGCCGAGCTTGAACGCCTTGGTAAAGACAGCCCTTGGCTTAAAATCACGGACTTGTAGCTTAGGCAATTTGTTCGGGCCAGCTACTACCTGGACAAGGAAACAGGGGAGTTCATCACCGACGATCCGGAGGTGAAGGCATTCGAGAAGAAGCTGGTAAGGAATTTATCGCCGATCTCAAGTCTATTGCGTTCTAATTAAGATAATGAAGTCAAGAATCTAAATGGGTTCACCTTTCCTTGTCTCTGTAGGAGGATGAACTGAATGCTACTGCCACAGAGTCATCCCAGGATTCGACGGAGACGTGGGACACGGTTTTCAACAGGGCGACCAATGCTTACAAGAAGAGGGACAAGGGGTTGCCACCGTCCTCAGCTTGCCGTGTGTCCGGCTTTGGTACGAGCATGAAGTTCAAGGAGTACTACAAAGAGGACGCCAAGAAAAGAAGGGAGAGGAAGAACCAGGATAAAGCCGCTATTGCAGAGCTGAAGATAAATGTGCAGACACTGGAGGAGAAGGTGGTGGACGAGAAAACGGTGGACAAGTTAGTGGAAGAGAAGCTCCGCTCGATGATTCCCCTGATTTTTTCGAGGGGCTTACTGCTTGGAATGCGGGAGGTCGACATGGGCCGATACATCTGCCCAGCTTAAGCGGCAGCAACTCGGGCATCAATGTTACCGTGTCACCGGACCTAGTGACCCCGCCGGCCGTCAACGTCGGGACGCAGCCGCTCGTTTTGGTCACACCGATGCCCCCTCCCGCCAAAGATACCAATAAGGCGCAGCCGACGGGGGTGGTGCTTCGTGAGGCACCTGAGTAGGAGATTGCAGATGATGATGATAGGCGGCGCGGCGGGCCGTGTGTTCTACATTAGCCGAGATCCACGCCATCACCAAGGTAACTAATTAGTTAGTGCACGTCATCTCCTTTATGCCTTTGATGCATGACTGCTGCCATCTCATGACGCCCAACAACATGTTTTTGCCTCAGGACACTTCTTGCGTACTCCTGCTTAAAGATGTCGGTGGTGAGTTGAAGGATGTTGCCAAGGGCACTCTTATACAACCGGCGAGCCGCACGATGCACAACAATCCAATGGATGATGACGTGATGAGGGTCAGGTTGGCTCGGGTGTTGCCAGGGTGCGACGACATGGACCCTCCTTTCAACCTCAGGGAGCCGACGAACACAAGACCCTTGGGGAATGCTACAACTGGCCCTTAACATGGCCGAAGACCCAGATTCGTCTTTGCGAAGCACCGGCGCCACATCTCAACCGATCATCGCCCGACCACCACCTTGGAAGCCAGTAGCGCCTGGTCTTCCATGGTCTTTCTCAAGAGACGCCTCCAGCTGCCGATCCACCACAAGAGAAACCAGGATTGGTTTTTAGCCCCAACACACTTCAAAAGGTGACTGATGAGCAGATGGCAGTGGCTGACACTGTTGTGAAGAAGAAGCACTACAGGAAGAGAGGTAATAATAATAATAAGAAGGGTGCGAGCCAGCCTCTTCCGAAGAGGATCCGGGATCAGGACGCCATCGTCGTACCATCCACACAATTTGGCTTGCCCCGAGTGCATGTAGCTGGTGATCCGATATTGACTCCGGATATGATCCACATTGCGGTTGGAGCCATGTTAACTTTGCACGAGGTGTCAAGACACTAGAGTCCCTCCTTCTTAAAGACGAAGATCCAAATTACCTGGTTTTCACGACCAAGGTGCCATTGGACGTGGTCTTCGTTGATGAACCCCCCGCGGATATATTCTTCATAGCGTTCGAGGACATATTCAAGCTGTTTCTCATGAAACGGCTGGACTATAACTTGGTCCGCCTATGCGCGCTCAATCTGGCGCTCACGATCAAGAGAGAAAGTACCCCGGAAATCGCGATAGTGGATCCCTACTACATGCGGGACAACCAGTTGGTCGAAGGATCAGAGACACAGACCAAGGCGGCGTACCGAGAAGTTCATGGTGGACAACAAGAGGAAGGGCACACTTCTTTTGCCTTTCTTTCCCGAGTAAGTACACACACTCGCTCATCGCCACCGTAACTTATGCATTTCTTATAGATTTCTTCCTTTGCTCTTTTTCCAATATTCCGTTCCAATTGTGTTGCGCAGAGACAAATACTGCACACTCATCGTCCTTGCCCCGAGGTATTCGCTAGCCACGTATTTTGACTCGGGGAGTTTGACGAAGAAGAAAGACTACACCAGAATAAGGGGTGTTCTCAATGAGGCTCTCGAGGGCTACACCAAGAAGGGATGCACCTTCGTAGATAAGGGGGAATATATCAAGGATGGCAAACACGTGTTCAAGCACGTGCTCGACTTCCCCTGCGTCAAGCAGTCGACTACTGGTGCCAAGGAGGCCTTCTACGTCCTCCATCACCTTAAAGGCTATGTTCGGGATTGCCAGAACCTAACGCTGCCATCTAGTCTCCGAGGATGGGCCAAAACTTTGGTGAAAATCGACGATGCTGATCTTAGAGAAGACTTCCATCGCATTCAGATGAAGTTGTCGCAAATCATCATTGAAGATGTCAACACAAGGGGCGGTCCCCTATAACAAGCTAGAGGGTTGAGTAAGAGGGAGATCGAAGAACGCCTCCGGAAGCAGGGTGACACAAGGACGTGGATGACGAAAGAGGGCTATCTACCGTTCCTGAAGCCGAGCGAGAAGAGGAAGTATTCATCATGATCGATGTGTGCCTCTAGCATGATCCAGTGTGTGTATATTCTTGATGGACGCGTGCTGTATTAGTGTGTGTGTAATAAACTTTACTATCTCGTGGTCGAAATGGTCATTGTTGTTAGACTTAAACTACCTTGTGGTCGTGTTGTCGTTGAACTTATTGCTTCTATGATGATCTAACTTTTAGGTTTATGGATCATTTGTTTTATATTCTGTGAACATATATATATGGATGTGAACCCTTTATTCATTCTTTTCGTTGTATTTTTACTAATATGCCTTGTCATCTATAGAGATGGCGACGAGGTGGTATGTGGTGTGCATGGGTAGGGTTCTAGGAGTCTACGAGGAGTGGGAGGATTGCCACAAACAAGTGAACAAGTTCAGCGGCAACATCTACAAAGGATACGCGACTAGAGAGGAGGCGATAGCCAAGTGGAGGAACCACTTGTGGAAGAAGAACCAGATGAAGATATTGGTCGGGCTAATGCTCTTGCTCACCATTATCACAGTTGTATTCTATTTGATCCTAGTGTAGGCGGCGGTGGCCACTTCATATTTGTAATGTGAGCTGATATGAACTTTGTATTCGGCGCTTGTGTAAAAATTTGGCACTTGACACTATATATGTATCTCGATCGGGGTCTAAGTGTTTGTATTATATATATGTCGGTTTTCATGCATCTACTACTTGTGCAATGTATTTTATACTCATCTGGATAAATACTGTATAAATCCTGTATAAATACCTGATTATACACCAGTAAAGTATTTTACTTTGAATACATGTTACGCAATCAGTGGCGCATATAATTATATAGTCAGTGGCGCATGTCTTTTCTGTGGCGCTATCGTGGTGGTGTCACGGCAGATGCCATGGATAGGCTAAAGGTGGGGACTAATACACGCTAGGGGAATCCAGGGAGGGATAGCGGAGTGATTCTCCACACAGAAGATTGTATTCCTTTCAAGTTTACAAGTGCTCCTAGAGCTGTACTGGTGAGAGGAGGAAGAAGAATCTCTCTTACTCTCAACTACAGTTCACTCCTAGAACCTTAGCGAAATCGGTATCGAAGAAAAACCAACCCCCTTCTACTGAAACCCTAGCCCCCCTTATATAGAGGGGGCTTGGTCTCTGCCTAGGGCATACATGGAGGCATATTCCTAAGAATATGCCTCCTCTCAAAGTGGTAACCCGACCGGGGTGCTTTTCCCCCGCGTCATACATGCTTTAGCTACGTGAGCCTCTGCGGCGCCTGCGTCAGCCGACACGGGCGTTGTCACCCTTGTCGGCCATGACCCGGTGGTCCTGCCCTTTCTTGCTTCGCTCATGCAGTGCGTACCGGGCCTTCTTTTTAACCAGAGAGATTCCTTCCTTCTCCCAGAAGCTAAACAGGACCCGGATCATGGTAGATCCGGCCACACCTGTCCCTGCATACAAGTTAGACAAGCACTTCCGACTTACTCCTCAAGTTGGCCGATATAGTGTTAGGCGACCCCCCCGATCCGGGTTACTCTGTGATCCGGCCTGCCTTGAGGTGACCCGGTCAGCATCTGCTTTGAGCTTGCCGAACCTCGGCTAACTCGGCCTTTATACCCCGGAGTGACCCTACCCGGGGGTATCCCCCCAACATTAGTCCCCGAAGCTAGTGCGGTCTTAGCTGCCTTGGCCGCTAAGGCCACATCAGGTTCATTTATGCTCGAGCTTTGAATGTTATTTCCGAGTTAGCTCTTTATCTCGGATTATATGGATTTATGTTCCCTTCGCACGTTCCAAGTTTTGACTCGGATCTCATGGTTTTACTTTCCCTCTGCACATTCTAAGTTTTTACTCGATGTCCGGGTTACCATGGTTCGATCCGGGCCTTGTTTCCTTCTTTCATACGCCAACCCACGTGGAGGCTAATCATTACATCGTCTTATTTTAAGGGCCTGCACAGTAACCGCCGCAGTAATTGTCAGTTATCACTGTGCGAGGGTCACGTCGCGCCTGCCCCCTCGTTTACCGCATCAGTGCATCACGTCACGGGATCGCCTCTGCTCTGTGGCCCTCTGTGTGGCTCCTCTCCGATAGGCTGAGGCAGGTGATACACGGCCACACCATGTTGCTCATTGGCAGGGCGCGATCCCACTCACCCTCTTAGGGGGTGGTTAAGTAGCGGAGGGGCGCACCCCTTAGAAAATTTTCCTCTTTTGCGCCCCTCTGCCCGTTGCTCTTCTTCTTCATCTTCCTCGCGACCGCGCCGTCGCCAGTGCTCCTAGCAGCAGCGCCGCCGCCGCACTTTTCCTCATGCCTCTGCGTCGCAGCCAGCGCTGCGCAACTTCCTCGCCACGGGTCCTCGCCAATCCAGGCCTCAGATCCCTGTCGCCGCTAGCGCCAGCGAGGGTAGCGAGCACGAGATGACGGAGGAGGAGCTCGTCATCGCCGAGCAAGAAATGGAGGAGGACGCCGCTGCGTGGGCCGGATCATGGGTCTGTCAAGATGACCTGGACTAGCTCTACCAGACCAGACGCATCCCTGTCGGCGTCGTCGCTCGTCTCCCCTCCGCTGAACTGGCCCCCTCACCCAATCCGGGTGAGTTCGTCGTGTTCCTGTCCCACTTTCAACGGGGATTCGGCTTGCCGGTGAGCGACTTTTTCGGGGATTGGCTTAGCACCTACCACCTGCAGCCGCACCATCTTCCAGCCAACGCTATCACCTCTCTCTCTGATTTTGCTTCTACAATCGAGGGCTACACCGGACTGTGGCCCACGAAGGAGCTGTGGATCCGGTTCTTCGGCCTTCATCGTAACGTCATCCCCAATATCCAAGTTGAGTCAGAGGATAAGCAGCTCACCCAATTCGGAGCTGCGTCCATCTCACCCCGGAGGACTTCCGTTTTCCCCCGGGTCACCGGGCTTGACTCCTGCAAAGGATGGGCCTGGACCTTCTTCTATGTCCGGAACACTGGCACTGAAGATTTGATTCGGTTGCTCCCCTATACTCCGGGTCCACCTGATCCGGAAATCTGGGAGGAGGTCTCCAAGAAGCCCACGGCTCTGGCCAACCAGGTCAACAAGAGGTTCGCGGAACTGAAGAAACTCGGATTGCGCAACGAGGATGCTATGATCACGTTCGTACGCAACCGAATCTCTCCCCTCTAGAAGCGCACCCACAAGGTGTGCCACATGAGTTTCGGCCGCGACCTCAACCGGACCTCCTCCTTCGAGCTGAGCAACACGGAGATTTTTCGCCGGTTTAAGGCTCTCTTCACCACCCACAAGGATTTCTCCGCTGAATGGATGTGGGGAATTGAGCACTTCTGTCATGACAGGCTCCCTCCCGCGGTAAGCTTCGCGGGGCAAACTTACTTCGGATCAAATATGTGTCGGTTTTTGTTGTATTTTTGACTCTGTTCTTCATGCTTTCTCTTAGCTATTCCTTTAGCAAACTCTTGAGGATGGTATGGATCCGACCCTTAAGTGGGCGCCGGACTGAGAAACCCCGGATGAGGAGGAGCCGGACCAGGAGATGTTTCTCCCTATGACCTACAAAACGACCCAGCGGTAAATTCTCTTCTCTTAGAGACTGGCCCGATGATGAGGATGACTTGGATGTCGACATGATTGAACCTGTTGAGGCTGTCCCTCTTTCTTTTGCCTTTCTGGCATCAGCTAACCCCGGTGGGCATATCCACGAGGATCCTCCACTTGCTACGGGCGAACCAGTTCCGGTGGCGTCAAAGAAGAGGCGCGGAGCCGCAGCAAGTTCCTCCTCCGAACCTTCTCAGCCCACAAAAAGGCGAAAGAAGGCCGGAGACAAGACTGCCTCCAAGCCGGCAGGCAAAGCCCCGACACGAAGGGCCCGAAAACCCAAGGAGGCCCAAACCTCGGATGCGTAAGTCATTTTTCATTGCATAACTCACTTCTCCTTGCATCGTGGTAATTTCTCTTCTGACATTATTCTCTTCTTCAGGGCTCCGGTGCAGGTCCCTCAGAGCGAATCTAGCATCTCTTCACCACTTTGATCTGGCCCTTCTCCTCCTCGTGACGACGAGTCACGTCCACTGAGCCCTATTCCAGAGGGTTCTGCGGCTGCTCCGGGTTCCGCACTACCTCGTCAAGAGGAATGCAACCTCGGAGCGGGAGGGGTCGGTCCAGCCAAGGCGACGGTGTCCACAACTTTGGCATCGCCGCAACCAGCAGCCACCGAGTCTACCTCAACACCAGCACCGCCCCCAGCACCGGCAGTAGTTCCAGTACCAGCGACCGAATCAGCACCAGCACCCGTTCCGGCACCAAGAAAATCAACAACCGCTCCAAGTCCAGCTATAAGAGCTCCAGCACCTAGTTCTTCCGCCTCATCCGAGTCATCTCAACCTCGGCGAGGAACTACTCCAGCAGCTTCTAAGGGGAAATCCGCTACAGTTACTTCTTCCCAGCAAGTTAAGGGCAAAAAGGCTCCGGATGCTACCAAGTCTGCATTTGTCGAGGCTGGGCAGCGATCCCTAGTGTCGATGCTTCCCAAGAAAGCTCCAGCGGCGAAGGATGCTCCTGCCGAGCCAACTGATGCGCAGTAGATGGTTCTGCATACCAGCCCAGCCCTTGCCTTGGTTGAGAGGAAAGAAGCGCACGCGAAGGGCTTGGTGGCACCCCATATGCCCACCGGTGAGCGGTACCCTCCGAGCCTGATTGAGTTCATCATGAACTGGAACAAGGCAGAGTTCGTCCACAACGACGATCTCCCGGAAAAGTTCGGCCCCGAAGAATTTTCCGCCCAAATGAATACCGCCGCTAAGGCAATTAACCTCACGGGGCGGATGATGGAGGTATGTCGTTTCTCCTTTACATGCTGTAGATAATAACTATTATTCCCCGAGCCTCCGGTGGAGTAACTTGTTACTCTGTCGGATGCTCATTAGAAAGCCCATGTAGCTCCATGTGAACTTCGAATATGCACACACCTAGAGCCGGGTTAAGTTCCACTTGGCCCGGATCTTGTACACTTCGAATATGCACACACCTAGAGCCGGGTTAATTTCCACTTGGCCCGGATCTTGTACACTTCGAATATGCACACACCTAGAGCCGGGTTAAGTTCCTACTTGGCCCGGATCTTGTACACTTCGAATATGCACACGCCTAGAGCCGGGTTAAGTTCCACTTGGCCCGGATCTTGTACACTTCGAATATGCACACACCTAGAGTCGGGTTAAGTTCCTACTTGGCCTGGATCTTGTACACTGGGAATATGCACACACCTAGAGCCGGGTTAAGTTCCACTTGGCCCGGATCTTGTACACTTCGAATATGCACACACCTAGAGCCGGGTTAAGTTCCACTTGGTCCAGATCTTGTACACTTCGAATATGCACACACCTAGAGCCGGGTTAAGTTCCTACTTGGCCCGGATCTTGTACACTTCGAATATGCAGACACCTAGAGCCGGGTTAAGTTCCACTTGGCCCGGATCTTGTACACTTGGAATATGCACCAAGCTAATTTTACGCTTCTGTACTTTTTTCAGGTAACCACCAATCGCCGGAGTGCTGAATTCCAACACCTGCTGGATACCCACAAGATGCTACGCGCAAAGCATGTTGCACTTATTGCAGAACATGAAAAAAGGGGTAAGTTTCTCCCTTGGAACTTCTCCGTTTTTCTTCACCTTCTTCTGCCGAACTAATCTCCTCATTCGGTTTCTACAGCTGGGGTGGAGGCTGAGAACAAGATCATGCGGAAGAACTTGGAGGAAATCAAGGGTATGTCCTTTTTTGTCCGACCTTGTAGTGTTTTCCATTTCCTTTTCTCCTTGGCTCGGCAAACATTCACTCCTCGGCTCTGCCGGGTCAACATACTATTTCAGCATCGCTTGAGGATAGTGTGCCCGTGCCTGATATGATGCTGCATTTTCTTGAACAAGCAGGGCAGCATCAAGCCGAGCTGAAGAAAAAAGATGATGAGCTCGCTCTCCTCCGGACTAAGGATAACAAGATTGCCAGGCTCAAGGCTGAGATGGAGAAGATGAAGGCCCAGCACCAAACCGAGCTCCGAAAGGTTGGCCAGAACTTCACAGAAGAGCATGAGCGCCTTACTCTCCAGATCTCCAAGGACCAGGACCTACTCAAAGAATCCGACATCCAGCTTGGATCGGCAAACGCTGAGCTTGAGCAACTTCACAAGAGACGCGATGACTGCATCAAGGAGTTGACCCGGATTCACAGCCACATTTCACGTAAATTCCTTTCCCTTATCCAACCTAATTCTCCGGGTTACTTCATATGTTTTTTCTGCAGCTTCTTCCTTTGCCTTGTTTCCAGGCCACTTTCCAGAGGGTACTCCTATTGCGAGTGCTGCTGTTGCCAATTTCCGCCGAGAGAGGGGTACTCCCGTCGCTCTTGACGGTGAGAGCATTCCCTTAGACATGGAGGACCTATTGGTCAGCCTATCATCTCGCGTGGAAATCATCAAGAATTACGGCAAGGATCTCCTCGACGTTTCCGTCCGAGTCTTCAACACGTTCTGGCCCGGTGAGATCGCTCCGAAGAGAATCACACTTTTTGCTAAAAAGCTGTCAGATATTGAGACCCAGCTCGACCTCTGGAGGGAGTCCGCTGGGCGTGCCGCAGCTGATACTATCCTTCACCACATACTCACATGGTATGAGAAGATCGACCTCAGCCTCCTTACACGCTGGCGCACCGGATCCAGATGGACTGATGACCCGGAGTGGGTAGCTCGGCGCCAGGCTTGCGCCTACAGCCTCGTCGAATATTCTCCTATCCATGACTGGGTTGAAGGACCGAGCTTCCTAGAATCCGCTGGAGACGAGAACGCCGAGAACGCTGAAGATGGGTCGGATGAGGACGAAGAAGGTGATGCCTCAGATATTGAAGACAGCGAAGACGACGCCGAACTTCCTCCTCCTGCTGCTCCTTAGGTCCAAAAACTTGAAAATTTATCAGATCCCCGGTAATGCCGGGTGCAACTGTATGCTGTATATGTGATATTTTGCTACTAAGTTCTTATGCCGAGTTAACTTGGGTGTAGTCCCCGAGTTTCTTTTTCTTATTCGTCCAATCTTTTGGCTCGGATCGTGTCTACCTTGATTCGGTTTTATGACTTACGAATCCGAGCTTCAAAAATCGTCTTAACAATACTAAGAAACTTTCAAACTTAGCTCAAAAAATAAAGCTACATAATAAATTGAAAATAAATACAGGGTTAGTCCAAAAAACAAACGTTAGCTCGAATAAATTCGTTTCCTTAGTCACTTTTCATGTGCTACGCAATTCCAAACTTGTTCTCTTGCTTGCCATGAAGCCAATTCTTGTTGGACAGCAGCAAGTCGAAGAGTTGGGTTTTTGGTGCTCACACATTACTAATCCGGGTTAAGTAGAACAACTTATTCCAGCTAACGTACGAGAGACAACAACAATAATTATTAAGGCAGTCCCCGAGTTACTGCTCGAGGCGCTACTATTTCATTGATAAGCTTATTGCCGACATACATACCGACATATGAGACGACTCAGATACATACACTTCTTAGCTAAGTGTAGAAGGGACGAAGTAGTGCTACATTCCACGGTCGCTTAGATTCCTCTCCGACCTGTCGCTTTGTTCTTTTCCCCGTGGCTTTGCATCTATAAGATAATATGAATCATTGTGCAATGCTTTGCTCACGATGAATGGCCCTTCCCATGGGGGATAATTTATGCATGCCAAGAATCGTTGTACCAACCGAGCACCAGATCGCCTTCCGAAAGACTCGGGGGCACACTTTCCGGCTATGATAGCGTCGGAGATTTTGCTGATATATGGCGGATCTGGACAGTGCCAGTTCTCTCGCTTCTTCCAGCAGATCAACATCATTTTGCCGGACTTCTTGCACTTCGGCTTGTGTGTAGTGGGTGACCCTAGGTGAATCATGCTCTATGTCGGCTGGTAATACAGCTTCTGCCCCATATACTAGAAAAAATGGCGTATAGCCTGTTGATCGATTCGGAGTTGTTCTTAAACTCCACAGTACCGCTAGTAGTTCTTCTATCCAGCACCCCGCTGATCTTTGCAGCGGCTCAATGAGTCGGGGTTTTATCCCCGATAATACTAATCCGTTGGATCTTTCCACTTGTCTGTTTGATGCGGGGTGGGCTACCGAGGCTACGTCCAGCCGGATCTTCTTATCTCGGCAGAATCGCACAAATGCTCCTTCAGCAAAATTTGTGCCATTATCAGTTATGATACTGTGAGGATAACCGTGTCTCAAGATAATGTCTTTGAGAAAAGTTACGGCCGTAGCTCCATCACATTTTCTTATAGGCTTCACTTCAATCCATTTTGTAAACTTATCCACCATGACCAAAATGTGTGTCATGTTTCCCCTCGCTGGTTTGAACGGGCCAACCATATCCAAGCACCATACGGCAAATGGCCACGTAATTGGTATGGTCTTGAGTTCCGACATTGGCATATGTGTCTTAGTAGCATATCTTTGACAACCATTGCATTTTCTCACCAGATCTTCTGCTTGTTCTAAGGCACTTGGCCAGTAGAACCCATGCCGGAATGCTTTTGCCACCAAGGCTCTGGATGAAGCATGATGCCCGCATTCTCCTTAGTGTATATCTCGGAGGATGTCAAGCCCTTCTTCCGGGTCAACGCATCGCTAGAGGACATTGGTTACACTCTGTTTGTACAGCTCGGAATTGATAATTGTGTATGCTTTTGCTCTCCTCTGAGTTTGCCTGGCTAACACCTCCTCGGGGTAACGCCCGCCTTTCAGAATTGGAATATAGGCAGTGCCCAAGCTGGTATCGCTCGTGTAGGGAACACGTCCTCATCAATTTCCATCTGATCTACCAGCATAACTTCAGCCAGATCACGCTGGGCAGTCCTCGGGTCAAGCGAGGTAGTCCCCGGGTCTCGCGTACTACCTCCCGTGTCAATGTCCATGGGCTCAGCTCCGGATTTCGTATCTTCCGGGACATAGATCGAGTCGGTTCCTCGTTCTGTCTGTTCGCGATCCGAACTAACTCGTTAACCCTATCTTGCTGTCTTTGACGGGCCTCACCCGTCAGACCCTCTAACTCGGATGTAGCCGCATCCGCTGCTCTGAGGTTCTTCGCCAGGGTACTATACCGCAACCCACGACAAATAGTTTTCCGATCCCTCGGCTCCATCATCACCTTCTGTTCATCTCGCCATGAGATTTCTCCCTTTACTTTTACCGTATCAACTTTGTTTGCCTTTGCATACTCATAGCGTCATGTTCAGCGATCGCTGAGCCGTGGCTATTTTCTTTGCGCCTTCTAGTATCTTACGCCTAGTTTCCTCTAGCTCGGCCTGTCGAGCTGGATGGATCTACCACTGCATCGGGTTTGCCAAGCTATCCATAGCTTCTCTCAAGACGCTCAGCCTCTCTAGTGGAGGCCTCTACCTTCCTCGGTGCCTTAGGTGTTACCTCCGGGTCCAAGGTTGATCCTTGCTTGCGCCGCCTGCGCGATCATCATCACTTCAGCACGGTCCGGGGAGCGAGTGATACGCGCCCCGTGAACCACGCTAAGGGGTGGTTCCCCTGCCTCGACGACGTGCTGCGGATGAACAAATGATACGTCCACAACAACATAGACCTTGTGTGCCCCCAACATGACGAAGAGGCTGTTGCGCGGAAGTGGGAGCGTGCCGAAGCAGCCAGCGTTGTCGCTGACGAAGTCCAGCGCTCCAAAGCGCTGAACGATCCCGGAGACGATGCGTTCGCCGGTGCCGATGAGGTTTCCTGTCCGGATCTTCACCCCTGCTAGCGCCGCTAGCCCCATGGTGGGCGCCAACTGTCGTGGTGGTGTCACGGCAGATGCCATGGATAGGCTAAAGGTGGGGACTAATACACGCTAGGGGAATCCAGGGAGGGATAGTGGAGTGATTCTCCACATAGAAGATTGTATTCCTTTCAAGTTTACAAGTGCTCCTAGAGCTGTATTGGCGAGAGGAGGAAGAAGAAGCTCTCTTACTCTCAACTACAGTTCACTCCTAGAACCTTAGAGAAATCGGTATCGAAGAAAAACCAACCCCCTTCTACTGAAACCCTAGCCCCCTTATATAGAGGGGACTTGGTCTCTGCCTAGGGCATACATGGAGGCATATTCCTAAGAATATGCCTCCTCTCAAAGTGGTAACCCAACCGAGGTGCTTTTCCCCCGCGTCATACATGCTTTAGCTATGTGAGCCTCATGACTCTGCGTCACAACGACACGGGCGTCGTCACCCTTGTCGGCCATGACCCGGTGGTCCTGCCCTTGGTTGCTTCGCTCATGCAGTGCGTACCGGGCCTTCTTTTTGACCAGAGAGATTCCTTCCTTCTCCCAGAAGCTAAACGTGACCCGGATCATGGTAGATCTGGCCACACCTGTCCCTGCATACAAGTTAGACACGCACTTCCGACTTACTCCTCAAGTCGGCCGATATAGTGTTAGGGGACCCCCCTGATCCGGGTTACTCTGTGATCCGGCCTGCCTTGAGGTGACCCGGTCAGCATCCGCTTTGAGCTTGCTGAACCTCGGCTAACTCGGCCTTTATAACCTGGAGTGACCCTACCCGGGGTACCCCCCAACAGGCGCATATGTGTAAATGCGCCACAGAAGTTATTCCTATGGCGCATATGAAGAAATGCGCCACAGAAGTCTGGGACTTCTGTGGCACATATCTATATGTGCCACAGGAAGCAGATATCAGTGGCGAGATAACAGTGGCGACTAGGATATGCACCACGGAAGATGTAATTACATGCGCCATAGAAGAGATGTTTCCTAGTAGTGCGTAGCGTGACCAAAATGCATGTGGCACCCTCCAAGCTCATAGGCAGGTGAAGACCCGGCGCTGCCGGCACCATATGGGATTTTCTCGGTGGACTCTCCAGTGTTGACGGGGGAGGAGGGGAGAAGAGGGGAGGTGGGGTTCAAAGTTGGGGGCTTGATGGCTACGCACTTCTATTCTTGTAGACAGTTGTTGGGCCTCCAAGTGCAGAGGTTTGTAGAACAACAGCAAGTTTTCCCTTAAGTGGATCACCCAAGGTTTATCGAACTTAGGGAGGAAGTGGTCAAAGGTATCCCCTCTCAAGCAACCATGCAATCAAGATACAAGAAGTCTCTTGTGTCCCCAACACACCCAATACACTTGTCAGGTGTATAGGTGCACTAGTTCGGCAAAGAGATAGTGAAATACAAGTGGTATGGATAATTATAAGTGGTAATGGTGATAGAAAATAGCTTGATGGCGTGGAAAAGACTAAAGGCAAACTGAAATAAAGATGGAAGCAAGCAAACATGTAACAGATCTAATAGAAAACGGTGTTTCAATGCTTAGAAAAAAGGCCTAGGGATCATACTTTCACTAGTGAACACTCTCATATAAATATCTTCTCTTTATGATACTACTCTTACCTACTCTCCGGTTGAACACTCTAATCATTGGTAGGGCTATAACAGCACACCTCAAAGTTCATCTTTCCCATCTAGATAACCCCACACTGTCACCTTGAGCACTAGATGGTTCCAACAAATACCACAATTTCATAAAGACATCCAACTCCAAATATAACTCATAACAAGTATTTGTAATCTCTAGCCTAAGTGCCACCATGGTGAGCACGCTGTCACTTTCACACACATGGGGAGAGCAGAGATCTATTAAAGCACTTGAGTAGCAAGGTAGATCTACTAGATTACAAAGCTCATGATCACAATATGATCATGCATAGAGATAGAGATGAACACATAGCTACCGGTAGAACCCTTAGCCTCGATAGAGAACTACTCCCTCCTCATCATGGGAATCAGCAACGGTGATGGAGATGGTGGTGGAGATCAATGGAGATGGCCTGGGCACTTCCCGTCCGGCAGGTGCCGAACAGAGACTTTCGTCTCTCGAATCTCCCCTTCGTGGCGCAAGGCTCTGGAACTTTTCGTGGCTGGAGGCTTGATGATTTAGGGTTTTGGTATCGGGAGGCTCTTATAGGCGAAGGAGGCAAGGTCGGTGGCTGCCCAGGGGGCCCACACCATGCCCTGGCGCGGCCAAGGGGGACCCACGCCTAGGGGTGGTGTGGCCACCCTATGGCCCCTCTCCGACTCTCCTTATGGCTCCGTGAGTCTTCCGGGAAAATAGTAACTTTGGCTTTTGTCCCGTCCAATTCTGAGAATATTCATTTTCTGACTTCCTGGAACCAAAAACAGCAAAAAACAGGCAACTGGCACTGTGGCATCTTGTTAATAGGTTAGTCCAAGAAATCATATGTAAAGTACTCCAAAGTTGGAACAAAACACAAGAAAGTAGATAAAACCAAGCATGGAACATCAAAAATCATAGATACATTTGCAATGTATCAACATCCCCAAGCTTAACTCCTGCTCGTCCTTGAGTAGGTAAGTGATAAAAAGAAATAATAATTTTTGAGGTGACATGCACCATCATAAACTTGATCCAAGTATTTGTAAAACATTGATAGCTGGGATCATAGTACTTCAATCATAACATGAAAGGCAAAGTTCTAGTAATAAGACAAAGAAACTATGATGCAACATAAAAAGGCACAAACAAAGGATTCATGAATAACAATGTTTTGCAAGACGTTTGTTTGTTTCACATAAAGAAAACATAGCATAATAGTATTCAGCTTGTCCCTCATAGAGTAGCAAACATAAATGCACAGGACACCTTCAAAGTTCATAAGAGTGACAAGATACAAATAGTTTAAAACAAGCAATATCAAAGTATGCATCAATCAACAAGTCTTGGGACAATGCACATAGAACTAAGAATGGCCACTATGCTCTCAAAGTAGGTGCATAAAGATAGAAGGTGGAGACTCAATATAATGGTGGAAGAAAGACCTTCATAGAAGGAAGCAGGGATTCAAGTCTCATAAAGAGCTTCCATACTTATAGCTTTAAGCTCTCATTGCCCCTATCATAAGCATCTTGAAGTGATTAAGGTTAAAGTGAACAAACTATGGTGTATATGCTTGACGAAGTATAAGTTTTAGAAATCTCATGTCCCTTGAATACGAGGGCCGCTCCTCATGCTACTCAAGTTTAGTCACCGGTAAGTTCTTGTCATCGTAAGTACATGTGTATCATAGAGAACCGCCAACGGGGTACCCCTTGCCCGATTATACGGAAGAATCCCCATATAAAAATGACAAGGCAAGCAGACAACGAGCATCTCATCATTCTTCTTATTTACCATGGTAATATGGTGCTTTTTTTCTCTCTTTCCTCTTTTCATAATATCTCTTTTTTTTCTTTTTCTCTTTTTTCTCAATATAGGACTCTTTTTTTATAAGAAGAATGCTTCATAGACAGCTCATTATGGTTACGCTGCAGGTTTCCACCATGTCAGCATGGATTAGACCAGCCCGCGCTTTCTAACACATATACATAACTCCATGGACTTACAAGCTCCCTTTCATTTCACATCGATTTACATCCATATACAAAAGAGCATGATATCAACTAGGTACAAGTACCAAGTGCAATATTGAAAGCGTTCCCCATGAAAGCATGGTTCTGTTAATTCCCAACAAATAAGTGTAAGCATATACAACATAGACGACACAATGGTTCACGTTTATTAAGGGCAAGAAAAGTAAAGTGTGCCATCAAGTTCATGAGAGCTTTAATCACTAGTTTTCTCATAACAAGTTTAATTTGGAAGGTAAACAAAAGCATGAATATACTTGGAATAGCATAAGCTAGTAGGTAGGTATGGTGGACACTTTGGAATAACTTGGTTTAGGGAGTTGGATGCATGAGTGGAACTCATACTTGGTGGTGGAGGCTAGCAAAAGACTGGGAGCGACCAACTAAGAGAGCAATAATGGCCATAATCATGCAGAGCGACAAAACATCATTGATCAAAGCATAAAGTGATACTACAATTTGAAAACTAAATGATCATAAAGTCTTATGGTGACTTGAGATATTCATAACATGTTGTGAGCATGCGCCAAGTCAACCCAAATAAAGCATCAAAGGAGAATACCACAATACTATGCTTTAATATGCTAAAACAACGCATGATTCTTTCAAGACACATTAGGCAATCTCAATTGTTTATAACAAGTCATGCTACAGCAAATAATACTAAGCATAAAGCCAAAACAATATCAAGCATGGCATGACAAAGCATAAGCCACAGTCAAAAACAAACTCTCTTCACCACTTAAGCATGCACTTTCCTACTCTTTTCCAAACCAAACCAAACCAAACTATTTGCAAACCAATGTATGAAAGAGGGGGTTCAACCAATTTATTCAGAAAACTAAGAAAACAAAAGCAAACGAAAAACCAAAACAAAAACGAAAAAGAAGACGCTCCAAGAACAACACAACTGTGCATGAAACAATAAAAATGAAGCGTTTGGAAGAAACCTGGATTTTTATTGATGAAGAAGGGGATGCCTTGGGAAATCCCAAGCTTTGACGCTTGTACTTCTTGGATATTTCTTGGGGTGACACTCGTGGCATCTCCAAGCTAGAGCTTTAGTCCATTCTTCATCTCATTACATCATTCTCTCCATACACGTGAAAATTTTCCTTCACACAAAACTTCATACAATCTTTATTAGCAACATTAGCGCACTCAAAATAATAAGTCTTTGGTTTAAGTTTAAACACCAATAAAACTTCCATTAAAACAAAGCTACTATAGCACTTCCCTCAAAAATCTCAATTACCCAAAAGAACTCAAAAAGGAACCAACAAAAAGCAAATACAAATAATGGTAGAAATCTGTCAAAACAGACCAGCAGGTAAAGGCAATTTTTTTTCGAAGACCTTCTGTTGCTCAAATTGTAAAGTGTTGAACTAACAGAAGTTAGATAACAACCTGGGGCATAAGCACAAAAATTAACGCCTGAAAAGTACGTACAGAGATTTTACAAGAATTTTTACGGTGAAGCACATAAATCTGTTTCGGGACAGCAACTTTCCCAATCATTACTTCTCTCTCATTAGAGGTTACTCTTAGCACAAAAAGCAAATAAAAAGGATAAGGAGCGGTTATTACAGAGGTAATAACTTCCAAGACTCATCTAAAACTTTTGGATTATCTCC
The DNA here is from genome assembly GCA_023614405.1 of Avena insularis. NCBI lineage: Eukaryota > Viridiplantae > Streptophyta > Magnoliopsida > Poales > Poaceae > Avena > Avena insularis. The sequence continues at coordinate 368,434 of CM042695.1, read as the reverse complement.
CAATAAATACTTTTCTTTAACGCCTTTAAGTTAGGCATGATAGTTTGAGAAGATGCTCACATAAGAAATATGATTTGAAGTAAAAGAGAGCATCAAGAAGCAAATTCAAAACACATTTAAGTCTAACCCACTTCCTATGCAAAATAATCTTGTAAAGAAACAAGGCATGAAAGTACAAAGCAACAAGCATAGGAAAGAAAAACAAGTGCAACTTCAAAATTTTCAACATAAAGAGGGGAAACTTAATATTATTGAGATGCATAAAACCATGTTTCCCTCTCTCATAATAACTTTCAGTAGCATCATGAATAAAATTAACAATATAACTATCACATAAAACATTCTTATCATGAGCCACATGCTTAAAAGAATTAATACTTCCCACATAAACATAGTCATTCTTATTAATTGTAGTGGGAGCAAATTCAACAAAATAGCTATCATTATTATTCTCATCACCATAATCATCAAATATAGGAGGCATATTGTAGTCATAATTAATTTCCTCCTCGATAGTAGGTGGACTGAAAATATCATATTCATCATTGTAATAATCATATATTGGAGGCATAGTATCATCAAAGTAAATTTTCTCCTCCATGTTGGGGAATAAAAATATCATGCTCATCAAAACCAGCTTCCCCAAGCTTAGACGTTTCCATACCATTCGCAATAATGGTGTCCAAAGAATTCATACTAACAACATTGCTATTAGCATGCAAATAAAGTTCCATAGGTTTTTTAATTTTCTCTTCAAACACTTCATGTACTAACTCAAGATAAATACTATAAAGCTCTCTAATTTTGTTGTTGTTTTCCATTAAGCCTAACTAGTGAAAACAAGAAACAAAAATACAAAATTGCAGAATCTAAAGGAAATAACTTCGAGCACTCACACCGGAGGATGTGAGTACCTTTTACCTTACCTCCCCGGCAACAGCGCCAAAAAATAGCTTGATGTCTACGCACTTCTATTCTTGTAGACAGTTGTTGGTCCTCCAAGTGCAGAGGTTTGTAGAACAGCAGCAAGTTTTCCCTTAAGTGGATCACCCAAGGTTTATCGAACTCAGGGAGGAAGTGGTCAAAGGTATCCCCTCTCAAGCAACCCTGCAATCAAGATACAAGAAGTCTCTTGTGTCCCCAACACACTCAATACACTTGTCAGGTGTATAGGTGCACTAGTTCGGCGAAGAGATAGTGAAATACAAGTGGTATGGATAATTATAAGTGGTAATGGTGATAGAAAATAGCTTGATGGCATGGAAAAGACTAAAGGCAAACTGAAATAAAGATGGAAGCAAGCAAACATGTAACCGATCTAATAGCAAACGGTGTTTCAATGCTTAGAAACAAGGCCTAGGGATCATACTTTCACTAGTGAACACTCTCATATAAATATCTTCTCTTTATGATACTACTCTTAACTACTCTCCGGTTGAACACTCTAATCGTTGGTAGGGCTATAACAGCACACCTCAAAGTTCATCTTTCCCATCTAGATAACCCCACACTGTCACCTTGAGAACTAGATGGTTCCAACAAACACCACAATTTCATAAAGACATGCAACTCCAAATATAAATCATAACAAGTATTTGTAATCTCTAGCCTAAGTGCCACCATGGTGAGCACGCTGTCACTTTGACACACATGGGGAGAGCAGAGATCTATTAAAGCACTTGAGTAGCAAGGTAGATCTACTAGATTACAAAGCTCATGATCACAATATGATCATGCATAGAGATAGAGATGAACACATAGCTACCGGTAGAACCCTTAGCCTCGATAGAGAACTACTCCCTCCTCATCATGGGAATCAGCAACGGTGATGGAGATGGTGGTGGAGATCAATGGAGATGGCTCCGAGGGCACTTCCCCGTCCCGGCAGGGTGCCGGAACAGAGACTTTCTGTCCCCCGAATCTCCCCTTCGGTGGCGGCGGCGCTGCGGAACTTTTCGTGGCTGGAGGCTTGATGATTTAGGGTTTTGGTATCGGGAGGCTCTTATAGGCGAAGGAGGCAAGGTCGGTGGCTGCCCAGGGGGCCCACACCATGCCCTGGCGCGGCCAAGGGGGACCCACGCCTAGGGGTGGTGTGGCCACCCTATGGCCCCTCTCCGACTCTCCTTATGGCTCCGTGAGTCTTCCGGGAAAATAGTAACTTTGGCTTTTGTCCTGTCCAATTCCGAGAATATTCATTTTCTGACTTCCTGGAACCAAAAACAGCAGAAAACAGGCAACTGGCACTGTGGCATCTTGTTAATAGGTTAGTCCAAGAAATCATATGAAAAGTATTCCAAAGTTGGAACAAAACACAAGAAAGTAGATAAAACCAAGCATGGGACATCAAAAATTATAGATACATTTGCAATGTATCAGGGCTCGCTCCTATCCCCCGCGGCTGATGAGGAGCGCACAGATCGAGGAAGGAAAGGGAAGGTAAAATCGAGTAGTACATGTTTGTTGTGTGTTGTCACCGTTCAAGTAACACGTTTAGAGCAACTCAAACAGAAGCGCTAAAACGTGTGAAAGGGCATTTCCCTATTAATTTGTGTTGGTGCTTGTTGACAACACAATGTTGGTCTAACCGTGTGCTAAGTGGTTTCAAGTATTTTCATGACATTGCACTAGTCGGTTTTATTTCAACAGAAAAAGGAGAAGTCCCGACAAGTTTTTCCTTCAAATTATGCCTTCTGCACCCTATTTCCCGGAAACTACGGAAACTCGTCACTGGAGACTCCGGCCTGGATTCCCCGACCCAGTAGCTGCAAGCCCTTGTTATCTGGTCGGAAACTCTAACCTCTATGCTAGAGACTCTTCCCTCCCCGGAGTTTCTGCTCCCTCCACGCTAGAGACTCCAGCCCACTCTCTCGGGCCAGCTGGCTGCTAGCCCCTGGTATGTGTTCGGAGTCTCCGCTTCTGGAGGCGGAGACTCCGGCCTGTCCGGAGACTCTGGAGGTTCCGACCGGGAGATTCCTGTCTGCTCATGTCGCTGAGGGTGTTGCAAGGTGCTGGTGCCGCCCCGGAGACTCCGCCCTCCCTAGCGGAGATTCCGGCCTGTCCAGAGACTCCGACTTTGGGTAACCAGAGACTCCGGAGTAAGTGGACTACAACGGCTCAATTTGAGGGGGGCTTTAAATACCCCCTTCTTCCCCAAGTGAAGACTGTGGCTTCCACTCTCTCTCCTCCATTGTTGTTGAGCTCAAACCTTCAAGATCTCCCTCCCTAGCCACTAGAACTTGATGCCCCTTGGTGAATCAAGGGAGGAGACCTAGACCTAGCTTTCCACCAAGGGGATTTGTGTTTCCCCACCATTTGTGTAAGAAGTTATTTATCTAGGGTTTGAGAAAACCCTAAATGAAGAAGTTTCCCTCCATAGATCACCCTCATGTGTAAGAGCGTTGGAGTCATCTTGGGAGCCTCCAATTCAGTTGTAGAGAAGTTCCCCAAGGATTTGTACAAGGTTTCGATTACCACCTTCAAGGCCATCGTATAGTGGATCGTGTGCTTGCCGTGAGGCGGGTGCGCGGGAGGATATAGTGAGGCCTTCTGTGGCGCATGTGGTCTTAGTACCGCCCACCCCTCCAATGGGGACGTACTTTCCCTCAAAGTAAGGAACTTCGAGAAAACATCTCCGTGTCTACTCTCGGTTATTTCTATCCTTTACTCTCTAATATTATTGTTTGCATGCTTTCTTTTCATATCTATTCTCTCACCTAGTTGCATATCAAGAGAGCTTACTTTGTGTCAAGCCTTAATTTGAAAAGAAGTTAAAAATTGAGTAGCGCTTATTCACCCCCTCTAGTCGCTTATACCGATCTCTTAATTGGTATTAGAGCCTCGGCTCTTACTTTGGCTTAACCTCCTAAGAGAAGTATGGGCGACGTGAATAAGGGGAGTGAAACCATTCCCGATGACTCTCCCATCTCTAAGAAAGAGCTTTTCGAATCTATAGATATGGTCCGGCAAGAGATGAGAGCCATGTTTGAGTTATATCTTGGTAAAAAGGAAGTTGTCGTTGCCAATACCATTGATAACCAATAAGTGGTTCCAAAACTAGAGGATGATTCCCTCAAGGACTCTTCCACCAGTGAGGGTAGCAACAAGGAAAAAGGAAAACCTTTGGGAAACATTCCACCACCACCTAGTTATAATGCTACTCCCTTTCCCACACCTCATATTAACCATCCTGGTCCATCTCCTAAGCTTGATGAATCTAATTTCGCCAATTGGAAATATCTAATGCGCTCTCACTTCAAAAGTTCAAGTGTTCATCTTTGGAAGGTTGTGGATCATGGATTCAATCCGCATAATCCCTACAACAGGATGCCCACAGAGGAAATAAACAATCAACTCAATGCCACCGCCATGGCCACTCTTCAAGATGCCTTGACCCATGAACAAATAACTCACATTCATTCCTATGAGACTGCCATGGATGATTGGAATTCCCTTGAACGAGTCTATCTTGGCAACAAGAGTATCGAAAGCTCCAAGTTTGAAGAAATGCACTATGAAGCTGATGCATTTGTTGGAAAGGAAGATGTGACTCCCGATGAGTTCTATCGAAGGGTCTGATGCATGTAAAATGCATACATAAACTTTGTAGTTTGTTGCTATGAATTTCCACATATTTGCTACATCTATGATGTTATATTCATGTTTTACATTGATTTATGGGGATTTACCAATGATCCCCTTTATTTTGTTTATAACTCTGTAGGACAAGAAAACCCTGTTTTGTGTATTTTTTGCCTTTTAGGGGCCTAAACAAAGTCAAATGGAGCTGGGCTTTTGGGGATGTCAATATTTCATCAAGAGAAGAACCAGGAGTACTTGGACCTCACCAGAAGAGCCAGGAGGCCTAAAATAGCACTGGTGGCACGCCTAGTAAGGGTGGGCAGGTGACCCATGCTAGTTTCCTCCTCGACCGTCGATTCACTTTGATCTTTTGTCCATCGCCTTTGCTTGACCTGAAAACCACTACATAAAGGCCCCCAGGAGTTCCTGGAGGGAGGCGCCACAGAAACACCAAAACACCAAAATAGAGCTAGAACCAGCAAAGATTGGAGGGGGCTCCACTGGAGCCACCGCAGGAGGGATCTCTACATTCTCCAATCTCTCCATCATCATCACCATGATGAAGAGGGAGTAGTCCACCTATGGACTATGGTTTTGTGGAAGTAGCTTGATCTCTCTCTCTCTTGTTCTTCATAGATCTGTAACCATATGAGCTACCCAACATGATTATGGTCATATTTGTAATTCCTATGTGGTGGATCTTTATTCTATGATTTGATATATGAGATTGGAACCTATTATGTGTAAGATGTATTGATAGATGCATATCATGTACCATGTTCTTAAGTACTTGTTCTAATCCAACTTGTATGCAAGAGAATGTGTGGAGAGAAGTGTGTATTATATGGAGTATCATGGTGGTAGTGATTGAATAGTGACAACAAATTTGAGATCTACTATGGTATTTACCTTTCTTTTGTTGCCTCACTAGGGATTAAGTGAATCCATGTGCTATAATTATCTTGTGACAGTTAGATAATCTTGTTTGGTCAAGATAGCATATTTGTGATTCAAACATCATCTCAAAATACCTAATGCAATACTCTGTTGATTCTTAATTCAAGATTTTTTGGAGTTTTCCCTTTCTTGAGGAGTATAAGAGAGATGTGTTGCATCATCTCTATGTTAGGATGTGATTCCCATATGAATGCTTATCAAACAAATGTAGTAGTTCCACCAATATTATGTCTTTGATGAATTGTTTGTGTCCATTTCAACCCAAAAAGAGAGTAGACGAGTGGACCCATGAACCCCGGTCCATTTTAAACCATAAGAAACACCTTTCCAACACCACTATCACACTTTATATTTTCTTCTACTTATTATTTCAAAAATACATTCTTAACTTGCACACACAACCAAAACCCCAAAACAACTATCCTTTAGTGTTTTTACTTTGTTTGCCTAGTTTTTACTTATGTTATTTTATTTTATATTATTGTTATTTCTTATTACTAATACGAAACTTTGTGCTTGACAACCACACAGTGGAGTTAGGGACACAAGACAAAAAATATATTTGTAGGTTGCTTGAAGAGGAGAGGAAGAGTAAATCTCTAAGCCAATTCCCTGAGAGTTTGATATAAACCCTCGAGTCATCCTTGTGGGGAAACAACACTTGCTACAACACTCTGCACTTGGAGTCCAACGAATTGGTACACGGAGTTGTTGCCATCAGGGTCACTGCCCTTTCAATTAGAATGATTGATCATGGTAGTAGGATGTGGATGACAAGTGGACCAAGCACAAGTTCATGCAAGCCATCTTACCCTTCCGAAGAGACTTCACCAACAATATTCGCTCAAGGGAGGATTTATATGCCATGACCTCAAATGAAGTGTTAAGTGAGTCTGTGTCTCTTGGAATAATCAACAAGACCACCGATGATGTTCTTGCTTGTGCTCGGAGAATGGATTCTCCTAACCTTGCTTTGAAGGACAAGGCTCAAGTCTATGCAGAAGATGATGGCTTGGAGGTGATAGGAGGTGATGCCAAAGACATAAAATGTGCCTTGCATGAGCATTTAGCTCTAACCTCAAGGACTTTCTAGAAGAACCAAGGAAAGGGTAATGCCTTAAGAAACAACACAAATAGCTCAAGGCCCAAGTTGAGATTGTTCTACAATTTGTCAAGAAACAAGCCACGTTGTCGCTGAATGCCCATATGAGAAGAGAGAAGACCATGGAGGAAGGCTTGTATTTAAGTCCAAGTGTAAGCCCACTCCAAACAAAAACTTCGTCAAGAAATCCCAAAACAAGAACTTTGACAACAAGAACTTCCCCAACAAGTAGTCACAAAAATATGTCTTGGTTCTTTCTGAATAATACAAACAAACTAATGAGGATGAGAGCGATGATCAAGATGGATATATTATGGGAGTGGCCGATATTGCCACAATTGCTACTGTTTCCGCTACTTCAACCGCTTTCGCTACTACCATGACAACCACTTCACCGACATCTCTATTTGATTCTCCCAATGAGAACAAGCTCGTCACCAAATCCAGATGCCTGATGTCTACTGATACATTGCAAATGTATCTATAATTTTTGATGTTCCATGCTTGGTTTTATCCACTTTCTTGTGTTTTGTCCACACTTTGGAGTACTTTTCATATGATTTCTTGGACTAACCTATTAACAAGAGCCACAGTGCCAGCTACCTGTTTTCTACTGTTTTTGGTTCTAGGAAAGTCAGAAAATGAATATTCTCGGAATTAGACGGGACAAAGGCCAAAGTGCCTATTTTCCGGAAGTCATCAGATGCCAGAATATGGGACGGAGAAGGGCTGGGGGCCAGCCACACCATCCGTCACAGGCAGGCCCTACTGCAGGGGTGGTGGCTGACCCAGCACCCCTCGGCCTCTCCTTCCGCCTATAAGATGCCCTCGACGAAAACCCTAAGTACCGATCAAAAATCCACGAAAGTCTCAGAGTCATTGTCATCTCCATCCCTAGATCGGGAGGATCTAAAGCTCTTCCCAAAGACTCACGAGAGGGAATTCACCGAGGCCTTCTTCATCACCATGCAAGCCTCCGTGTGATGCGTGAGTAGTTCATCCTTGGACCAGATCCATGTAGTAGCTAGATGGCTGGTTCTCCTCCTTTGTGCTTTCATGTCTAGATCTTGTGAGTCTGCTCATGATCAAGATCATCTATTTGTAATTCTGCATGTTGTGTTTGCGGGGATCCGATGGATATTGAGATGCTATTTCAGATTGATTATTGATTCTATCATGTCTTTGTTATTTGTGATCTTGCATGTTTTCCGTTGTTAGTAGCTATCTTGGCCAAGTAGATGCTAGCAACTCCAAGAGTTAGTATTTATGCTCGATAGTGGGTTCATGCCTCCGTAACTGGGAAGTGACAGAAATCTCTAAGGTACTAGATGTGTTGTTGCTACTAGGGATAAAACAACAATCCTTTGTTCATAGAACAATCATATTGTTTACTTTACACGCAATTCATAAAGCAATAATATGTTGCTTGCAACTTAATACTGGAGGGGGTTCGGATGATAACCTGAAGGTGGATTATTAGTCATAGATGCAGTTGGATGGCGGTCTATGTATAATGTTGTAATGCCCAATCAAGTCTCAAAGGAGTCAAGATGATTAGTATATGCATGTATTGTTTTCTCGATGTTTGTCAATTGCCCCTCTGTAATTTGTTCACCCAGCATGTTATCTATCTAAGGAGAGCCACCTCTAGTGAACTATGGATCCCAGTCCTTTTCTTTTACATACAATCTATAAACTGTTTACTACTTTGTGTTTACTTTCTGCAAACTATTACTTCTTTCCATTCGATACGTTTAATCCTTTGTTTTCTGCAAAACACGGTGAGATTGACAACCTCATCGCAAGTTGGGACAAAGTTCTGTGGTTGTGTTGTGCAGGTCTCCATGTTGCTACTAGCACCGGTAGTGCGCCCTGCCAAGGCTTAGCTAGCAACACCTTTGAGGTGTTTCCTTGCTCCTACTGGTTCGATTAAACCTTTGTTTCGTAACTGAGGAAACTTGCTGCTGTGCTCATCATACCTTCCTCTTGGGGTTCCCAACGAGCTCTACATCAACACCACACCAACACTTTTCTGCCGCCGTACACTGAGCCATCAAGCATTTTTCTGGTGCCGTTGCCGGGGAGTCAATGACATCTTCACAAGGGGAGTCCCTCATAATCAATCTCTTTACTTTGTTATTTTGTTTTGCTTAGTTTATTTTTGCTTTGTTTGCTTGTTTCTTTATCAAAAACACGAAAAAATTAGTTTTACTAGTTTGCTTTGTTATTTGAAAACACACAAAAATTAGTTCCTATCCTAAGTTGCCATTATGTCTAGCCTTGCTCCAATCACTATGTCACCCGAGGAAATGATTTTCACTTTTAAACAAGGAATTGAGGAAAGTTTTAAAGAAGCTTGGTCTAGAATCTCTGATCTACATGAAAAAACTGAGCCTAAAATGACTCAAAGCTTGTTCCTTAGTAGTTTTTACCTTGGGATTGCTCTTTGCTATAGATATGCTTTAGATGCTGTTGTGGGAGGAGATTTCCTCCAATGTAATGAGGATGATGCTATTAATGCTATAAAGAAATTGATCCTCACTTACAACTTGCCTAGCCAAACTGATATTTCTTTCGCAAAAATATTTGCTAGATTGAACACTCTTGAGACTGGCACTGCTAGTTTAAAAGATTGCTATAATATGCTTAGGGAGCATCACAATTATGTTCCAATAAATTCTGAACCATCAAAGTGGCTCCCTACAGTAAATATTGAGATAAACACTGAAACTTTTCAAGCCCGCTGTGATATCATGTCTGAATTTTGTCTTATGCCCAAAGATATTTATGAATCTTTGAACACTTGGGGGCTTACTGAAGGAGGAAAAGAAATATCTCTTTCTAATAATGCTACCATATTACCTCTTGGAATAGCTGAAGGAGTGTTTACAAAGATCCTTGGGAAAATGATTTCTACTGATTATCTTGTTATTGAATGTGCAGGAAAATGACAAGTTACACTTGGAAGGTCCCTATTAGAGCTCCTTGGAGCAATAATAGATGTGGGAAAGGGGACCATGCACCTTCCTTCTCCACCAAACAATCATATTTTCCCCAAGGTTAAGAATAAAAGTAAGAGAGGTAAGGGCAAGAAATTTGGTCTTAATGCTTCTTCATTCGAGAATACTTGATTCTTTTTCTTTGCTTCTTATGCCTAACTTAAAGGCGTTAAAGAAAAGTACTTATTAGGAGATAACCTAAAAGTTTTAGATGAGTCTTGGAAGTTATTACTTCAGTAATAACCGCTCCTTATCCTTTTTATTTGCTTTTTTGTGCCAAGAGTAACCTCTAATAAGAGAGAAGTAATGATTGGGAAAGTTGCTGTCTCGAAACAGATTTCTGTGCTTCACCATAAAAATTCGTGTAAAATCTATGAACGTCTTTTTGAGGCGTGACTTTTTGTGCTTTTGCCCCAGGTTGTTATCTAACTTTCGTTAGCTCAACACTTTTTTATGTGAGCAACAGAAGGTCTTAGAAAAAATTCATCTTTACCTGCTGGTCTGTTTTGACAGATTTCTGCCATTTTCTGCATTTGCTTCTTGTTGGTTCCTTTTTGAGTCCTTTTGGGGAATTGAGCTTTTTGAGGGAAGTGCTACAGTAGCTAGTGTTCTAATGGAAGTTTATTTGGTGTTAGAACTGAACCTTAAGACTTATTTATCTTGAGTGCACTAATGTTGCTAATAAAGATTGTGTGAAGTTTTGTATGAAGGAAAAATTTCAGGTGTATGGAAGGAATGAGTAATGAGATGAAGGATGGACTAAAGCTCAAGATTGGGGATGCCACGCGTGTCACCCCAAGAAATATCCAAGAAGTACAAGCTTCAAAGCTTGGGGATGACCATGGCATCCCCTTCTTCATCAATAAAAATCCCAGGTTTCTTCCAAACGCTTCATTTTTATTGTTTCATGCACAGTTGTGTTGTTCTTGGAGCGTCTTCTTTTTCATTTTCGTTTTGGTTTTTCGTTTGCTTTAGTTTTCTGAATAAATTGGTTGTACCCCCTCTTTCTTACATTGGTTTGCAAATAGTTTGGTTTGGTTTGTAAAAGAGTAGGAAAGTTCATACTTATGTGGTAAAAAGAGCTTGTTTTTTACTGTGGCCTATGCTTTGTCATGCCATGCTTGATATTGTTTTGGCTTTATGCTTAGTATTCTTTTTTGTAGCATGACTTGTTATAAACAATTGAGATTTCTTAATGTGCCTTGGATGAATCATGCGTTGTTTTAGCATATTAAAGCATAGTATAGTGGTATTCTCCTTTGATGCTTTATTTGGGTTGACTTGGCGCATGCTCACACCATGTTATGACTATCCCAAGTCACCATAGCCTTTATGATCCTTTAGTTTTCAACTTGGTATCACTTTATGCTTTGATCAATGATGTTTTGTCGCTCTACATGATTATGTCCATTATTGCTCTCTTAGTTAGTCGCTCCCAGTCTTTTGCTAGCCTCCACAACCAAGTATGAGTTCCACTCATGCATCCAACTTCCTAAACCAAGTTATTCCGAAGAGTCCACCATACCTACCTACTATCTTATGCTATTCCAAGTATATGCATGCTTTTGTTTACCTTCCAAATTAAACTTGTTATGAGAAAACTAGTGATTAAAGCTCTCACAAACTTGATTGCACGCTTTACTTTTTTGCATCTAATAAACTTGAACCATTGGGTCCTTCTTTGTTGCATATATGCTTGCGCTTTATAAGTTGAAATTAGCAGAACCATGTTTCATGGGGAACGCTTTCAACATTGCACTTGTACTTTGTACCCCGTTGATATCATGTTCTTTTGCTTATGGATCCCAGCGGTGTGAAATAAAAGTGGAACTTGTAAGATCATGGAGTTTGTATGTGTGTTAGAGAAATGCCTGGGCCGCTAGCCTAAGCCATGCCTAATCATGGTGGAAACTTGCAGCATCACCATAATGAGCACTCTATGAAGCATCCTTGATACATTGCAAATGTATCTATAAATTTTGATGTTCCATGCTTGGTTTTATCCACTTTCTTGTGTTTTGTTCCAACTTTGGAGTACTTTTATTATGATTTCTTGGACTAACCTATTAACAAGAGCCACAGTGCCAACTGCATGTTTTCTGTTGTTTTTGGTTCCAGAAAATTCAGAAAATGAATATTCTCGGAATTGGACGGGACAAAAGCCAAAGTGCCTATTTTTTCGGAAGGGATCAAGTGCCAGAATACGAGACGGAGAAGGGCTGGGAACCGGCCACACCACCTGGCCGCGCGGCCAGGCCTAGCCCGTGCCAGGGGGTGGTCTGGCCGCCCGCAGCACCCCCTCGGCCTCTCCTTCCGCCTATAAGTTGCCCTCGGGACGAAAACCCTAAGTAACACGATCAAAAATCCACAAGAGTCTGTAGCCACCGTCGTGTCTGTCCCTAGATCGGGGGGGATCTGAAGCTCTTCTCGGCACCCTGCCGAAGAGGGGAATTCACCCTGGAGGCCTTCTTCATCACCATGCAAGCCTCCGGTGTGATGCGTGAGTAGTTCATCCTTGGACTACAGATCCATGTAGTAGATAGATGGTTGGTTTCTCCTCCTTTGTGCTTTCATGTTTAGATCTTGTGAGCTCCGTTCATGATCAAGATCATCTATTTGTAAGTCATACATGTTGTGCTTGCGGGGATCCGATGGATATTGAGATGCTATTTCAGATTGATTATTGATTCTATCATGTCTTTGTTATTTGAGATCTTGCATGTTTTCCGTTGTTAGTAGCTATCTTGGCCAAGTAGATGCTAGCAACTCCAAGAGTTAGTATTTATGCTCGATAGTGGGTTCATTCCTCTGGTAATCCCGGGAAGTGACAGAAATTTCTAAGGTACTAGATGTGCTATTGCTACTAGGGAGAAAAAAACGATCCTTTGTTCATAGAACAATTGTATTGTTTACTTTACACGCATTTCGTAAGGCAATAATCTGTTGCTTGCAACTTAATACTGGAGGGGGTTCGAATGATAACCTGAAGGTGGATTATTAGTCATAGATGCAGTTGGATGGCGGTCTATGTATTATGTTGTAATGCCTAATCAAGTCTCAAAGGAGTCAAGATGATTAGTATATGTTGATGGGTTCGTAGCATGGAAAATAAAAATTTTCTACCGCAAGAACGAACAAAACCCAGATCTAATCTAGATAAAAGCCAAGATCTAATCTATTAGACATGTGCAACGAGATAGATATGTACTAACCCTTGTAGACCCGAAAGCGTTACGAGATCGGATCTCGTGGTTGATGTAGTCGATCACTTGCCGATCTCAAGATCGAGTAGACGATCCTTCCGGCGCCGCGTTCGGCGCGCATCATGATCGGTCCTGCGTCGGTCGAAGCAGACCTTCCTCTCCCGTTCCAAATGAGCGGAGGTAGTAGATCTCTCCACGGAATCCCAGCGACGACGGCATGGTGGTGGTGGTGGAGTAGAGAATTCTGCAGGCTTCGCCTAAGCAGAGCGAGGGAAGGAGGAGAGAGGCAACTTGAGATCTAGAGAATAGAAGGGGCAAGGGGGCTTGTGCCTCCACCCCTCTATTTAAAGGAGGGAGGCGCCATGGGGAGGTGGAGTCCTTGTAGGACTCCCCTCTCCCTTGGCTGGCGGATCAAGGAGGTGGGGGGAGAGTCCTACTCCCCCACGAATCCTTGTCTTACCCCACAAGGATTCCTTAATCCTTTCTTGGTTTTCAAGTGAACTCCAAGAAATCTTCTAGAACCGTCCGGAACATTCCGAAACCTTCTAGAATCCCCATACAAATACTCCGGAACATTTCCTAACTTAGAAAATAATCCCCAATATATGAATCTTATTCCCCGGACAATTCCGGATCTCCTCGTGATGTCCCGGATCCAATCCGAGACTCCGAACAACATTCGGTCTCCAACGCACATTCCATATCTACTTAAAACAACTTCGAACCTTAAGTGTGTCACCCTACGGTTCATGAATATGCAGACATGATGGAGACACCTCTCTGATCAATAACCATCAGCGGGATCTTGAGATCCATAACGGCTCCCACATACTCAACGATGACTTCGTGATCGATAGAACCATTAACATATGAAACCAATTCCCTTTGTCACGTGATACTCTACTTATCCGAGGTTTGATCGTCGGTATCTCCATACCTAGTTCTACCTCGTTACTGATAAGTACTCTTTACTCGTTCCATGATATGTCATCCCTTGTGACCTAGTCACATGCTTGCAAGCTAACTAGATGACATTCCACCGAGAGGGCCCAGAGTATATATATCCGTCATATGGATGGACAAATCCCAATCTTGGTCCATGCGCTTCAACACATACTTTCAGAATACCCAATGACACCTTTATAACCACCCGATTTAAGCGGTGTTTGATGTCATCAAAGTATCCATCCGGTGATGGTGATTAACATAACCTCATGGTCGAAGGATTAGGTTACTATGCATTTGAAAAGCTTGTAGCAAAACGAACTTAATGACTTGATCTTATGCTATGCTTACTATGGGTGTGTGTCCATCACATCATTCTCCTAATGATATGATCTTGTTATTAACGACATCCAATGTCCATGATTAGGAAACCCTGATCATCCATTAATCAACAAGCTAGTTTAACAAGAGGCTTACTAGGGACTCTTTTATGTTTACAAAACACACAAGTATTAATGTTTCTGGTTAATACAATTATAGCATGGGATGTAAACATTTATCATAAACATAAAGATATAATAATAACCACTTTATTATTGCCTCTTGGGCATATCTCCAACAGTCTCCCACTTGCACCAGAGTCAATAATCTAGTTAAAAACTTGTGCATTCAACACCTATGGCTTTCTGGTGTTGTATAGACACTATTGCTAGTGGTAAACATAATCTTCGGATCTGACACTTCCAGGTTCGTGTGTATTTGCATGTCCTTGCGTCTCTAAGCATTACTCATTCTCCAATGAGATGGCATTGTATAAATTTGGTCCTTTGGTGAGACCTTTAGTTCCTTGGGATTAAATCATGTTGATACAATTGTCATACAATGTATCTTCATAGTTTTATCCCGCTATGAACTACACGTAGTTTGATAACAAACTACTTGACGCAAATGCCCTCATTTGCTGCTACAATAGCAGTCATATACTTAGCCTTTTGTTGTAGTATCTGTCATAGTGTTTTAACTTTGGTACTCAACCAAATCCGTTATGGAACTTCCTTTCCATTACATTGTGCCACCCATAGGTTAAATTGAGATAAACTTAATTTGTGACAAAACTAGTATCAATGTAACAATTTACAATGAACTATTTGTCACCACTATATAAGTAATATATTCTTAGTTCCTCCAAAGATCATAGGAATATCCCTACTATTGTCCAATGATCATCTTATGAGTCATTCTGGTATATGCTCATAACATTTAGAGCATAGGACATATCTGGATGTGTACATCTCAAAGAATGATTGATCAAAATATTCTTGTGATTTCACCAAGTGTCAAAACACTTGAATCTTGATTCAGTCCTTTCCGTGCGTCAAGAACCTTTCTTGTTGTTTCCATATTGAACTCATTCAACATCTTATCTATGTACATTTGGCAAAACCATATTAGCGCCTCAATCTATCCATATAGACATTGATGCCTAATTCTTGGGTTATGCCTAAGTCTTTCATCGAAATGAAATTCTTAACCTGTGTCAATAAAAGATACATCATTTCTAATCAACAATATGTCTTTCACATAATGTATTAGAAATATGTCTTAGCGCTCCCACTTAATTTCTTGCAAAATGCAAACATCTTCATCGTCTCTGATGAAATTAAACCTTTTATCGGTTTCATCACGGTGAAGATTCCAACTCCGCAATGCTCACTTCAACCATTAAAGTTTTGCATATTCTTTTAGCATCCTTTGAATTAACAAAACCCTTTGGATCGTGTCATGGACACATCCTAGGTAACCATTCTATTAGAAGAACTTGTTTTGTTTGTTCAACTACCATATACCAAAATATATGTAGTGGTTGCTACATTAATCCGTCCAGACTAAATATCGCTATGAAAGATCAAATCTTATCATAGTCAATTCCTTGAACATTGTCGTAAACTCTTTCCGACATGTCGACTATTTCATAGATGTGAAACATCCATGTCTATTTCTTTATAGATCCATATACGACTGTAAGGTCTTGTACCTTTCCAGAGGGTCTTTCAAATTCAAAGCTTGATTTCTCGTGTATGGAATTATCACGGATTTTATGGCTTCAAGCCACTTAACGAAGTCAGGGCCCATCATTGATTATTTGCATGTAGTCGGTTCATCATTGTCAAACAACAATGATTTAACTCTCAAATCTTGGCATTTGATTACTTACCCGACCTACTTGGTTCAATAGGAACTTAGATCTCCGTGACCACAACCTTTGAGGCACGTGAGCCATGAGCATTGTTGCTGCCTCCGGGACACTTACCGATGCTGCGCAACTCAGCACATATTAGCCAAGGTTCAACAACCTTGTCAAAGTTCTATTGTCCTCCCACTTGAATTTTCACCAAAAATTCCTTCTCAAGAAACTCGACATTCTAAGTGACAAACACTTTTGTCTTCGGTGTTATGGAGGAATATCCAATCGTTATTCGAAATAACCTACAAAGACATGCTCATCTGACTTTGGTTGTAAACACTTTACTTATGCCTAGCATACCAAAAATTTAAGAAAGAACAACCTGGGTTTTATCCCAAACCATGACTTATATGGTGTCATTTCAACGGATCACGATGGAGCTCTTTTTCGATTGTAAGCGGTAGTCACTAAAGCTTTAATCTTTTAAAATATAATGGCAGTTTTATAAATGACACCTTTGATCTTACCATGTCAAACAAGGTTTCATTACATATCTTAAACACTCCATACTCCTATGGTGTTTTGGGAAATGCAAATCCATGGAACGATTCCTCAAATCTTAGGTGTTTTGCTAAACTTGTAACTCAAACATCTTTATGATCCAATCATAAACTTTTTTATTTTCTTGTTACAATAATTTTCCACTTCATCTTGAAAGTCTTTGAACATTTTCAAATGTTTCATACTTCTTCCTTATTGAGTAAGTATATACATATACTCACTCAAATCTTCGGAGAAAGCATATGAAGTTGAAATCCATATACGACTACACATAATGGACTATATACATCAATATGTACAAATTCCAATCAGTTAGTCGTTCCTCTTTTGGCCTACGAACGGAGTTTTAATTATCTCCAGGAAAGTATCACAAGCGTCATTTGATCAAAATCAAAGACTCCAAAAATCCATCAACATGGAGTTTCTTCATGTATCCCTTTCAATATAATTTAAACATCGATGTCACTTCGCAAGTGATCTTTCAATTATTTGTCTTGCGACATTTTAGCATTAGTTTTATGGTCGTTATTTCTCCAACCAGACTTGTATATCATCCATCTATTATGGAATACGGTAATTATTTGAACAACCTTTTGTCGTCATAATACCTGATCAAAATAATTATTATTGAAACACATCTTGAAGGCAAGCTTTGATGTTAACGAGCAACACAACAACCCTTTGTTTGTTTTCGATGAACATCATCACATATTCTCTTGCTAGTTACTTAGGCCATTGCAGTTCATGAATTGTGTTGTCCTGTATGACACTTCATACCAACCAATTCGGTATCCAATACCGCAGAACCACATTGTTTAACAGCCAAGGAATATAGCCATAACATGTATCTTCTATATAACTAAGTTGGATATCTCCAATCTTTTCTTTTCTGCCAAATATTTTATAGATTCTCTTTCAACAATTCCTTTTCTTTTAAAAGAATCTATCAACATCAATAGTGGTGTCATTCACATGACACATAGTACAAAGTGTGTATAGTCAAATACTAATACCTTTGGACTTGCACTTTGAAGTGGATCACCTTCATCAAATGTTTGACATTCTTTCAAAGTTCCATTCTTTAGTAATCTTTTAGTGTAGTAAACATTTTACTTACATCTTCTATTCATCCTTATCATGACAACTTTCATGATCAAGCTGCTATAGCTTATAAAGGTGAATTGCGAGTATAATGTTTCTTTTCCAAAACCTTTTGGAGGATTAGGACGACCAGCGTCTCCAACCTTCACAAATTCTCATCAAATATGAGGACATATACTCTATCATGTTGTAACCAACACATTGTTTTAGATATTGCAATACCTTTCACATATGATGGTTTCTGAAACATTGCTTTCAGCTCTTAGATAAACTTTATATTAAAAACAATCTTTTGAGTATCAAGAATCATGGAGGCAAACATGATACATTAGATACTAACACTGGAATTGTTACTCTTGATTTAATACTGTTTATTAAACTTCAAAGAGTAAACGGAGTTTGCTGAAGGTTTGCAACATGACTTTTAAACTTTAGATTGACACTCAAAACAATACGATACCAGTTCGTAAAGCAAATATCCAGAATTTCTATAGTTCCACTATCTCAACTATAACTAAGCGTAAGGTGGTGAACGGATGCCAAAGACTACAACAAACTATGCAAATTCACTTTGATTGTGTTTATGATAAATTGAGTTCGAATAATCCAAATTACAAATAAACTCCCACTCAAAACAACATCCCTCGAGTTGTTTTAGTGATTACACGAACCAAATCTACTACACCAAGTCCGATCATCACGTGAGATGATGTAGCTTTAAAGGCGAACAATCAACATGTTCATCATATCATCCATATGACTCATGCTTTACCTTTCGGTATTTCGTGTTCCGAGACCATGTCTGTACATGCTAGGCTCGTCAAGGTTAACCTTAGTATCCGCATGTGCAAATCTGGCTTGCACTCGTCGTATGCACACGTAGAATCTATCACACCCGATCATCACGAGATGCTTCGAAACGACGAGTCTTAGCAACGGTGCCTACTAAGGACGAACACTTTATTACTTGATATTTAGTGAGAGGGATCATCTTATAATGCTACCGTCGCGATCTAAGCAATACAAGATGCATAAAGGATTAACATCACAGGCAATTCATAATTAGTGTGATATGATATGGCCCTTTCTTTTTGTGCCTTTGATCTCCATCTCCAAAGCACGGACATGATCTCCATCATCACCAGCATTGCGTCAAGGTCAGTGGTGCCGCTTCATGGTTGTCCATCATCACTAGCAACTATTACAACTACTTGGAATAAAGCTATTACAAGATGAATAGTCACGCAGGTCTTAACAGAATTGAAGACAACCATTAGGCTCCTGCCGGTTGCCATATTACAACAAGGATCATTGCATACATCAAATATAATCACAATCACATGAAGGCCATATCACATCACAAAAGCCCTGCAAAAACAAGTTAGACGCCTCTAATTTTCTTTGCATGTTTTATGTGGTTTGGGGCTTTCGAATAAGAACGGATCTTACCTACGAAACTGAACCACAACGTTGATACAAGTGCTATCAAGTGCAAAGTGTAGATTGGATCTATACTATGATGGGAGAGACAGACACCCGCAAAGCCACTTGTGCAATACGAGTTGCACGTCAACTGTGGAGCAAGTCTCATGTGCGATGACATGTAAGGTTAGCCCGAGACGCTTCATCCCACCATACCGCAAGATGCAAAGTACACAAAGCAAAAGACGACACGAGCACCAACGCCCACAAAACCATTGTGTTCTACTCATGCAACAAATCTACGCATAGACACGACTCTGATACCACTGATGGGTTCGTAGCATGGAAAACAAAAAGTTTCTACCGCAAGAACGAACAAAACCCAGATCTAATATAGATAAAAGCCAAGATCTAATCTATTAGACATGTGCAACGAGATAGATCTGTACTAACCCTTGTAGACCCGAAAGCGTTACGAGATCGGATCTCGTGGTTGATGTAGTCGATCACTTGCCGATCTCAAGATCGAGTAGACGATCCTTCCGGTGCCGCGTTCCGGCAGCGCTTCCGCAGTCGGTCACACGTGCGGATTCGAAGTAGACCTTCCTCTCCCTGTTCCAGCGAGCAGCGGAGGTAGTAGATCTCTCCACGGAATCCTAGCAGCACGACTGCGTGGTGGTGGTTGTGGAGTAGAGAATTCTGCAGGGCTTCGCCTAAGCCAGAGCAGAGGGAAGGAGGAGGAGAGAGGCAACTTGAGATCTAGAGAATAGAAGGGGCAAGGGGGCTTGTGCCTCCACCCCTCTATTTAAAGGAGGGAGGCGCCATGGGGAGGTGGAGTCCTTGTAGGACTCCCCTCTCCCTTGGCCGGCGTATCAAGGAGGTGGGGGGAGAGTCCTACTCCCCCACGAATCCTTGTCTTACCCCACAAGGATTCCTTGATCCTTTCTTGGTTTTCAAGTAAACTCCAAGAAATCTTCTAAAACCTTCCGGAACATTCCGAAACCTTCTAGAATCCCCATACAAATACTCCGGAACATTTCCTAACTTAGAAAATGATTCCCAATATATGAATCTTATTCTCCGGACCATCCCGGATCTCCTCGTGATGTCCCGGATCCAATCCGAGACTCCGAACAACATTCGGTCTCCAACGCACATTCCATATCTACTTAAAACAACTTCGAACCTTAAGTGTGTCACCCTACGGTTCATGAATATGCAGACATGATGGAGACACCTCTCCGATCAATAACCATCAGCGGGATCTTGAGATCCATAACGGCTCCCACATACTCAACGATGACTTCGTGATCGATAGAACCATTAACATATGAAACCAATTCGTCACACGATACTCTACTTATCCGAGGTTTGATCATCGGTATCTCCATACCTAGTTCTACCTCGTTACTGATAAGTACTCTTTACTCGTTCCATGATATGTCATCCCTTGTGACATAGTCACATGCTTGCAAGCTAACTAGATGACATTCCACCGAGAGGGCCCAGAGTATATCTATCCGTCATATGGATGGACAAATCCCAATCTTGGTCCATGCGCTTCAACACATACTTTCAGAATACCCAATGACACCTTTATAACCACCCAGTTACGAAGCGGTGTTTGATGTCATCAAAGTATCCATCCGGTGATGGTGATTAACATAACCTCATGGTCGAAGGATTAGGTTACTATGCATTTGAAAAGCTTGTAGCAAAACGAACTTAATGACTTGATCTTATGCTATGCTTACTATGGGTGTGTGTCCATCACATCATTCTCCTAATGATATGATCTTGTTATTAACGACATCCAATGTCCATGATCAGGAAACCATGATCATCCATTAATCAACAAGCTAGTTTAACAAGAGGCTTACTAGGGACTCTTTTATGTTTACAAAACACACAAGTATTAATGTTTCCGGTTAATACAATTATAGCATGGGATGTAAACATTTATCATAAACATAAAGATATAATAATAACCACTTTATTATTGCCTCTTGGGCATATCTCCAACATATGCATGTATTGCTTTCTCGGTGTTTGTCAATTGCCCCACTGTAATTTGTTCACCCAGCATGTTATCTATCTAAGGAGAGCTACCTCTAGTGAACTATGGATCTCGGTCCTTTACTTTACATACAATCTAAAACTGTTTCTGCTTTGTGTTTACTTTCTGCAAACTTTTACTTCTTTCCATTCGATACGTTTAATCCTTTGTTTTCCGCAAAACACGGTGAGATTGACAACCTCATCACAAGTTGGGGACAAAGTTCTGTGGTTGTGTTGTGCAGGTCTCCACGTTGCTACTAGCACCGGTAGTGCGCCCTGCCAAAGCTCAGCTAGTAACACCTTTGAGGTGTTTCCTTGCTCCTACTGGTTCGATTAAACCTTGGTTTCATAACTGAGGGAAACTTGCTGCCGTGCTCATCATACCTTCCTCTTGGGGTTCCCAACAAGCTCTACATCAACCACGCACTATCACTTTTCTGAGCGCCGTGCACTGAGCCATCAAGCATTTTTCTGGCGCCGTTGTCGGGGAGTCAAGGACATCTTCACAAGGGGAGTCCCTCATAACCAATCTCTTTAATTTGTTGTTTTTGTTTTGCTTAGCTTCTTTTTGCTTTGTTTGCTTGTTTTGTTCTTCAAAAAACACAAAAAAAAAATAGTTTTACTTGTTTCCTTTCTTATTTGAAAACCCAAAAAAATTACTACTCTTGAAAACACCAAGTTGTGTGACTTCACTAGCACCAACAACAATGATTTTATGAGCACTCCTATTGCTCCACCTATGGCTGAAAATACTTTCTTTGATATAAAACCTGCTTTACTCAATCTTGTTATGAGAGAACAATTTTCTGGTATTGGTAATGAAGATGCTGCTTCCCATCTAAATAACTTTGTTGAACTTTGTGAGATGCAAAAGCATAAGGATATAGATGGTGATATTATTAAACTGAAATTGTTTCCTTTCTCTTTGAGAGGAAAAGCTAAAGAGTGGTTGAATTCCTTAACTAGGAATAGTATTGATTCTTGGACTAAGTGCAAAGATGCTTTTATTGGAAAATACTATCCTCCTGCTAAGATTATATCCATGAGAAGTGAAATAATGAAGTTTAAACAAATTGATAATGAGCATGTTGCTCAAGCTTGGGAAAGAATGAAATCTTTGGTAAAGAATTGTCCCACTCATGGACTGACTGCTTGGATGATCATCCAAACTTTTTATGCAGGATTGAACTATTCTTCAAGGAACCTATTGGATTCAGCTGCTAGAGGTACCTTTATGACCATCACTTTGGGTGCTGCAACAAAACTATTGGATAATATGATGGTTAATTATTCTGAATGGCATACTGAGAGAGCTCCACAAGGTAAGAAGGTAAATTCTGTTGAAGAAACCTCCTCCTTGAGTGATAAGATTGATATTATTATGTCTATGCTTGTTAAAGGGAAAGCCCATATTGATCCAAATAATGTTCCTTTATCCTCTTTGGTTGCTCAAGAAGAGCAAGTTGATGTGAACTTCATAAGAAATAACAACTTTGGCAACAATGCTTATGGTAATAATGCTTATAGGAACAATTTTGGTAACAACAATTATAAGCCATACCCTCCCAACAATGGTAAATCTGAATTACCTAGTGAAGGTAGAATTTTGTAAGTTGAAAGAGCCACTAAAAACTTTATGCAAATGCAATATGAGAAAAATAGACTATTTACTAAAACAATGGAGGAGCAATCTGTCATTTTGAAGAACATTAGCCATCAACTTGAGAGTCTAAATAGAGAAATTCCTAGTTTACAATTGAAACTCTCTAATGCTGAAAGAAATATATCATCTTTGTCTGAAGCTCAATCTTCATTGATTAATAAAATGGCTGCTAAACCTGAAACTAATGAGAATCCCTTTGTAGCTACTAATGCCATACAAGTAAGAATTGATGAAAATGTTAGACTATTAGCTGAATTACATGCTAAGTGGGAAAGAGAAGATGAAATTGCTAGAAACATTAGTGTTTCTACTATTACCACCACTAGTGTTGAGGCCAGTAATAGTTCTACTACTTTAGATGATAAAGTTGATTTTGATCTTGATGGTTGCAACATCTCTGAAGTTATTAAGTTCCTACAAAAGCTTGCTAAAAGTCCTAATGCTAGTGCTATGAACATGGCTTTTACAAAACACATTACTGATGCTCTCATAAAGATTAAAGAAGAAAAGATGAAACATAAAGCTTCTATTCCTATAAAACAAGAAGATGGTTGGGAACCCATCATTAATATGAATGTGAACGACTTTGATTTCAAAGCTTTGTGTGATCTTGATAGTAGTGTTTCTATTATGCCTAGAAGGATTTATGATATGCTTGATTTGCCTCCTCTGGAAGATTGTTATTTGAATATCCCACTTGATGCTAATGCTAAAAATAAACTCATGGGGAGTCTTAATGATGTTCTTATTATGGTTAATGATTCCTATGTCCCCGTTGATTTCTATGTTTTGGATGTTGAATACAATGCTTCTTGTCCTATTACTTTGGGAAGACCTTTTCTTAGAACTGTTGGTGCCATCATTGATATGAAAGAAGGCACCATTAAATATCAACTCCTACTCAATAAAGGTATAGAACACTTTCCTAAAAAGATAGAAAAGATTTCTTTTGCTTCTCCTATGAAAACAAAATTTGGTCTTAATGCTTCTTCATTTGAGAACACTTGATTCTTTCTTTGCTTCTTATGCCTAACTTAAAGGCGTTAAAGAAAAGTACTTGTTGGGAGATAACCAAGAGTTTTAGTTAAGTCTTGGAAGTTATTACCTCTGTAATAACCTCTCTTTATCCTTTTTATTTTCTTTTTGTGCCAAGAGTAACCTCTAATGATTGGGAAAGTTGCTGTCCCGAAACAGATTTCTGTGCTTCACCGTAAAAATTCCTGAGAGAGCTCTGTACGCCGGAATGAGCTGTAATTTTTTTTTCTTCTGCCCCAGGTTGTTATCTAACTTTAATTAGTTCAACACTTTTTTATTTGAGCAATATAAGGTGTTCGAAAAAATTCGTCTTTACCTGCTGGTCTGTTTTGACAGATTTCTGCCATTTTCAGCATTTGCTTCTTGTTAGTTTCTTCTTGAGTTCCTTTGGGGAATTGAGATTTTTGAGGGAAGTGCTACAGTAGCTAGTGTTCTAATGGAAGTTTATTTGGTGTTAGAACTGAACCTTGAGACTTATTTATCTTAAGTGCACTAATGTTGCTCATGAGATTGTGTGAAGTTGTGTATGAAGGAAAAATTTTAGTTGTATGGAAGGAATGAGTAACAAGATGAATGATGGACTAAAGCTCAAGCTTGGGGATGCCACGCGTGTCACCCCAAGAAATATCCAAGAAGTACAAGCGTCAAAGCTTGGGGATGCCCAAGGCATCCCCTTCTTCATCAATAAAAAATCCAGGTTTCTTCCAAACGCTTCATTTTATTGTTTCGTGCACAGTTCTGTTTCTCTTGGAGCGTCTTCTTTTTCGTTTTCGTTTTGGTTTTTAGTTTGCTTGGTTTGCTTAGTTTTATGAATAAATTGGTTGGACCCCCTCTTTCACACTTTGGTTTGCGAATAGTTTGGTTTGGTTTGGAAAAGAGTAGGAAAGTTCATGCTTATATGGTAAAAAGAGCTCGTTTTTGACTGTGGCTATGCTTCGTCATGCCATGCTTGATATTGTTTTGGCTTTATGCTTAGTATTCTTTTCTGTAGCATGACTTGTTATAAACAATTGAGATTGCTTAATGTGCCTTGGATGAATCATGCATTGTTTAGCATATTAAAGCATAGTATAGTGGTATTCTCCTTTAATGCTTTATTGGGGTTGACTTGGCGCATGCTCACACCATGTTATGACTATCTCAAGTCACCATAGCCTTTATGATCCTTTAGTTTTCAACTTGTAATATCACTTTATGCTTTGATCAATGATGTTTTGTCGCTTTGCATGATTATGTCCATTATTGCTCTCTTAGTTTGTCGCTCCTAGTCTTTTGCTAGCCTCCACAACCAAGTATGAGTTCCACTCATACATCCAACTCCCTAAACCAAGTTTTTCCAAAGAGTCCACCATACCTACCTACTAGCTTATGCTATTCCAAGTATATTCATGCTTTTGTTTACCTTCCACTTTTTATGATAAAACTAGTGATTAAAGCTCTCACGAACTTGATGACACACTTTACTTTATTGCCTCTAATAAACTTGAACCATTGGGTCCTTCTTTGTTGCGTATATGCTTGCGCTTTATAAGTTGAAATTAGAAGAACCATGTACCATGGGGAACGCTTTCAACATTGCACTTGTACTTTGTACCCCGTTGATATTATGTTCTTTTACTTATGGATCCCGGCGGTGTGAAATAAAATTGGAACTTGTAAGATCATGGAGTTTGTATGTGTGTTAGAGAAACGCCTGGGCCGCTAGCCTAAGCCATGCCTAATCATGGTGGAAACTTGCAGCATCACCATAGTGAGCACTCTATGAAGCATCCTCAATAAAAACCTATGCAAATAGCAAATAAAAAGATCGCTGAGATGCTCATTGTCTGCTTGCCTTGTCATTTTGATTATGGGAAAGCTTCCGTATCATGTGCAAGGGGTACCCCGTTGGTGGTTCTTAATGATACACATATACTTACAATGACAAGAGCTTACTCGTGACTGAAGTTGAGTAGCATGAGGATCGGTCTTCGTAAGTAAGGGGCATGAGATTTCGGTTTATAACTTGTCAAGCATATCCTCTTAGTTGTGTCACTTTAACCTTAATCACCTTCAAGATGCTTATGATAGGGGCAATGAGAGCTGAAAGCTATAAGTACCATAATTTTTGGAAGCTCTTTATGAGACTTGAATCCCTACTTCCTTTTACAAAAGGCCTTTCTTCCACCATTATATTGAGTCTCCACCTTCTACCTTTATGCACCTACTTTGAGAGCATAATGGCCATTCTTAGTTCTATGTGCATTGTCCCAAGACTAGTTGATTGATGCATAACTTGTTATTGCTTGTTTGAAACTATTGTATCTAGTCACTCTTATGAACTTTGAAGGTGTCCTATGCATTTATATTTTCTACTCTATTGAGGGACAAGCTGAATACTTTTATGCTATGTTTTCTTTATGTGAAACAAACAAACGTCTTGCAAAGCATTGTTATTCATGAATCTTTTGTTTGTGCCTTTTTATGTTGCATCTTAGTTTCTTTGTCTTATTGCTAGAACTTTGTATTTCATGTTATCATTGAAGTACTATGATCCTAGCTTTGAATGTTTTACAAATACTTTGATCAAGTCTTTAATGGTGCATGTCACCTCAAAAATTATTCTTTCTTTTTATCACTTACCTACTCGAGGACGAGGAGGAGTTAAGCTTGGGGATGTTGATACATTGAAAATGTATCTATAATTTTTGAGGTTCCATGCTTGGTTTTATCCACTTTCTTGTGTTTTGTCCACACGTTGGAGTACTTTTCATATGATTTCTTGGACTAACCTATTAACAAGAGCCACAGTGCCAGCTGCCTCTTTTCTGCTGTTTTTGGTTCCAGGAAAGTCAGAAAATGAATATTCTCGGAATTGGACGGGACAAAAGCCAAAGTGCCTATTTTTCCGGAAGTCATCAGATGCCAGAATACGAGACGGAGAAGGGCTGGGGGCCAGCCACACCACTGGCCGCTGCCAGGCTGACCGCGCCGAGGTGTGGTCCGACCCAACACCCCCTTGGCCTCTCCTTCCGCCTATAAGATGCCCTCGGGACAAAAACCCTAAGTACCCGATCAAAAATCCACGAAAGAGTCTGTAGCCACCGTCATCTCCATCCCTAGATCGGGAGGGATCGGAAGCTCTTCCCGGCACCCTGCCGGAGAGGGGAATTCACCCTAGAGGCCTTCTTCATCACCATGCATGCCTCCGGTGTGATGCGTGAGTAGTTCATCCTTGGACTACGGATCTATGTAGTAGCTAGATGGCTGGTTCTCCTCCTTTGTGATTTCATGTCTAGATCTTGTGAGCTCCGTTCATGATCAAGATCATCTATTTGTAATTCTACATGTTGTGTTTGCGGGGATCCGATGGATATTGAGATGCTATTTCAGATTGATTATTGATTCTATCATGTCTTTGTTATTTGTGATCTTGCATGCTTTCTGTTGTTAGTAGCTATCTTGGCCAAGTAGATGCTAGCAACTCCAAGAGTTAGTATTTATGCTCGATAGTGAGTTCATGCCTCTGGTAACTGGGAAGTGATGAAATCTCTAAGGTACTAGATGTGTTGTTGCTACTAGGAGAAAACAACAATCCTTTGTTCATAGAACAATCATATTGTTTACTTTACATAATTGTAAAGGAATAATCATTGCTTGCAACTTAATCGGAGGGGTTCGGATGATAACCTGAAGGTGGATTATTAGTCATAGATGCAGTTGGATGGCGGTCTATGTATAATGTTGTAATGCCCAATCAAGTCTCAAAGGAGTCAAGATGATTAGTATATGCATGTATTGCTTTCTCGATGTTTGTCAATTGCCCCGCTATAATTTGTTCACCCAGCATGTTATCTATCTAAGGAGAGCCACCTCTAGTGAACTATGGATCCCGGTCCTTTTCTTTTACATACAATCTATAAACTGTTTACTGCTTTGTGTTTACTTTCTGCAAACTATTACTTCTTTCCATTCGATACGTTTAATCCTTTGTTTTCCGCAAAACACTATGAGATTGACAACCTCATCGCAAGTTGGGGACAAAGTTCTGTGGTTGTGCTGTGCAGGTCTCCACGTTGCTACTAGCACCAGTAGTGCGCCCTGCCAAGGCTTAGCTAGCAACACCTTTGGGGGGTTTCCTTGCTCCTACTGGTTCGATTAAACCTTGGTTTCATAACTGAGGGAAACTTGTTGTTGTGCTCATCATACCTTCCTCTTGGCGTTCCCAATGAGCTCTACATCAACACCGCACCAACACTTTTCTGGCGCCGTACACTGAGCAATCATCTATGCACTTCTATTCTTGTAGACAGTTATTGGGCTGCCAAGTGCAGAGGTTTGTAGAACAACATCAATTTTCCCTTAAGTGGATCACCCAAGGTTTATCGAACTCAGGGAGGAAGTGGTCAAAGGTATCCCTCTCAAGCAACCCTGCAATCAAGATACAAGAAGTCTCTTGGGTCCCCAACACACCCAATACACTTGTCAGGTGTATAGGTGCACTAGTTAGGCGAAGAGATAGTAAAATACAAGTGGTATGGATAATTATAAGTGGTAACGGTGCCAGACAATGGCTCTGATGGCGCGTGGAAGAGACTAAAGGAAAACTGAAATAAAGATGGAAGCAAGCAAACATGTAACAGATCTAGTTGCAAACAGTGTTTCAATGCTTAGAAATAAGGCCTAGGGATCATACTTTCGCTAGTGAACACTCTCATATAAATATCTTTTCTTTATGATACTACTCTGAACTACTCTCCGGTTGGACACTCTAATCCATGGTAGGGCTATTACAGCACTCCACAAAGTCCGCTTTCCCCATATAGATAACCCCACACTGTCACCTTGAGCACTAGATGGTTCCAACAAACACCACAATTTCATAGAAACATCCAACTCCAAATATAACTCATAACAAGTATTTGTAATCTCTAGCCTAAGTACCACCATGGTGTGCACGCTGTCACTTTCACACACATGGGGAGAGCAGAGATCTATTAAAGCACTTGAGTAGCAAGGTAGATCTACTTGATTACAAAGCTCATGATCTCATAAGATCACGCATACAGAGAGAGAGAGAGATGAACACATAGCTACCGGTAGAACCCTTAGCCGCGAGGAAGAACTACTCTCTCATCATCATGGGAATCAGCAACGGCGATGGATATGGTGGTAGAGATAGATGGAGATGGCCGTGAAGATGGTGAAGAGGTGGCAGCGGCGCGGAGGACTCCTTCCCCGCTGCCGGTATCACAGGGGAGCACTGCCCCTTAGCACCCTTCCTTCATTGCTTCTTGGGAGCCCTTCCCCATGGAGATGGGATCCATGGGGGAGGCAAAAACGTGGCTTTGGTGGCTGCAAATTCGTGGGTGGAGGTGTCTCCCACGAATTAGGTTTCCTCCCTTTATATAGCTTCTTGGATTCCCGTCATCCCATCTTGGGACAGAGTAAATCAAGCCTATCGGGCCCGTCCGGACTCGGAATTAGCTAAATTTTATGTCCAGAACGGTTGTCATGAAATTTCCAACAACTTTGTAGTTGAAGATTTTTCCGTTTGACACCGTCTTCGACCCGAAATAAAACATCAAGTGATATTACAAGACGAAAACTAAATGATCATAGAGGCTATGGTGACTTGGTATAGTCTTAACATGGTGTGAGCATGCACCAAGTCAACCCCAATAAAGCATCAAAGGAGAATACCACAATACTATGTTTTAATATGCTAAAACAACGCATGATTCTTTCAAGGCACATTAAGCAATCTCGATTGTTTATAACATGTCATGCTACAACAAAAGTCACTAAGCATAAAGCCAAAACAATATCAAGCATGACATGATAAAGCCTAAGTCACAGTCAAAAGCAAGCTCCTTTTATACCACTTAAGCATGAACTTTCCTACTCTTTTCCAACACCAATCAACTTATTTGAAACAACTCACAAAGATAATAATAAATAAAGATCAGTGAGCTTGTCTCACAAATCTACAAATAAGAACTAAAAATTTCTAAGCTGAAAGCACAAGAAAACTAAGGCTAAACACAATGCTAGCAAAAGAGAACACTCACAGAACAATAAGAATGAAAACTAGAGTGTTCTAGGCAATGAAAATGGAGTGTGTCTCTCTCCAAAAGAAGTGGGTTCGGATCCAACCAACTTATTTAAGCAAACCAAACAAAAGAAAACTAAAAACAAAGACGCTTCAAGAAGAACACAATAGTGCATGAAACAATAAAAATGAAGTGTCTAGAAAGACCTGAGATTTTTATTGATGAAGAAGGGGATGCCTTGGGAATCCCCAAGCTTTGATGCTTGTACTTCTTGGATATTTCTTGGGGTGACACGGGGTGGCATCCCCAAGCTTGAGCTTTAGTCTATTCTTCATCTCATTACATCATTCTTTCCTTACACCTGAAAATTTTCCTTCATACAAAACTTCACACCATCTTTATTGGCAACATTAGTGTACTCAAGATAATAAGTCTTTGGATTCAGTTTCAACACCAATAAAAATTCCAATAAAACACAAGCTACTGTAGGACTTCCCTCAAAAAGCTCAATTCCCCAAAGAGAACTCAAAAAGGAATCAACAAGAAGCAAATGCAAATAATGGCAGAAATCTGTCAAAACAGACCAGCAGGTAAAAACTAATTTTTTCGAAGACTTTATGTTGCTCAAATCTAAAAGTGTCGAACTAACGAAAGTTAGATAACAACCGGGGGAAGAAGCACAAAACTTCACGCCTCCGAACAACGTACAGAGATTTTACATGAATTTTTACAGTGAAGCACAAAAATCTGTTTCGGGACAGCAACTTTCCCAAGCATTACTTCTCTCTCATTAGAGGTTACTCTTGGCAAAAAACCAAATAAAAAGGATAAGGAGCAGCTATTACAGAGGTAATAACTTCCAAGAATCATCTAAAACTTTTGGGTTATCTCCCAATAAGTACTTTTCTTTAACGCCTTTAAGTTAGGCATGATAGTTTGAGAAGATGCTCACATAAGAAATATGAATTGAAGTAAAATAGAGCATCAAGAAGCAAATTCAAAGCACATTTAAGTCTAACACACTTCCTATACATAGGAATCTTGTAAAGAAACAAGTCATGAAAGCACAAAGCAACAAGCATAGTAAAGCAAAACAAGTACAAATTCAAGACTTTCAACATAAAGAGGGGAAACTTAATATTATTGAGATGCATAAAACCATGTTTCCCTCTCTCATAATAACTTTCAGTAGCATCATGAATAAAATTAACAATATAACTGTCACATAAAACATTCTTATCATGAGCTACATGCATAAAAGAATTAATACTCCCCACATAAACATAGTCATTCTTATTAATTATAGTGGGAGCAAATTCAACAAAATAGCTATCATTATTATTATCATCACCATAATCATCAAATATAGGAGGCATATTGTAATCATAATTAATTTTCTCCTCAAAAGTAGGTGGACTGAAAATATCATATTCATCATTGCAATCATCATATATTGGAGGCATAGTATCATCAAAGTAAATTTTCTCCTCCGTGCTTGGGGGACTAAAAAGATCATTTTCATAAAAACTAGCTTCCCCAAGCTTAGACTTTTCCATAGCATTAGCAATAATGGTGTTCAAAGAATTCATACTAATAACATTGCTATTAGCACGCAAATAAAGTTCCATAGGTTTTTTAATTTTCTCTTCAAACACTTCATGTCCTAACTCAAGATAAATGCTATAAAGCTCTCTAATTTTGTTGTTGTTTTCCATTAAGCCTAACAAGTGAAAACAAGAAACAAAAAGACAAAATTGGAAAATCTAAAGGAAATAACTTCGAGCACTCACACCGGAGGATGTGAGTACCTTTTACCTTACCTCCCCGGGAATGGCGCAAGAAAATAGCTTGATGTCTACGCACTTCTATTCTTGTAGACAGTTGTTGGGCCTCCAAGTGCAGAGGTTTGTAGAACAACAACAAGTTTCCCTTAAGTGGATCACCCAAGGTTTATCGAACTCAGGGAGGAAGTGGTCAAAGGTATCCCTCTCAAGCAACCCTGCAATCAAGATACAAGAAGTCTCTTGTGTCCCTAACACACCCAATACACTTGTCAGGTGTATAGGTGCACTAGTTAGGCGAAGAGATAGTAAAATACAAGTGGTATGGATAATTATAAGTGGTAACGGTGCCAGACAATGGCTTTGATGGCGCGTGGAAGAGACTAAAGGCAAACTGAAATAAAGATGGAAGCAAGCAAACATGTAACAGATCTAGTTGCAAACAGTATTTCAATGCTTAGAAACAAGGCCTAGGGATCATACTTTCGCTAGTGAACACTCTCATATAAATATCTTTTCTTTATGATACTACTCTGAACTACTCTCCGGTTGGACACTCTAATCCATGGTAGGGCTATTACAGCACTCCTCAAAGTCCGCTTTCCCCATATAGATAACCTCACACTGTCACCTTGAGCACTAGATGGTTCCAACAAACACCACAATTTCATAGAAACATCCAACTCCAAATATAACTCATAACAAGTATTTGTAATCTCTAGCCTAAGTACCACCATGGTGTGCATGCTGTCACTTTCACACACATGGGGAGAGCAGAGATCTATTAAAGCACTTGAGTAGCAAGGTAGATCTACTTGATTACAAAGCTCATGATCTCATAAGATCACGCATACAGAGAGAGAGAGAGATGAACACATAGCTACCGGTAGAACCCTTAGCCGCGAGGAAGAACTACTCTCTCATCATCATGGGAATCAGCAACGGCGATGGATATGGTGGTAGAGATAGATGGAGATGGCCGTGAAGATGGTGAAGAGGTGGCAGCGGCGCGGAGGACTCCTTCCCCGCTGCCGGTATCACAGGGGAGCACTGCCCCTTAGCATCCTTCATGGATTCTTGGGAGTCCTTCCCCATGGAGATGGGATCCATGGGGAGGCAAAAACATGTCTTTGATGGCTGCAAATTCGTGGGTGGAGGTGTCTACCACGAATTAGGTTTCCTCCCTTTATATAGCTTCTTGGATTCTCGTCACCCCATCTTGGGCTGCAGTAAATCAGGCCTATCGGGCCCGTCCGGACTCGGAATTAGCCAAATTTTATGTTCAGAATGTTTGTCACGAAATTTCCAACAAGTTTGTAGTTGAAGATTTTTCCGTTTGACGCCGTCTTCGATCCGAAACATGACCATCTTCAAAAAGAGTTCTGAGACAGATTTCTGAAAAATCTCAATTTGACTCCAACAAGGTTTCCACTTGTATTCTTGGTAATTCCTACACATCAAAGTGTAAAACAAGAACATTGTGCACTTCTGCAACTATTAGTAGGTTAGTCCAAATAAATCATAAACTTTATAAAAAAGGAGTATCAAAAGCATATTATTAGCATAAAATCATCAAAAATTATAGATATGTTATGGACGTATCAATGCCTCATGGCTAAAGCCTCTGTGGTAAATCCACCATCCCCAACTCCTTCTATTGATGCATCTTCATATGATGATGATATGAGTCTCAAGAATAAGAAGGAAGTGGTGGAGTCCACTAGTTTCTTGACTAACTTGGAAGGTGAGGTCAAGTTTTGTGTCGAGTCCCTCATGAGTCAACTAGGCGAAGCTCGCTATATCATCGATGAAAGATATGATACCATCTCGGAGATGTTTGGGCATGCTCGTGAGGCCGCCATGGAGATTGTCGCCTTGTCAAATACTCTTGAGGAAGAGCAAAGTAAAAGAGTTATTCTTGGAGAGACCAATATTAGTTGTGAATAATATTTTAACTTGAATGTCTCAAAATTTGTTAAAGAACGTGACCATGCTCTTTCTTTAAGTAAAGTGCTTAAAAATGAAAAGCTCAAGTTTGGGGTTGGTCATGCTAGACTAAATTAAGAGTTTGAGAAACTCAAGAAGGACCATGAGGTCCTATTGAGAAAATTTTGTAATCTCTCAAATTAACATTAACAACTTCAAACTCAAGTGACAAAAGAAAGTTCAATTGTGTGAACTAGTGTTGCTTCATATTATACTAACCCTTGTTGTGATCATGGAGATATTATTGCAGAGAACAATATGTTGAAGGCCACAATTGAGAAAGGCCTTGTCTCATGCACACAAGGTGATAGAAGTATAAGTGCCCTTTTGAGTAAACAAAGGGACAATGTGACTAAGGAAGGGCTTATATTTGCATCCAAGTCAAAGAAGAAGAGCAAGGGCAAGAACAAGAAGAAGAAGAGTGTGCCTGCTCCCCCTTCCAAAAATATTGCCTTTGTGAAGGAGGGTGAGAAGGAAAAAGAGAAGGAATCATGTGTCATTAAGGGTGGTGATGAACCATCTCACAATGACTTTGCGGGAAAATATAACCCACCCTATGTCCTTATAAAATCTTATGATGTCCAAGTCTATACTAAATATGTAGGAACCTATTATGGTGATGATCACCATTGGGCCATTTGGGTTCCTAAGATACTCGTGACTAACAAAAGATGACCTATTCAACAATGGGTACCTAAGACCAAGCATTAATTTCTTGTTGTACTATGCTTTTGGTGGGAGAAATGGGTGGTTGATAGTGGTGCCACTAGTCATATGACCAGAAGCAAGGAGATGTTTGATGATATAAAACCAAATACTACCAACATGTGTGTCACTTATAGAGATGGATCAACCTCTAAGGTATTGGGTTTGGGTAAGGTAGTGGTCACACCCTATTGTAGACATTATGCTTGTCAAAACCCTTTCATATAATTTACTTTCCGTTCATCAACTTACACTCATGGGCTTCATAGCCTATTTTGACCCCAAGGTTATGGTTCTCATGTGGAGTAAGACTCTCTCTATAGCCTTTGTTGGGAATGCCAAGAACGGTTTGTATGTGGTAGATTCAGTAACAAACTGATGTCTACGCACGCTTTCTATTCTTGTAGACAGTGTTGGGCCTCCAAGTGCAGAGGTTTGTAGAACAACAGCAAGTTTCCCTTAAGTGGATCACCCAAGGTTTATCAAACTCAGGGAGGAAGTGGTCAAAGGTAACCCTGCAATCAAGATACAAGAAGTCTCTTATGTCCCCAACACACCCAATACACTTGTCAAGTGTATAGGTGCACTAGTTCGGCGAAGAGATAGTGAAATACAAGTAATATGGATGATTATAAGTGGTAATTGCAATCTGAAATAAGAGTGGCAGGAAGCAAACATGTAACAAGACTGATTGTAAACGGTGTTTCAATGCTTAGAAACAATGCCTAGGGATCATACTTCCACTAGTGGACACTCTCATATAAATATCTTCTCTTTATGATGCTACCCTGAACTACTCTCCGGTTGGACCATGTAGGGCTATAACAGCACACCTTAAAGTTCGCATTACCCATCTAGATGACCCCTCACTATCACCTTGAGCGCTAGATGGTTCCAACAAACACCACAATCTCATAGAGACATCCAACTCAAATTATAATCATGACAAGTATTTAGGTAATCTTAGCCAAAGTGCCACACGGTGTGCACACTGTCAACTTCACACACGTGGGGATAAGCAGAGATTCATTAAAGCACTTGAGTAGCAGAATAGATCTATAGATTACAAAGCTCATGATCTCAATAATATCATGCATAGAGAGAGAGATGAACACATAGCTACCGGTAAGACCTTAGCCTCGAGAGAGAACTACTCCCTCCTCATCATGGGAATCAGCAACGGCGATGGAGATGGTGGTGGAGTCTATGGAGATGGCTCCGGGGGCACTTCCCCGTCCCGGCAGGGTGCCGGAACAGAGACTTCTGTCCTCCCAATCTCCTCTTCGGCGGCGGCGGTGCTGTGGAACTTTTCGTGGAATTCTGATCTGGTATTTAGGGTTTTCATCCTAGGGGATTTTATAGGCGAAGTGGCAAGGTCGGTGGGCGCCCGAGGGGCCCACACCACCCCCTAGCATGGCCTGGGCTAGCCCGCGCCACCAGGTGGTGTGGCCACCTTGTGGCCCCTCTTCGTCTCATCTTCTGGATCCATGAGTCTTCTGGTAAAATATTGACTTTGGCTTTTGTCCGGTCCAATTCCAAGAATATTTCTTTTCCAGATTTTCTGAAACCAAAAACAGCAGAAAACAGGCAACTGGAACTGTGGCATCTTGTTAATAGGTTAGTTCCAGAAAATGTATAAAAATACCTCAAAGTATGAACAAAACATAAGAAAGTAGATACTAAACAAGCATGGAACATCAAAAATTATAGATACGTTTACGATGTATCAACATCCCCAAGCTTAACGCCTGCTTGTCCTCGAGTAGGTAAGTGATAAAAAGAATAATTTTTGCGGTGACATGCACCATCACAATGTTGATCAAGGTATTTGTAAAAAATTGATAGCTGGGATGATAGTACTCTAACATAGACATCAAAGATATAGTTCTAACAATAAGACATAGCAACTATGTTGTAACATGAAAAGGTACAAACAAAAGATTCATGAATAATAATGCTTTGAAAGATGTTTGTTTGTTTATCATATAGAAAACATAATGAGAATGATATTCAGCTTGTCCCTCATGGTGTAGAAAAACATAAATGCATAGGACACCTTTAAAGTTCATAAGGGTGACTAGATACAAATAGTTTAAGAACAAGAAATATCAAAGTTATGAATCAATCAACAAGTTTTGGGACAATACACATTAAACTATGAATGACCACTATGCTCTCTCAATAGGTGCATAAAGATGGAAGATGGAGACTCAAAATAAAAGTAAAAGAAAGGCCCTTCATAGAAGGAAGCAGGGATTCAAGTTTCATAAAGAGCTTCCAAAAATTATGGTACTTATTAGCTTTCAGCTCTCATTGCCCCTATCATAAGCATATTTAGGTGATTAAGGTTAAAGTGAACAAATATGAGGATATGCCTGACAAGTTATAAGCTGAAAATCTCATGCCCCTTTCTTACGAGTACCGAACCTCATGTTACTCAACTTTAGTCACGAGTAAGTTCTTGTCATTGTAAGTACATGTGTATCGTAGAGAACTGCCAACGGGGTACCCCTTGCCCAATGATACAGAAGCTTTCCCATATCAAAATGACAAGGCAAGCAGACAATGAGCATCTCAACGATCTTTTTGTATGCTATTTGCATAGGGTTTTCCCTTTTTTCTTTTTTTAGGATGCTTCACAGATTGCTCACTATGGTTATGCTGCAAGTTTCCACCATGATTAGGCATGGCTTAGACTAGCCGCTCAGGCGTTTCTCTAACACATATACGAACTCCATGAGCCTTACAAGCTCCCCTTTCATTTCACCTTCTTGGGATCCATAAGCAAAAGAACATGATATCAACTAAATAAAGTGCAATGTTGAAAGCGTTCCCCATGGTAACATGGTTCTGCTAATTCACAACTTACAAAACGCAAGCATATACGCAACATAGATGAGCACAATGGTTGAAGTTTATTAAGTGCAAGAAAGTAAAGTGTGCCATCAAGTTCGTGAGAGCTTTAATCACTAATTTTCACATAACAAGTTTAATTCGGAAGGTAGATAATAACATGAATATACTTGGAATAGCAATAATGCTAATAGGTAGGTATGGTGGACTCTTTGGAATAACTTGGTTTTATTTGGAGTTGGATGCATGAGTGGAACCCATACTTGGTACATGTGGAGGCTAGCAAAAGACTGGGAGCGACCAACTAAGAGAGCAATAATGGCCATAATCATGCAAAGCGACAAAACATTATTAATTAAAGCATAAAGTGATATTACAAGTCGAAAACTAAATGATCATAGAGGCTATGGTGACTTGGTATAGTCTTAACATGGTGCGATCATGCGCCAAGTTAACCCAAATAAATCAAAGGAGACTACCACAATATTATGCTTTTATATGCTAAAACAACACACGATTCTTTCAAGGCTCATTAAGCAATCTCAATTGTTTGTAACAAGTCATGCTACAACAATATAATCACTAAGCATAAAGTCAAAGCAATATCAAACATGACATGATAATGTCTAGGCCATAGTCAAAACAAGCTTCCTTTTGTACCACTATAAGCATGAAACTTCCTACTCTTTTCCAACACCAATCAAAAACTAAAGCTAAACACAGTGCTAGCAAAGGAGAACACTCACGGAACAATAAGAGTGAAAACTAGAGTGTTCTAGGCAATGGATAACATGGTGTGTCTCTCTCCAAAAGAAGTGTGTTGGGATCCAACCAACTTATTTAAGCAAACCAAACAAAATAAAACTAAAAACAAAGACGCTCCAAGAACAACACATAGTGCATGAAACAATAAAAATGAAGTGTTTGGAAGAAACCTGAGATTTTTATTGATGAAGAAGGGGATGCCTTGGGCATCCCCAAGCTTTGATGCTTTTACTTCTTAAATATTTCTTAGGGTGACACGGGTGGCATCCCCAAGCTTAAGCTTTTGTCCATACTTCATATTATCACATTGTTCTTCCCTACACTTTAAAATTTCCTTCATACAAAACTTCACATAACCTTCATTAGCAACATTAGTGTATTCAAGATAATAAGTCTTTAGGTTCAGTTTCAACATAAGTAAAACTCCCATTAAAACACAAGCTACTATAGCAATTTCTTTTAAAAGTTCAAGTGATCAAGCAGAACTCAAAGATAAAGAGATTAAGAGGCAAATGCAAATAATGGTAGAAATCTGTCAAAACAGACCAGCATGTAAAAACCGATTTTTTCGAAGACCTTCTGTTGCTCAAATCAAAAAGTGATAAGCTAACGAAAGTTAGATAACAACCTGGGAAGAAGCACAAAAAATTACAGCTCAATCCGATGTATAAAATTTTTTCACGATTTTTTACAGTGAAGCACAAAAATCTGTTTCGGGACAACAACTTTCCCAAGTCTTACTTCTCTCATTAGAGGTTATTGTTGGCACAAAAACCACATAAAAAGGATAAGGAGAGGTTATTACTGAGGCAATAACTTCCAAGACTCAACAAAACTAAAATAAACTGAAAGTAAAGATATAAGGGGTTGTCTCCAAAAAGCTCTTTCTTTATAGCCATTAAGATAGGAAGGATAATTTCGATGATGCTCACATAAGAAATATGAATTGAAGTAAAAGAGAGAATCAAGAATCAAATATGGAACAAATTTAAGGCTAACCCACTTCCTATGAAAAATTATCTTGTAAATAAACAAGTCATGAAAGCACAAAGCAACAAACATAGGAAAGCAAAACAAGTGCAACTTGAAAAAATCAACATAAAGAGGGGAAACTTAATGTTGTTGAGATACATAAAACCATGTTTCCCTCTCTCATAATAACTTTCAGTAGAATCATGAATCAAAATTTGTTGGGGATATACTTTTCGGGTATCCTCACAGTTCCTCACTAACCAGGGTGGCCCACTTCGGGTTAGAGCTTTGCTTCACGGGCGGCCCAGTCAGGGAGAGAAGACAGAGTCCAGTCCGGCTACGGGAAGGCCTAGAAGACTTACCGACTTAGGCCCATAATGTCACTTGTAGTTCAAGATGTACTCTGTAACAAACTCTTAGTCGTAGCCGGATAGATCTCTCCTGTAAACCCTAGGCCGGATATCTATGTAAGTCGTCCTAGGGAGAGCCTTTAGGGCACCAGATAACACCCAATACTTTAGACCCTCAACTCGCACAGGCGAAACCCTTGTAACCCATATTCCGCTCGCCAGACATTAGATTGCTAGCAGGATTAGGATCCGTCCAAAGCCGGCGGATTCGAACCTGGGTAAACTTGTGTGCTCATCGTCCTGGAATACCGTACGTCTCACCCCCCCCCCCTCTCTTCTGCACGCCTCGAGGACCCCCTCATGGCGTACTTGTCATCAATCCGACGACAGTTGGCGCCCACCGTGGGGCAAGTGAGCTTCAGATCTATGTTCCGAGCGGAATCTGCAAGAATCGGAATCGGCGAGACCATCGCCGTTGGTCGCATCCTCTACGCCAGCGACGTCCCTCTCATCGTTCTCGACGAGACTTGGATTCCGGCAGAGGAGGCCGTGACTGCCTACACAATCATGTCTTTTAGCGAGATCGATGTTTACATCGGTTTCGCTGAACCTGCCCAACCCACCCCAGCGGTGATGATAGAGGCAGAAGAATTTTCTGGGTCCCCTTTGTCCGCGGAGGCGGCAGAATTCCGGATCTCAGAAAACCCTAATCCCACCCAGCCCGCACCAGTTGCGGAGATAGTGGAGAAACCCGAACCTGAAGAAGACCTAGCGGTCAACATCGAATCTGGAGTGGATCTCCCCGGAGGAGCTGAATCCCAGATCGACCCACCCGTGGAAGTCGAAATCCAGGAGGAGCATATCAACGACACTGATTCCGGCTCTGATGATGCCGGAACAGACAGGCCTTTCCTAAGGTACACACTACGAAGTATGATACTGCAAGGCGAAAGCGCAGATGCAATCCTCGAGACCATCAAAAGTTTCGATATGGCTGATCACGAAAGCCATAGGTACCTCAGGAAGCACGCGTCGCACTTTGTCGGATACGTGGGATCCGGATCCGGCTCTGCCGATGCTGGAGAAAACACCGACTCGGTGCTGGAGGCAATTGGAACAAACGTCGACGTACCCGCATCCTCGGATGAGTCATGGATGGATGAAGAAGGAGAAGCCATGGATGAATGATTCGGGGAACACTCTCCCAAAGCGCAGGATGACATGGACGTCGGAGATAATCCCGAAGTCCAGATGTCTAAAAGTACCGATCAGATCTTGACTCCGAGAAACGGACCCAAAGCCGTCTTTGCTACTGGCGCTGCCAAGAAGGCAAAGAAGAAGAACAAAAAAAACAAGACCCCGATAAAAGACCCTCTGACAGAGGAGGTGATTGCTGAGGAATACGAAGAAGACTCGGACGGAGCACTTATCCCAGACGAGCTGAAAAAAGAAGCTTCGGTGGATGGACACGTGATCACTGAAGGTGCACGTAAACTCATTGATGCCGCATTAACCACACCTATCCCTACAGCTGCAGAACTTACTGCAGATGAGCTGGATGAAAGGGCGCAAGCCCTAGAAGCGCGTCGTCAACAACTCCTCGATGAAGCCAAAAACATCGAGGTGGAGAAGAAACGCATGTCGAACAAGGGGTACATGTCTTGTGTGCATCAGAAGACACGGAAGCGTCACATAGATGACAACCAATTCCCATGTGTCCGTGCCGTCCTTTTTGGAGATGAGATGGGGAAGCCATGGAAAGATAGCAACGGAGATTGGGTATACCCAACACCAGTACAAAATAACGTGGCAGCCCGAGAAATTCTATCGGCTAATCCAGGACAAGAGGAGATCCGTTTGGGTATCAAGCTACTCAACAAGGGACTGGAGCATCAAAAGGTCGCCCTGTCCGGAAGTCAAAAACTGGTATTAGATGCTGACCAATGTCGCACGGATCCGGCATGGGCTGGCGTAAGACCCCATTATGTTCCGAAGCAGTATTATCGCCTCGAACGATGGGAAGACAATTATTTGAGAACTGGATCTTCAGGACAGCATCACAAAACCACACGAGGTTGGGGCAATGTCGCACCAGCGGCCGAGAAAGACGCCATCGCTGCCCTGAATCCGACGAGTCCTCCCTGACGAGAATCTAAGGATTAAAGGGGAGAAGATAAAGAGAAACGTCAGGAGGAGGATCGTCAGAGAATGCCGCCTCCTAGACATGAGAACCGTTCGGCTGAGCCTCACTATGGTGGGAACGATGGACGAAGGAACGACGAAAACCATGCAGGTACAAGCCGGCAGGGGGCTCGTCGTAGTCAAGACCCTCCCCGGAATCGGAATAATGACGTTCCGGACGGAGGCCAGCGATCAGCCGGAAACTACCCCGCTGCACCACCCTCTCCACCACACAATTATCACAACGGCCCCCACGGAGGTCAAGGAGGACATGGCGGAGGAGGTGGTGGCAGAAGCCGAAGTCCGGCTCCAAGGCACCGCAGCCACAGCCGGCATTCGGGATGAT
Organism: Avena insularis; assembly: GCA_023614405.1. Classification (NCBI taxonomy): domain Eukaryota; kingdom Viridiplantae; phylum Streptophyta; class Magnoliopsida; order Poales; family Poaceae; genus Avena; species Avena insularis. The sequence continues at coordinate 326,654 of CM042695.1, read as the reverse complement.
CCCTATCCCCGAATGACACAAGGCATAGGATCAACTCCAACATAGAGGCTCGGCGCTACGAAAACGATGATGTGTACGTGGGCCCAAAGTGCTTCGGACCACGCATCAGAGCTACAAAGTTCCCGGAAGGATTTGCTATCTCAAGACATATTCAAGCCTACAACGGCATTGCTCGGCCAGACACCTGGTTACAGGATTTCTTCCAAGCTTGCTGCATCGCCAAAGGCGGAAACAGCCTGGTCGCAACTCAATATCTCCCACTCATGCTGAGGAAGACGGCACGATCATGGCTCAATGAGCTTCCGGCGAACACCATCCACAACTGGTATGATTTACAAAGTGCGTTCTTTCGGAATTTTTAAGGCACATATCGGAGGCCCTGTACGGTTGGAGACCTACAGCGTTGCACCCAGAAAGCCGGAGAAACTTGCCGGGATTACCTCGCATGATGGATTGACACCAAGAAGTCCTACGAAGGAGTAAACGATCAAACTGCGATTGAAGCTTTCATCGCAGGTCTCCCAATTGGTTTACTGCGCCATCGCTTGAAGTGTGACAAGGTTACTGATATGGGAGAAATGATAGAAATAGCGAGCAAGTATGCAGATGTTGACGACGATGCAGAGGGATTACTCAATGCCCTGGTTGTGCCTCAGTCGGCAAAACAACCAAAGCAACAAGCTCATAAGCGCAAAAATACCTCGGAAGAAAAACCCAACGCGGAGACAGCGGTAGTCACTACTGTTTCCGGGTCTAGAGGATGAGGAGGACGTGGCGGAGGCCGCGGGCGTGGCCGTGGGACATCAAGGGTCCAAGGTAGAGGAGAGCAACAACTAGGCAAAACCTACACTTGGGCCGACATCGCCAATAACCCATGTGTGCATCATTTGGACGCCAATGGGGGTTCATCCCACACCAACGCTGAATGTCGTTTTAACGACGACATAAAGAGAGATGATACCGCGGGCTACAAAGCTAAGCGCAAGAAGGGAAAGAAAAATCCTGAAAAAGACAAAGAGACCAAGGAAGATTCCGACATGGAGGAAGCCGACGCTTCAAATCCCAAGTCGGAAGGGAAGAAAACTTTTCCCACCAAGAAGGACACTTACGTCACCTTCCTCGGATCTCAACCAGCAAAGGTCAAGAAAGCAGTTCTACACGAGCTCAACGCAATAGTTTCGGCTGTCCCTCAGTATCTGAACTGGTCGGAAGTAGCAATAATGTTTGACCGCGCTGATCATCTGCCTAAGCTATATAGGCGAGGAAAATACGCCTTAATCGTCAATCCACTTATTGATGGTTATGGTTTCTCCAAGACCCTCATGGACGGTGGTAGCAGCATCAATATTCTCTATGTCAAAACGCTACGCCGGATGAAGATCTCGGAAACACAGCTGAACCACAGCTACTGATCTTTCACGGAGTTGTCCTGGGAAGACAGGCTAATTCCACAGGAGAGATCACTTTGGATGTTACTTTTGGAACACCAAAGAATTATCGGACGGAGGCACTTTCCTTCGAAGTGGTCCCGTTCAAGAGCGCATACCACGCTATATTCAGACGTCCGGCTTACTGGGCTTTTATGGCTCGTCCGTGTTACATTTACAATATGATGAAAATTCCAGGTCCCAACGGCGTAATCACCATCAGGGGAGACCCGAAGAAGGCGCGAGAATGCAAGGATGGAAATGCCGCCTTCTTAGAAGCCGTCTTTGCGCCCAGAGTACCAGGAGATTAAGAAGAGCATAGATCCGTCGAGATGCTGCGGACGAAGAAGGAGGTGACAAAGCCAAATCCGGAGTTCAAGGCATCGAAGAAGACGAAGACGACGCCGTTGAAGGATGGACCCTCAAGGTGACCCAGATAGGCGTAGGCCTAAGTAGCTCATAGGAAAGCGCGCTCGTCAAGTTCCTCCAAGCAAATCAAGATATCTTCGCATGGCAGCCATCTGACATGACCGGAGTACCTAGGGAACTTGCCGAGCACTCTCTAAATGTAAACCCAAATGCTAAACCCGTCAAACAGTCCTTACGACGGTTTGGTGATGAAAAGCGTAAGGCAATAGCTAAGGAACTAGCGCGGCTCGAGTTAGCCGGATTCATAGAAGAGGTCATCCATACTGATTTACGGATGTGTGTTGATTATACTGCATTGAACAAGGCTTGTCCAAAAGATCCGTTCGCTCTGCCTAGAATTGATCAAGTTATCGATTCTACGGCAGGCTTGGAACTCCTCTGTTTTCTCGACGCATATTCCGGTTATCACCAAATACGGATGAAGGAATCTGACAAAGTCAAGACTTCATTCATAACCCCCTTCCGAACCTTCTGTTTTGTTACAATGCCCTTTGGGTTGAAGAACGCAGGAGCTACGTACCAGCGCATGATGCAGTGTTGCCTCCACGACCAACTCGGACGCAATGTACATGCATACGTGGATGATATCACGGTCATGTCCAAAAAGAAGGAAACATTGATTTCCGACTTGGAGGAGACGTTCGCCAATCTACACAAATACAACATCATGCTTAACCCGAAGAAATGCTTCTTTGGAATACCAGCCAGAAAATTGTTAGGTTTCATCGTGTCTCAAAGAGGCATAGAGGTGAACCGCGACAAGATCAAGGCTATTCTCAATATTTCCAGGCCAACTCGCCTGAAGGACGTACAAAGATTAACTGGTTGCATTGTTGCGGTCAGTCGATTTGTAAGCCGGCTTGGTGAAAGAGCCGCACCATTATACAAACTCTTGAAGAAGACCAAAGATTTTGTCTGGACCGACGAAGCTGAAGTTGCACTACAAGACCTGAAGAAAGTACTCTCATCTGCTCCTATCCTTGCAGCGCCGGAACATCAGGAACCGATGTTGCTTTATATTTCTGCGACAAATAAGGTCGTTAGTATCGTCATGGTGGTGGAGAGACCAGAGGAAAATCAGGATCACCTGGTGCAGCGTCCGACTTATTTTATCAGCGAGGTCTTGATAGAATCAAAAAAGCGATATCCGCACTATCAAAAGTTGGCTTACGGTGTTTTCCTAGCATCTCGTAAGTTACGACACTATTTTCAGGAACATCCAATTACCATGGTGAGCAAAGCTCCCATGAGAGACATAATCAACAACAGCGACGCCACAGGACGTGTCGCCAAATGGGGCATAGAGCTCTCAGCTTTCGATATTGAGTATAAACCTCGGACAGCAATCAAATCCCAGATCCTTGCTGACTTTGTCGCTGATTGGACAGAGACGAAGGAGAACATGGTCCTCCACGAGTGAATCTGGACCCTCTTTTTTGATGGGTCTAAGGCTCGAGGGGGCTCGGGGGATGGCGTGGTGCTCAAATCACCCCAAGGAGATAAACTATTATACGTGTTGCAGATCCACTTCACAGCGACAAACAATATTGCCGAGTATGAAGCACTGCTGCACGGAATCCGGATTGGCAAGGATATTGGCATCCGACATTTGATGTGTTACGGAGATTCGGATCTTGTTGCTTAGCAAGTCTCGGATATTTGTAATGCAAATAAGCACATGGCAGCATATAAAGATGTCGTGAATGATCTATCTAAATCGTTCGAAGTGTTTGAAGTTCAACACGTCCCTCGAGCAGAAAATGAGGAAGCAGATGCACTATCTCGAATAGGCTCTATGCGGAAAGAGGTCCCGGATGGCGCATTTTTAGAGCACCTCAAAGTTCCCTCGATAAAGGGAGTAGATGAGGAATATCCGACCAAATCCGACTCACCTTTAATAGCAGTATTGGCTGTAACTCCCAGCTAGACTCAACCCTACCTTGATTACTTGGTAGATGGCAAATTACCCAAAGACGAGGTGCTGAGCCGGCAGATTATCCGACAAGCAAAAGCCTATACTATTGTTAAAGGTGAGCTCCATAAACGGAGTGTTTCTGGGGGTTTTCAGCGCTGTGTATCTCCGGAAGAAGGAGTGGAGATCTTAAGAGAAATCCACGGCGAGTGTGGTCACCCTGCGCAGCCAAATCTTTAGTGGCAAAAGCTTTTCGACATGGATTTTTCGGCTTATTTCGAGGCAGATGCCGAACGATTAGTCAAGACATGCAAAGGCTGCCAAAAGTACGCCAAGCAAGCTCATGTTCTGGCTGATCAGCTGCGAACAATACCTATAACATGGCCTTTTGCGGTCTAGGGCCTTGATATGGTAGGACCTTTTAAACGAGCACCAAGTGGATTCACGCACCTCTTAGTGATGGTGGACAAATTCACAAAGTGGATCGAGGATAAACCTGTCACTAGTTGTGATGGAGCAACGGCCAAAAGATTTCTCGAGAATGTTATAATACGGTATGGTTATCCGCATAGCATTATCACGGACAACGGGAGTAACTTTTCTATGGGAGAACTGGCTGAATTCTGCAATGAGCAAAATATCCATCTTGACATTGTGTCAGTCGCACATCCACAGGCTAACGGACAAGTCGAAAGAGCAAATGGTTTAATTCTACAAGTCTTGAAACCAAGACTCGAAGCACCACTGAGACGTGCTGCGGGGGCTTGGGCAGAGGAACTACCCTCTGTAATTTGGAGTTTGCGAACAACTCCGAACAGGTCAACAGGATATACACCTTTCTTCTTGGTCTATGGTGCAGAAGCAGTTCTTCCTAGTGATTTAATTCATACTTCTCCTAGAGTGTCCATGTATATTGAAGAGGATGCCGAGATTTCTCGACAAAACAATCTTGACTTAGTCGAAGAAGTTCGCGTCGTTGCTGAAATGAGATCTACAGCCTATCAGCAGAAGTTACGCAAGTATCATAGCCAGAGAGTCCGAACTAGATCTTTCAATAAAGGCGATTTGGTTCTCCGGCTTGTGCAACAAAGAAAGCACAAACTTTCCCCGGTATGGGAAGGGCCCTTTTAGTTAGTCGAGTATTGCACAATGGATCGTACTACTTAACTGACATGAGGCAAGTCAAAGAAAGACCTGCTACTAAGAAGAGAAAGAGAGCTGGAGGCAGTACAAATCCGGATGAGTTAGACAGACCATGGAATATTGCTCAGTTACGTCCCTTTTATTCTTAGTTTATCCTTCTTTGTAATCATACATATGTACATGTTCTATGAGAAATAAAAGTTTTGGTTACCTCAAAGTTTTCCTGAGAAATTTTTACCATCTTATTTCCTAATGATCATGTCATAGTCGAAAATCCCAGAATGCTTGAAAGTACTTTATGCTCATGTTCGTTCTGGTTTAGATTTCCGACTCTAAAACTTCTACCTTCGGGTATAACTCTAAAAAATTCTAGTCTTTACTTAGGTTATTTGTCTGATTGCTGGATGCAGGTATTTTCCGAGTAGTGAATTGTTGGTACTAGAAGCCGTCTTTGTTTCCGAGTTTAAACTGGTTTAGCAATTGAGCTCCGTTGCTCGGCAAAGTTTCCGGCTGAAGGTTTAGCCGGCTCACAAAAGGGACGAGGCGGAAAGCCAGATAAACGATAAGTAGAGACGAAAAATTCTAAGTGCTTATGCAAACATTTCAAGCACACCAAAAGTCTAAAACAAAAGTGCTGAATAGATAAAAAAAACTTAGCACTAGCAAAAGCCATAGTACTTTATATTTACAAAACGCATCATGTTCTTTCACAGAATAATACATAAGTTTGTGGTCTATGATGCAGGAGGAGATGAAGGATCTACTGCCTCGCTGGTCACTCCGCCTTGATATCGTTCCGAGATGTCCGGATCCGAGGTGGTCCGTTCATCGTCGGAAACTTCTTCGGCATCTTCTGGAGGAGGTGGCGGAGTATCCATGCGGGTGAAGAAGGGGATCTCGTAGCTGGTCAGATCAGCTACGTGGCACCCATATCCGGCGCAGGAGTGCATGATGGCTTGAAGGTCCTGCTCCTGGCCGTCTTCGTCTACCTTGCAGTACCCTTTAGTCACTTGCCATATTTCCATGTTTCCATGGTGGCTCATGACCATGGAGAGGGCATTTTGCGCGGCAGTCCGTGCGTAGGACATGTTCCAGTCCCTAACAAGCTGCGGCATCTCCTTGGCCTTCTCCCGCACCTGGAAGTCCGACATGCTTGGCATGTCTGGAATCCTGAGAGACTCGCCAATATCCTCAAGGGATTGGCGGTAGTCATGAAGAAGATCACCGACTTGGGTAAGCCGGTGAGTGCGGGGCTCGGACGAGGAGGAGTCCGTCAAGTTCAGAGGACCTATACACAAAATGAAGATAAGGAAAAACCGACATTGATAAAAGTCGAGGAAATGATAAGTCAGATAGATGGAACTTACTAAGAATGACGTTGCCAATCTTGGCTTTCTCCTCCCGGAGACTCTGGGGTTCAGCCCGGAGTGCTTGGGAGATATCCTTCTCTCTGCCAACCTCATTCTTGAGGTCCGAGATAACTTTATCTTGAGCGGCAATCTTGCGATCACGCTCTTCAGTGGCCATGGAGGAGTATTCTAGGACTTGATCTATGCTCGTTTCATGATCCACCTTGAGCTTTTCCAGCTCTTGGCGAAGTCCTTTGTTCTCCACCACCAAGGTCTTGAGGTTCTCGGCTCTTCAATCATAGCGATGGATTGTTTCACCAACGCTGTAAGTCAAAAAAGAACAACAGTTCAGAAAAATTCGACATTAAAAAGCAAAAGGCAAGGTTTGAATCTCGAAATGTTTACCTTCGGCTTCGTCCTTGGCTACCTTGAGCTCAACATTTTTAAGCCGGAGAGCTTTGATCTCTCTCCGCTTATTACAGACATTGGACAATAATTCCTGGTTATAGGAACATACTTTCTGTAATTCTGAATACCCAAAGTCAGAAAGCTACTTAAGACTTAGGCTAATATTTTTACTAAATATCAGCACGAGCCTTGGGGGCTACACTAGTTCGTTCTTTGGCATCCTAATGAAAGCATAAACTCGGATTCTATATCCTACTTCATGCTTGGGGGCTAGAGGATATGATATAACATAATATAAAAACAAGAGTTGGAATTCCGACTTACATATTGCTCACGGGTGAGTTTGTCTAAACCCGTGTTCACTTCAGCTGCCACCTTCTCGGCGAGAGTAAGAGGGATCACTGGAGCTGTTGGAAGCTCGCCAGTCCTGATCCTCTCGTCGCGAAGGCGGACTTGAGTAAGAAGGTCGGAGAACTTGATGTCCTCTGCTTCTTGCGCCTCCTCTTCGGGGGATAGATGGCTTTTGTCCAGGACTTGCCTGGCTAGCCGCTGGATCTCCTCTGAAGATTTCCGGGTCAGGCCAAATTTGGCAAGACCCGGATTGTTGAGGATGTTGTCGGCGAAGACTTCAGCCGAGGGATCATTACCCGAAGAGGGTTCACCCTTATCTTGAGCTGACACACTAGTGGTGACGTCAGTATGCGAACCAAGGATCGTCGGCTCCGCTTGAGGAGCCGGATCTTTTGCAATCACCAGAGAAGGGATGATCGCCGGAGTTGCAGAAGGTTGAGGGACCGAACTCGGAGGAGCCACGGCAGGGGAAGCTATTGTAAGCTTCATCTGGCGCAAGGGCTTCGAAGAAGTCCCCTTCCCCTTGCCCTTGATGATTGATTTTGCTCTGAGAAAGTAGTAAAGTTGGAAACATTACATCTCGGAAAGAAACTTGAGTAAACAACAAAGGCGGAAAAGTTGTGACAGAAGGTTACCTCTTCACGACTGGCACCTCCTTTGTGCCAATTGCTACTGTCGGAGCTTTGCGCTTCTTGAGCGCAAGATCCGGCAGTGGAACCACTTCCACCTCCTAAGAGAAGTCCGGAGGGTATCCTTCGAGCGGAGCAAGTTCCGACTCGGGGATGTCAGCAAGCTGAAAACAAGAAAACGTATCAGCATTGCAATGTAACTCGAAGATAGAAACACATAAAAGATGTGATGATAAAAGCTTACCGGAACCACGGGGTTTTCCGCCGTATGCATATCTAGAGAAACCTCCGGAATCCTCCTCTCGATCCACTCCTTGATCATCCACTTGATCTGGGTTATGTAGCCCTAAGTGGTGTAGGCTTTGGGGCTGATGTGGAGGGAGTCGGTCAGGGAAGACGTGACGGAATGCATCAGTCTATCCCCATGGACTGAAGTGGCTATATCCAGCATGAGACCCAGCACTGGACCAAGTCGGATCCCTTCAGACCATTGTGCTTGATCAGATATTCGATCCGCCTCTTAGCGAGGATCAGATCATGTGTGAGAGCCGGAGCAGCCTCGTCCCAGGAAGGTTGGGCTGTGGCAGCTCCGTCAACAAAAGCCGGCAAAGAAGTAGCTTTGCCGAGAGCCAGAATATCCCGATGGTAGAAAAAAGTGGCTGGCCATTGCTTGACCGAGTCACTGGCAGAAATTTTGGGATATGCCCGGTCTCGTCTAAGAGAAAAACTAATAGTGCCGGTGATGTAAGGAACACCGGCAGTGATGGAATTCCTCCGGACATGAAAGTAAAACCAGAAGAGAAGCAAACTCGGCCTAATGCCGAGAAAGCCCTCGCAAAGCGCAGCATATGCGCTCATCTCTAGAATGGAGTTGGGAGGAAGATTGTGGAGTTGAACTCCATAGTGGTCAATCACCTCGGAGAAGAACTCCGAGGGAGGAAAGGACAAACCTCGGTCCAGATGGGTGCCGAAGTGGACATGCTCTCCCTCGTGCAGATTGGGGACGGTCTCGCCGGAGCCGCTCTGCCAGTTGCCGACGGCGAGGAGCCCCTCCTTCTCCACATTCTTGAGGCCTGCTTCGTCAAGAGCGCAGGGGATCCAGATTCCCCTGTGGCTTTCTTTCTCTGCTGCTGGTTCCGCCTTCGCCGCCGTTGTTGCCGCCGCCAAACTGGAGGAAGAAGATGAAGCCATTTTCTCCGGTCGAAGGGTGACCTTAAAGGGGCGGCGCTAGGAGATTTGTAGAGGGAGAACGAGGAGGCTCTGTGCGTGCAGGAGGATTGGGAGGAAAGGAACGGCAAGGGACTGGTGGAAGGAGAAGAAGAAATCCGAACCCCTTATATCCACCTACCTGCGCTAAGATTCGTGCAAATGCTACAGTGAAACCGCCACGCATTGTGGAAAGAACTGGGAAGGGCCCGCGTGATGATTGCGTCGCCTCGATCTCCATGCACGCATTGAAACGGCGCCTCGGTTCCGCAAACCGCGGACCCACCAATGGTCGTGCTGACGGAACGTCTGTCAGATAACGTGACTTGACCATGCTTGTGTCAGGTGGCGTTAGAGATCAAGTTTCGGCTTAGTTTAAAAGCGAGCTGGAAAATCCGAGTAACTAATTGAAAGGTCTGACTTACTTTTAAGACCCGGATCGTATTTTTTGTTGTGAAGTTTCAGGAACCCTTCAAGATTCTGCAAGCCGAAGATCAAGCTAGACGATGATAAAATCCGACTTTGGATCTTGGAGGCCTCCGGGGGCTGCTATTGGGGATATACTTTCCGGGTATCCTCACAGTTCCTCACTGACCAGGGTGGCCCACTTCGAGTTAGAGCTTTGCTTCACGGGCGGCCCAGTCAGGGAGAGAAGACGGAGTCCAATCCGGCTATGGGAAGGCCCAGAAGACTTACTGACTTAGGCCCATAATGTCACTTGTAGTTCAAGATGTACTCTATAACAGACTCTTAGTCGTAGCCGGATAGATCTCTCCTATAAAACCTAGGCCGGATATCTATATAAGTCGTCCTAGGGAGAGCCTTTAGGGCACCAGATAACACCCAATACTTTAGACCCTCAACTCGCACAGGCGAAACCCTTGTAACCCATATTCCGGCTCTGCCGTATTACTGGATTGCTAGCAGGATTAGGATCCGTCCAAAGCCGGCGGATTCGAACCTGGGTAAACTTGTGTGCTCACCGTCCCGGAATACCGTACGTCTCACCCCCTCTCTTCCACACGCCTCGAGGACCCCCTCATGGCGTACTTGTCATCAATCCAACAACAAAATTAACAATATAACTATCACATAAAACATTCTTATCATGGGCCACATGCATAAAAAATATTACTCTCCATGTAAGCATAGTCATTCTTATTAATCATAGTGGGAGAAAATTCAACACAATAGCTATCATTATTATTCTCATCACCATAATCATCAAATATAGGAGGCATATTGTAATCATAATTAATTTTCTCCCCATAGTAGGTGGACTGAAAATATCATACTCATCATTGTAATCATCATATATCGGAGGTATAGTATCATCAAAGTAAATTTTCTCCTGCGTGCTTGGGGGAATAAAAATATCATGCTCATCAAAACCAACTTCCCCAAGCTTAGCATTTTCCATATCATTAGCAATAATGGTGTTCAAAGAATTCATACTAATAACATTGCTATTAGCATGCAAATAAAGTTCCATAGGTTTCTTAATTTTCTCTTCAAACGCTTCATGTCCTAACTCAAGATAAATACTATAAAGCTCTCTAATTTTTGTTGTTGTTTTCCATTAAGCCTAACTAGTGAAAATAAAAACAAGAAACAAAAAGATATAATTGCAGAATCTAAAGGAAATAACTTCGAGCACTCACACACCAGCAACAATACTAGAAGATAGCTTAGTAGCCAGAGGATGTGAGTACCTTTTACCTTACCTCCCCGACAACGGCGCCGGAAAATAGCTTGATGTCTATGCATGCTTCTATTCTTGTAGACAGTGTTGGGCCTCCAAGTGCAGAGGTTTGTAGAACAACAGCAAGTTTCCCTTAAGTCGATCACCCAAGGTTTATCGAACTTAGGGAGGGACTGGTCAAAGGTATCCCTCTCAAGCAACCCTGCAATCAAGATACAAGAACCCTCTTGTGTCCCCAACACACCCAATACACTTGTCAAGTGTATAGGTGCACTAGTTCGGCGAAGAGATAGTGAAATACAAGTAATATGGATGATTATAAGTGGTAATTGCAATCTGAAATAAGAGTGGCAGGAAGCAAACATGTAACAGGACTGATTGTAAACGGTGTTTCAATGCTTAGAAACAAGGCCTAGGGATCATACTTTCACTAGTGGACACTCTCATATAAATATCTTCTCTTTATGATGCTACCCTGAACTACTCTCCGGTTGGATGATGTAGGGCTATAACAGCACACCTTAAAGTTTGCATTCCCCATCTAGATAACCCTCACTATCACCTTGAGCGCTAGATGGTTCCAACAAATACCACAATCTCATAGAGACATCCAACTCAAATTATACTCATGACAAGTATTTATGTAACCTTAATCAAAGTGCCACACGGTGTGCACACTGTCAACTTCACACACGTGGGGATAAGCAGAGATTCATTTAAGCACTTGAGTAGCAGAATAGGTCTACAGATTACAAAGCTCATGATCTCAATAAGATCATGCATAGAGAGAGATGAACACATAGCTACCGGTAAAGCCCTTAGACTCGAGAGAGAACTACTCCCTCCTCATCATGGGAATCAGCAACGGCGATGGAGATGGCGGTGGAGTTGATGGAGATGGCTCCGGGGGCACTTCCCCATCCCGACATGATGCTGGAATAGAGACTTTTGTCCCCCGAATCTCCTCTTCGGTGGCGACGGCGCTGCGGAACTTTTCATGGAATTCTGATCTAGTATTTAGGGTTTTCGTCTCGGAGGATTTTATAGGCGAAGAGGCAAGGTAGGTGGGCGCCCGATGGGCCCACACCACCCATGGCGCGGCCTGGGCTGGCCCGCCACACCAGGTGGTGTGGCCACCTCGTGGCCCCTCTCCGTCTCGTCTTCTAGCTCCGTGGGTCTTCTGGTAAAATATTGACTTTGGCTTTTGTCCGGTCCAATTCCGAGATTATTTCTTTTCCAACTTTTCTGAAAACAAAAACAGCAGAAAATAGGCAACTGGCACTGTGGCATCTTGTTAATATGTTAGTTCCAGAAAATGTATAAAAATACCTCAAAGTATGAACAAAACATAAGAAACTAGATACTAAACAAGCATGGAACATCAAAAACTATAGATATGTTTATGATGTATCACAAACCCACACCTACTGTGGCTTGCCTAAAGGCTAAAGGTGACGTGGGATGGCTTTGGCATAGCCGTCTTGCCCACGTCAACATGATGTCTTTGCAAAGTCTCCACATGGGAGGTCACATCCTTGGACTAAAATATAATGTTTGTTTTGTCAAAGATCGTGTGTGTAGGTCATGTATTGAAGGAAAGCTCCATGAGATGGCTCATCCCCCACAACAACCATCTATTCCGATGGGATCTTAGAGGTTCTTCACATGGACCTCTTTGGTCCTCCATCTTTTGATGGCCTTGGGGGAAATAAGTATTGCTTGATTATTTTGATGACTACTCCGTTAGGAATAATGCCCTAGAGGCTCATGTTCTGCCTTGTATTTGTAACCCAGTATCCGGCTTAGAGATAGTTGTATGTTTTACTGCAATTGTTGCATGTGTGGAACCACATAGTCATATCTAGCTCTAGCCAGTTTGTCCTTAGTGTTTGTGGTTGGGAGGGAAACCCACTCCAGAGAATAATTTTTAAGTCGGAAGATGACAATGTTTCACGTGTCGTGAGTATGGAGATGCTACCCATCTTGCATTGGCTAGTCGGAAGAGGTACGATAGCTAGACCAATCCAAAGGTTAGTAGGACGTGAGAACACCGTCATACGCTTAGACTAACACAATGGAATCCTTAGACCTGGGGGGATCACACGATCTGAGTTGTGGAAAAGCCAACTTTGACTCCATCTAACGCTCACTGTAACTGGGAGTCATAAGGGTGGTATTGGGCCAACTTCGAAACAAGTTGCATGACGTGGATCAGCCAAGAAGGAATTTTCCCCTCCATCTCGGAGAGATATTCTGTGGGCCCTCTCATGTGATATGATTCAAAAGCATGGCCATGTACTACTCGATCAAGTGTTAATCGAGGTTGACATGGGTATGATTACTCGGGTGCTTATGATTCGTTACCCTGGATGCATAAAGGCTCATGGCCCATGAAGATTCAAGATGATGGCCTAAGAAGCATCGGATGAAGGCCTTAGTTGTATTAGGAAAGGAAATATGAACCAACATTATGTTGGTGTTGTAATCATACATATGTAACCTATCCGTATACGGCTTTGAGACCCGTCCTATTATATATAGGACGGGAGAAGCCTACAAGGAGGGACCGGAAAAACCCCCAAGCGACATGTAATTGCGGTGACCCAGCATACCACTGCATGATGTAGTACACTATAGTCATTGACATAACACCAATGAAACACCATTCACTAGTATTACATCCCTCAGAGTGGTACAACAGAAACACAACAAGTCAAATACATGACTATAGATTACAACTCGACTCTTCACAAAAGATCCAGACAACACTCTAGGTTAAAGAGGAAGAAAACAACTTATTACAAAGAAGAACGAGAAATAACATCTCAAAATCATCTGGTGACTAATACTAGTATCTAAACCAATTGGTTTGCAATTGCTGCTATTGCAATGCTCTACAGAAGTGGGTTCTAGGGCTAGAGATTATACTCCTATCTAATCAGAGACTTCGTCTTCACTTCAGCTGATATATATGTTGACTCCATTGAATTCATTGAAGAACTTGATCCTTCGGTGATGATTCGTTGAGCAAGAGTTGATTTTGATGATGTCTTCCATGGCTAAGAACCTAGAAAGGGTTAAGAAGGTACGGTTGAGTACGAGCGTACTCAGCAAGTTCACTGAAAAGGAGTGTTTGATGCACTAACTACAGCTGCATACCATAGGTCGTAGGCAATGCAGGTTTTCGTAAACATATCTTCAAAGATTGCTTTTATTCTGAAAAACTATGTTCGCCAGCCTTCACAGGTTGATTAGAACTTTCATGGAGTTCCTTTCCTGTCGCGTTCATAGATCCTTCCCGAAATAGGGAGTAACATGTCACAGTTCTTACACTCTATAGAGGTGCGTTGCTTTACCATGAGAGATCAAATCCTTGTTGCACAACCGGGCAATCTTTACCATCCACATTTCCGTGATGTGGGGCCGAGTAGATGATCCAAGCCAATCACTTCCCTTCTCCGTGACCCCACATGAATACACGACCCCCCAGGACATGCCATACCTCTGTTAAGCCCCTTTCAGACAAGCTATAACTTTGGTAGGCCCCTGAAGACTCTATGAGATGGTTGTGCCCCTGGTAAGCTCCCTAAAGGTCCGACTGTACCTTCTGGCATCTGCTCACATATAGTCTAGACACCAAAATCACGGGGACTAAGGGGTCCCATCCCATGCTGAGCCTCGAAAGGTACTACAGCCCATGAAATGGTCATCCATCCATGCGAAAGGAAGAAGATCCAGCTAACTTCTCCGTTCCATTCCAAATCTCATGGTTAACGCATAATATACGATGCTAGAATCACTGGCGACATTGGTTGATTAAGTCCTAGATATTAGGTTCCTTTACCACTAGAACAGTATCAATAGATTATTACCATTTGGTAAATAATCCATAATCATATTATTTTGAAAATAGTGTTTTTGGACCTTTTTGAAATGCAGGTGATGATAACATTTGAGTTACAAGCATTTTATAGAAAGTAACCAATGGACATTGGCAATCCCTCGTATGGAGAATGTCATGGGGGTAGACCCGCGGGGCCCTCGGATTAGGTTTTTGTCGGAGAAGGACCATCCGAGCATCAGGATGCCATGAGAACAAGTGTGTGGCCCTAGCATAAATGCACAAGTGTGGTGGATAGCTCAGGGATGGAAAACCTAGCCCAGTGTGTCCGTCTACAGCGCATGCAATAACACTTAGATAGGTGTGTTGGACCTGCAGGAGGAAACTCCCGCCGCGGTTCAAATAGAGTGAAACCGGTGGAGCCTTGGGCCTAGCCTTGGTTTTCCATGTAGTTATGACCTAAGCAAACCTAAACCACCAGAAAAGAACAATGGCAAGCCCTCGTACGGAGAATGCTACGGGGTAGACCCGCGGGGCCCTCAGATTAGGGTTTCGTCGGAAAAGGACCGTCTGAGCGCCGGGATTCCACGAGAACACGCGTGTGGCCCTAGCATACATGCATAAGTGTGGTGGATTGCTCCGGGATGGAAAACCTATGGCGCATGCGATAACACTTAGAGAGGTGTGATGGACCTACAGGAGGAAACTCCCACCGTGGTTCAAACGGAGTGAAACCGGTGGAGCCTTGGGCCTAGCCTTGGTTTTCCATGTAGTTATGACCTAAGAAAACGTAAACCACCATAAAATAACATTGACAAGTCCTCGTATGGAGAATGCTACGGGGGTAGACCCGCGGGGCCCTCGGATTAGGGTTTTGCCGAAAAAGGACAGTCCGAGCATCGAGATGCCACGAGAACACACGTGTGGCCCTAGCATAGATGCACAAGTGTGGTGGATAGCTCTGAGATGGAAAACCTAGCTCTCGGGTGTGGCCATCTACGACACATGCGATAACACTTAGAGAGGTGTGCTAGACCTACAAAAGGAAACTCCCGCCATGGTTCAAACGGATTGAAACCGGTGGAGCCTTGGGCCTAGCCTTGGTTTTCCATGTATTTATGACCAAAGAAAACCTAAACCACTAGAAAAGAACATTGGCAAGCCATCGTACAGAGAATGTTACGAGGGTAGACCCGTGGGGCCCTCGGATTAGGGTTTCGCCAGAAAAGGACCGTTCGAGCACCGGGATGCCACGAGAACACATGTGTGGCCCTAGCATACATGCACAAGTGTGGTGGATTGCTCCAAGATGGAAAACCTAGCTCCCGGGTGTGGCCGTCTATGGCGCATGCGATAACACTTAGAGAGGTGTGTTAGACCTGCACGAGGAAACTCTCGCCGCGGTTTAAATGGAGTGAAACCGGTGGAGCCTTGGGCCTAGCCTTGATTTTCCATGTAGTTATGACCTAAGAAAACCTAAACCACTAGAAAACAACATTGGCAAGCCCTCGTACGGAGAATGTTACGGGGGGTAGACCCGCAGGGCCCTCGGATTAGGGTTTCACCGGAAAAGGACCATCCGAGCGCCGGGATGCCACGAGAACATGCGTGTGGACCTATCATACATGCATAAGTGTGATGGATTGCTCCAGGATGGAAAACCTAGCTCCCAGGTGTGGCCGTCTATGGCGCATGCGATAACACTTAGAGAGGTGTGTTGGACCTGCACGAGGAAACTCCCGTCGCGGTTTAAACGGAGTGAAACCGGTGGATCCTTGGACCTATCCTTGGTTTTCCATGTAGTTATGACCTAAGGAAACCTAAACCACCATAAAAGTACATTGGCAAGCCCTCGTACGGAGAATGCTATGGGGGTAGACCCACGGGGCCCTCGGATTAAGGCTTCGCCAAAAAAGGACCGTCCAAGCACCTGGATGCCATGAGAACATGCGTGTGGCCCTAGCATACATGCACAAGTGTGGTGGATAGCTCCGGGATGGAAAAGCTAGCTCCCGGGTGTGGCTGTCTACGACGCATGTGATAACACTTAGAGAGGTGTGCTGGACCTGTAGGAGGAAACTCCCGCGCGGTTCAAACAGAGTGAAACCGATGGAGCCTTGGGCCTAGCCTTGGTTTTCCATGTAGGTATGACCTAAGCAAACCTAAACCACCAGAAAAGATCATTGGCAAGCCCTCGTACGAAGAATGCTACGGGGGTAGACCAGCGGGGCCTCGGATTAGGGTTTCATCGGAAAAGGACCGTCGGAGCGTCGGGATACCACGAGAACACGCGTGTGGCCCTACATACATGCACGATTGTGGTGGATAGCTCCGGGATGGAAAACCTAGCGCCCGGGTGTGGCCATCTACGGCCTATGCGATAACACTTAGAGAGATGTGCTGGACCTCCAGGAGGAATTTCCCACCGCGGTTCAAACAGAGTGAAACTGATGGAGCCTTGGTTCTAGCCTTGGTTTTCCATGTAGTTATGACCTAAGCAAACCTAAACCACCACAAAATAACATTAGCAAGCCCTCATACGGAGAATGCTACGGGGGTAGACCCGCGGGGCCCTCGGATTAGGGTTTCGCCAGAAAAGGGACATGCGAGCGCCGGGATGCCACGAGAAAACGCGTCTTGCCCTAGCATACATGAACAAGTGTGGTGTATAGCTCCGGGATTGAAAACCTAGCTCCTGAGTGTGGCCATCTAGGATGCATGCGATAACACTTAGAGAGGTGTGCTGGAACTGTAGGAGGAAACTCCCACCATGGTTCAAACGGAGTGAAACCGGTGGAGCCTTGGGCCTAGCCTTGGTTTTCCATGTAGTTATGACCTAAGAAAACCTAAACCACCAGAAAAGAACATTGGCAAGCCCTCGTACGAAGAATGCTACAAGGGTAGATCTGTAGTGCCCTTGGATTAGGGTTTCATTAGAAAAGGACCGTCCAAGCGCCAGGATGCCACGAGAACACGCGTGTGGCCCTAGCATACATGCACAAGTGTGGTGGATTGCTCCGGTATGGAAAACCTAGCTCCTGAGTGTGGCCATCTAGGATGCATGCGATAACACTTAGAGAGGTGTGCTGGAACTGTAGGACGAAACTCCCGCCGCGATTCAAACGGAGTGAAACCAATGGAGCCTTGGGCCTAGCCTTGGTTTTCCATGTAGTTATGACCTAAGAAAACCTAAACCACCATAAAAGTACATTGGCAAGCCCTCGTACAGAGAATGCTACAGGGGTAGACCCGCGGGGCCCTCGGATTAGGGTTTCACCGGAAAAGGACCGTCCGAGCATCGGGATGCCATGAGAACACGCGTGTGGCCCTATCATACATGCAAAAGTGTGGTGGACAGCTGCGAGATGGAAAACCTAGCTCCCGCGTGTTGCTGTCTACGACGCATGCGATAACACTTAGAGAGGTGTGCTGGACCTACAGGAGGAAACTCTCGCCACGGTTCAAATAGAGTGAAACCGGTGGAGCCTTGGGCCTAGCCTTGGTTTTCCATGTAGTTATGACCTAAGAAAACCTAAACCACCAGAAAAGATCATTGGCAAGCCCTCGTACGGAGAATGCTACGGGGGTAGACCCGCTGGGCCCTCAGATTAGTGTTTCGTCGGAAAAGGACCGTCCGAGCGCCGGGATGCCACGAGAACACGCGTGTGCCCCTAGCATACATGCACAAGTGTGTTGAATTGCTCTGGGATGGAAAACCTAGCTCTCGGGTGTGGCCGTCTACGGCGCATGCGATAACACTTAGAGAGGTGTGGTGGACCTGCAGGAGGAAACTCCCGCTGTGGTTCGAACGGAGTGACACCAGTGGAGCCTTGGGCCTAGCCTTGATTTTCCATGTAGTTATGACCTAACCAAACCTAAAACACCATAAAAGTACATTAGCAAGCCCTCGTATGGAGAATGCTACGGGGGTAGACCCACGGGGCCCTCGGATTGGAGTTTCATCGGAAAAGGACCATCCGATCGCCTGGATGCCACGAGAACACGCGTGTGGCCCTAGCATACATGCACAAGTGTGGTGGATTGCTCCGGGATGGAAAACCTAGCTCCCCGGTGTGTCCGTCTACGACGCATGCGATAGCACTTAGAGAGGTGTGCTAGACCTGCAGGAGGAAACTCCCGCCGCGGTTTGAACAGAGTTAAATCAGTGGATACTTGGGCCTAGCCTTGGTTTTCCATGTAGTTATGACCTAAGGAAACCTAAACCTCCATAAAAGTACATTGGCAAGCCCTCGTACGGAGAATGCTATGGGGGTAGACCTGCGGGGCCCTCGGATTAGGGTTTCGTCGGAAAAGGATCGTCCGAGCGTGGGGATACCACGAGAACACTAAAGTATATTGGTTAACCCTCTTATGGAGAAAGCTAGGGGCTAGACAAGCGGGGCCCTCGATTAGGGTTTCACCGAAGA
Source organism: Avena insularis (assembly GCA_023614405.1). Classification (NCBI taxonomy): domain Eukaryota; kingdom Viridiplantae; phylum Streptophyta; class Magnoliopsida; order Poales; family Poaceae; genus Avena; species Avena insularis. The sequence continues at coordinate 307,830 of CM042695.1, read as the reverse complement.
AGGAAGCCCTGGAGCATCAGAATGCCATGAGGGCCCAACCTTCAATATATAAATGCATTCTACGAAACTAATACAAATAGAGGAGGAAAGAACAAAATAAAATATTAGAGTAAAAAAACTAGACTCTTTGCCCTAAAACAAATCTAACCCTATTTGTCCAAAAAAAATCCTGGCTCCGCAGCGCCGACGGCAATGCCATCGGCATAGTTTAGCCATCGGCGTAGGTCCTCCGCGTGTTGGTCAACAGGACCGAGCCCGTGTGGACCCGGTCAATCCCCACACTCCCGCACACCCGCATCATCCTTGCATCCTCCCACACCCCCACCGCCACCGCACCTGCAACACGTATCAGCGCAGTCGAGCTCCCCCGACCGCCTCTGACTCGCCCCCACTCGAGCTCGCCCACGTCTCTTCCCTCCCTAGCCCCCACGCGACCGCGCCGCTGCCTCCCACGCGATTGTGCTGCCGCACGGTCGATCTCCCCCGGCTGCCCCCGACTTGCCCCCGCTCGAGCCCACCACCCACGCGACCGTGTCGCGGCACAGTCGAGCTCCCCCGACCGCCTCTGACTTGCCCCCGCGCCTGCACCCACCTTCCCCTGTGCGCCGACGCCTCCCACGCGATCGCGCCACTGCACGGTCGAGCTACCTGGCCGCCTCTGACTCGCCCCCGCGCCCGCACCCCAGCTGCCCCTGTGCGCCGGATCACTGCCGCCTCGCCTCGCCCCGCAGGTATGCTAGCTGGTTCACTTGAAAAATCCGTGAGAGTCCGTTTTGGCAATTTGAAAAAACATTCATTGGGGATTTTAGATACAAGCAGATCTGGAGGCAGTGAGTTCATCTCTATTTCTTGTTCCCATTGTTTGTGGTGACTAATTCCGACATTTATGAAAACATGTTCAAATCGTTCATGAGTGTGGGAAAAAAGATAATTTTGAACCATTCTAGACGGCAACAATGTGTTTATAAACAGAACTCAAGTTGGTAAATAGCTGTTAAGTTTGATATATGTATCTATTTAGGCAGTATTCGGGTTTCCAAGATTTACCTGAAAGGTTCTCATGGTGTTTACGAAAAGTCCCCATAATCCCTGAGGTATTTAACTTGCTATACACTAGCTATTTGGTAGCGTTCAACTGCAGTCATATTTTTCTAACTATTTACATGTATTTGAAAGTAAGAGCTGTTTGGCACTGTCATGCATTAAAAATAACTTGGCAATCTCATTAAATTAATAACTCTTCATATTACAATGTGCATAATTAGGGTATTAGGGTTTTTGTATATTGTTAATTATATTGTCACATGTATGCAGTATAGGTGGATTTAGAAATATGTGTGTAATTAGCATTAGATGTGGATTTCGCAATATAATCGGTAAATTTTGTGCATATTGTGCAGGATATGGGTTGAGTTTGGGGGGGACCGTCGTCGGATGGGATTTTGCCAGAGGGTCGTTGGTCTTCTTTGTCGGTGTCGATCACGCTTCGAGGGTGAGAATTCTTTCACCTCTCTTATACCTAGGTTATATTTCGTGTCTAGATCACCAAGTTTGTCACGTTACCTAGGCGTCTCTTCCCAGCCGTAAGGGTTACGCGGATAAATATGCATTAGTGGTCTCGCATATTTTGAACCGTAACTTATACGACATTTATCGGGACAGCCGGCGGATGCGTAGTTGGGTATGTTTTCCTTGTTCTACTCCAGTCCTAGTCAGGATTTCTGCAGCGCCTCCCCGTTGTTCTCCGAATGCACATCCCTCTCGGCTTTTTGCCGAGACGTGTATCAGGAGAGCAGCAGGGAGGTGCTGCCGAAATCCTGACTAGGACTAGAGTAAAATAAGGAAAACGTACTCAATCTACGGATCCGGTGGCTGCTAGGACCCTCTATACCTATTAAAGATGCAGGTTGATGCATGTGTTTTTCCCGGTAGAAATAAAAATATAATGCACTTAATTTCATGCTATTATTTGATATGAAATGCTATATTTGTTGTTTCGCTCCCAATAAAGAAGAGGATGGTTGATAATGGGTGGATGTACAGTAGACATATTAGTGGGACTGAAAGAACAGATGAGTGGATGTGGAAGACCAATTTATTAGTGAAGGAGTTAGCGTGTGGTTAAAAGGCGAGTGTCCTTCCAAATTGCCCTTATGCTCATTGCAAGAGGTGTCATCGTCAGGGAAAGGATACAATGACTAAACACCTTTGGTTGCATGGGTATATGCCTAACTTCGTCACGTCGGTTGCCTTTTCTCAGTACGATCGTGACAGAGGTGAGGTGATGCGGCAGCGGATTGATGGTAATGAGTACGATGGGATTAACTACTTGCTAGATGATCTTCGTGATGCCGACATTACAAATTCGCCACCTCCACGGGAGGAACCGAAGGAACCAGAGCCAACCGCGAAGGCCTTCCTTGATATGATGGCCTCGTCTAAGAGGCCTCTATATGAGGGTGCAAAAATTTCTCAGCTCGATGCCATCTCGCAAGTACTAGCCGATAAGGCCCAGTACGATGACACTCGAGCAGCATTTGAAGCTCATCTGAACACATTCGGTATCATGTTGCCTGAAGGGCATTGTCTGCCTAAAAGCATGTGATGACCCACAAGTATAGGGGATCGCAACAGTCTTTGAGGGAAGTAAAACCCAATTTATTGATTCAACACAAGGGGAGCCAAAGAATATTTATAACCCTTAACAACTGAGTTGTCAATTCATCTGCACCTAGAAATAGTCTTGCTCACAGCAGTTTATCAGTACCAACAGTTATGTAGTAGCAATAACAGTAGTAAAAGTAAAGACAGTAGTAACAATTGCAGTAAATAGTTGGATTAAAGCTGGTAGGCATAGGGATGGATGGACAGCCGTTGCATGGACAAGACAATTCATATAACAATCAAGATATAGGGCATTTACAGATAAATAAGGTAAAGCATCCAAGTACTAAATAATCAGAGGCATGTGTTCCATATATAGTCATACGTGCTCGTAATGAGAACTTGCACAACATCTTTTGTCCTGCTAGCTCGTTTGCAGCGGGGCCTCAAGGAACTACTGGCAATTAAGGTGCTCCTTTTAATAGAGCATCGGAGCAAAGCATTAACACCGTGAACACACGTGATCCTCATATCACACCCATTCCCTCCAGTTATCCCGATTATTGTCACTTCGAGGCCTTTGGTTCTGAACAATAATATGTGTATGCAATTTGCAGGTAAGATCATAAACAATAATATCCTCATGAATCAATAACATGTTCAGATCTGAAATCATGGCACTCGGGACCTAGTGACAAGCATTAAGCATAACAAGTTGCAACAAAGTCAAAAAGCACTAATAGTAGATACTAGGCACCATGCCCTAACAATCTGATGCAATTACATGAACGATCTCATCCAATCCCTACCATCCCCATAGCCTACAGCGGGGGATTACTCACTCATGGATGGGAGAATCATGGATGGTTGATGGAGAAGCGATGGTGATGACGATGGTGATGATCTCCTCCAATTCCCGTCTCCTGGGGTGCCGAACGAGTTTCGGTTACGGATCATGATCTGGTGGTGGCGGTCCAGCGGAACTCTTTTTGGAAAAACGTCGACCCCCCTTGGTTTTTAGGTCAAGAGGCATCTTATAGGCGAAGAGGGAGGCCGAGGGGGTGCTGGAGGCAGCCACACCCCTCCCAGGCGTGGCCTGGCTGGCCTGCGTGGCTAGGGGGCGTGGGCCCCTCGTGTCCCTCCTCCGTCTCGTCTTCTGGCTCCGTGAGTCTCCTGGTGAAATAGGATTTTTGGCATATTTTCCGGGATTTTTCCTGATAGTTGATTTTCTGCACAAAAACTAGACACCAAGGTAATTCTGCTGAAAACAACGTTAGTCCGTGTTAGTTGTATCCAAATAACATAAGTTTAGAGGAGAAACAATAGCAAAAGTGTTCGGGAAAGTAGATACGTTTTGGACGTATCAACTCTCTCCAAGCTTAGCTTATTGCTTGTCCTCAAGCAATTCAGTTGAAAACTGAGTGCGATAAAAGAAACTTTCACGAACACATTTGCTTCAAAAGATGTATATATTCTCAGCATATGACCAAATACCTAGGCAATCATAATAAAGAGTATGCAAATAAGTTTACTTAATAGTTATTGCAAGCTATGAAGAGATTCCAACTCAAAAATAATAAGTAGCATGAAACATAAACATAAGCAACATTGCAATGCTCATAAAAAGGTATGATAGAGTGGTATCTCGCTTGCCTTTGATTGTAGAGCAAACAAAAATGCTGAGGCACCTCTAAAGTTCAAGTGAAGACTAGAAGTAAAGATATCAAAGATACAAGCATCAAAGTCATGACACAATTAGCCAAGTTTTGAGACAAGCGCATTACACTAAGAATGACAACTATGCTCTCAAGAAAGTGCTCATAGAATAAGTGGTGACTCAACAAGGAAGTGAAAAGGTTTTGAAAAGTTTGAAAGGCTTCCAAATGCTGAAACTATGGTACTCATTAGTTTTGAGCTCTCATTGCCCCTATCATAAGCATCTTTAAATGGTTAAGGTGAAAGTGAGGTCCAATATGAGTTATATGCTTGACAGACCATAAACTGGAAATCTCATGTCCCTTGAGTACGAGGGCCGCTCCTCATGCTACTCAACTTTAGTTATCGGTAAGTTCTTGTCATAGTAAATACATGCGTATCATAGAGAACCGCCAACGGGGTACCCCTTGCACATGATACAGGAGCTATCCCATAATCAAAATGACAAGGCAAGCAGACAATGAGTATCTAGCAATCTTCTTATTTACCATGGGAAAATGGTGATTTTTTCTCTCTTTCCTCTTTTCTCATTCTTTTCTTTTTCTATCTCTTTTTTTATAAGAAGAATGCTTCATAGATTGCTCACGATGGTGATGCTGCAAGTTTCCACCATGATTAGGCATGGCTTAGGCTAGCGGCCCAGGCATTTCTCTAACACACATACATAACTCCATGGACTTACAAGCTCCCCTTTTATTTCACAACGATGACATTCATAAACAAAAGAGCATGATATCCCCTTTTACAGGTGTTGAAAGCGTTCCTCGTGATAGCACGGTTCTGCTAATCCCTAGCCTATAATTTGCAACCATATAACTTTCATAAACAGTCACAATAGTTCAGGTTTATTAAGTGCAAGAAATAAAGTGTGCCATCAAGTTCGTGAGAGCTTTACTAACTAACTTTCTCATAACAAGCAAACATTATATTCGGGAGAAAACAAGGCATACTGAATATGCACGGAAAAGCAAATGATGCTAATAGGTAGGTATGGTGGACACTTTTGGCAATATTGGTTTTGGGGAGTTGGAAACATGAGTAGAGCTCATACTCAGTGCAAGTGAAGGTCAGTAATAGAAAGGGAGCGACAAACAAGAGAGCAATAACTATCATAATCATGCTTGCAACAAAACAGGACTAATTATGGCATGAAAGTGATTCAAGAACCCTGAGGCAAAATAATTCATCGAGGCTTAACTGATTATTGTTTTAGTCATATGCATGTGTGAGCATGTGCCAAGTCGATTCAAATGAAACATTCAGAGGAGGATACCACAATGTTATATCAAGTTATGAATAAAACAATGCAAGCAAAAATGCATATGACATGCTACAAACCATTAACAAGCTGGAGCTAATCATAAGAAAGCAAGAACTACTAAGCATCCATAAATAACATACACCTTACATGAACAGACTAAGCATGCCCACAATGATGAGTATATGTACAAAAATGAAAACAAATAGAGTTCATTACCAGCCTCTTATCACACCTCAAGTTGTCATTAATCTTCATTATTGCCCTTCACTTGTGTGGCTTGAATAATAACATGAAACAAAACTCCACTGAGGACTGCTGAACCCTGCAACGAACTTCACAAAACCAAAGAAGAACAGCAAATATTTTTGGTGTTTTCAATTTTTAAAATAAGAACCAAAAGGAAGAACAAGCAAAGCGAAATCTTTTTGGGTTTTTCGAATAATCAAAACAAAGCTAAAAGAAAGAAGCAAACCAAGGTAAAAAGATAAAGAAACAAGCAAAGAGAAATAACAAAAATATTTTTGATTTTTTTGTGTTTTGGAAAACAGAAATAGAGCAAGAACAAAAACTAAGGATAAAATGAAACATGGATATACAAAGTACCGAGAGAACATGATATGTAGATGAGTGTGATGTCGGTGTACCTCCCCCCCCCCCCAAGCTTAGGCTTTTGGCCTAAGTGGGAATCAACCCCAACGCGGGTAGGAACTCCAGGCCGGCGGGTCATCATAAGAATGATCATAGTTAGGCCCTTGTGTAGAAGAAGAAGCTCCCCAATCATAGGCAGGCTGCTGGTACAAAGACTCCCCCTCATTCGGGGGCTGGACCGAATCATCTATAACCTCCCTTCCAGTATCCTGCTCTTGCTAGGAGAGCTCCCCCAGATATGTATCGAGCTCTTCCTTAGTGAGTGACCATCCTACCCAGGTATCAAGGTTAAACAAAACAGGCGCAGGCAAAAGAACAACACGCTCGGACTTACTCCTTCTCCAACCGGCCTTAAGAAAGGTTATTTCATAAGATAAATCACTCAAATTAGCCCAAGAAGAAACAAATTTATGTTGTATCATGGAATTAAGGTCAAGCCTCTTTATGGGAAACTGTACGTCTAAATGATGAGGTACTACACCATGCAAAGATAATAAACGAGAAGCGACGAGGCCTCCACAAATTCCACCTTTCTCGCGGTTAGAAGCAAGACGGAAAGCTATCAAGGCACCCAAGTTATAAGTCCTATATCGTTTTAAGGCAGCTGAGATGAAGGCTAGATCATATGAGGATAATTTACTAGCAGTTTTCCTAGCGAGAACGCACTTGGCAATAAAGTAGGCAAAGTATCGAATAGACGGAAGATGAATATTACGAATTTTACCACTCCTTCGAGAAACTGCTCCCTTGGCAAATCTCTGCGTACAAGTCCATGAGTGGTGTAGGTCTCTCTCTAATCCTTTCACACGAGCCCCACTGTGGTACTTTAATAGCTGCACAAAAATCCTCAAAAGGGAGATCAACAGCTATATTGTAAATTTTGTAATGAACCATGGGGTTAGGCAAGGAGCAACTAAATCGAAAATCCTGCACCACAGACATAGTTAGTTTCACAAATTGGTAAGGTTCATCTCCCACAAAATGCTCCAATCCTGCATTAGCAATTAAAGTATGGAAATCATGCGGAATCCCTGCAGCCCTCATGAATTCGGGGCATGGATAGATAGAAGGAAAGACTTCCTCCTCACGGTGAACCTTCATAACCGCAGGCACCCTTAATTCATGTTGGTTGAGTTGGTGTTCATCCATCTCCTTTTCTGAAATTTTAGACAACCATCATATAAGTGATTGCAAAGTGATTACATAATCAAAGGAACTATTTATAGGGACTTGTAAGAGGCCTAAACATGCATCAAAACAATTTCTCTAAGCATTGAACAAGCTTACAAGCTCACATAACCTATCAGCTATAGTAGTAAAATACTCAAGATATAATCCACTAATCACAAATCTACTTGGACAAGCGGAGGAGTCACATACCGGAGAACAAATGCTCCAAATTTCAGCAGCAAATATGGGATGAGCAAGGAGATCAAAAAATCACGAGCAAGAATAGCAAGAACGCGCGTTTGAGCAATGAACTAGTGTTTTCTCGGGAGAGTGAGAGGAGTGGCAGGTGAGAGAGTAAGTGGAGGGCCAAGGGTGACCCACACCATGGCCAGGCGCGCCCCTGGGGTGGCCGCGCCACCAGGTGGTGTGCCTGCCTGGTGTGCCCCCCTGGTTCACTCCAGGTACTTCTCTGCCCCTCTTTTGACGTCAAAATTTAATATGAATTTTCTGGATTTTTCGAGACACTTTATTTTTTTAGCAATTTTCAGGTATTGATGAATAATTTTCCGGCAGAAAGATAATATCAGAATGATGCAATAGCAAAACTAAACTAAAACTTCAGAAGTTCTAAGACACTCTAATATGCAAGCAACTAGCAATAGAAAAGTAAACTAACTGAAAGCAAAAATTAAAATGGATAAAATAAAAGTAAGCAAAGATAATCATGGTGAAAACATTGTTTTGTTCATTAAAATTCCTTTGTTAACAAGGTTGATCAGGTCTTGTTACCAAAACAATTTTACATGAAACAAAACTTTGCATTTCACTAAATGATTATGTTACCTCAACCTTGATAGCAATGGTCCCAATCATAATAGTTTCATATTTTTCTCGTGGTATGGGATAATATATTTCTCCAACTTGGATGTCCTCAATATTTTCAATTGAATTTAAGCCATAATTCCTATCAATCTTCTTGGGGAAATAGATAGTATGCTCCTTGTTATTAACATTAAAAGTTACCTTTCCTTGGTTGCAATTAATAACAGTTCCTACAGTATTAAGAAAAGGTCTCCCAAGAATAATAGACATATTGTCATCTTCAGGCATTTCAAGGACAACAAAGTCAGTTAATATGAAGCAATTATGAGCCACTTGAACAGGTACATCCTCACATATACCAACAGGAATAGTGGTAGATTTATCAGCCATTTGCAAAGATATATCAGTTGGTATTAATTTCTCCAATTGAAGTCTTTTATAGAGAGAAAAAGGCATAACACTAACTCCTGCTCCCAAATCACACAAGGCAGTTCTAACATAGCTATTTTTAATAGAACATGGAATAGTTGGAATCCCTGGGTCTCCAAGTTTCTTTGGAACCTTACCATTAAAGGAATAATTAGCAAGCAAAGTAGAAATTTCATCATTAGGGATCTTCCTTTTATTAGAGACAATATCCTTCATATACTTTGAATAAGGAGGTAATTTAATAGCATTAGTTAAAGAAATTTGCAAAAATAAAGGTTTCATCCACTCACAAAACTTATTATAGTGTTCGTCTTCCTTTGACTTGTGTTTCTTATCAGGGAAAGGCATTGGTTTTTGAACCCATGGCTCTCTTTCACTACCATGTTTATTAGCAACAAAATCTTCCTTAGTGTACTTAGCATTTTTAGTGTTCCTTTCAGGTTCTTCTTCAATTTCTTCTTTATCAGGAGCATCATTTGTCTCATTACCACTCTCGGTTTCAATCGAGAGATATACTATTAGGATCTTTAGCAGGTTCAGAAGATTCTACAACTGTTTTATGTTTCTTTTTCTTTCTCTTAAAAGAAGTACCTCTATCTTCAGTTTGTTGGGAATCTTGCTCAATTCTTTTAGGATGCCCCTCAGGATATAGAGGTTCCTGGGTGGCAGCACCACTTCTAGCTTGTTTTTCCTTAGAAGCATTAACTAGCAAATCTTTTTGTACCTTAATAAGCTGATCAATTTGAGTTTGAACCATTTGGAAATGTTTAACAAGCATTTTATCATCATTAGAGGTTCTTTCCACAATATCCCTTAACTCAATAATAGCTCTAGAGTTTTCCATCAAATGATTCTCCACTCTTTTATTAAAATTATCTTGCTTAACAATAAAAATATCAAATTCTTCCAAGCATTAATCAGGAGGTTTAGAATAAGGAATATCACCTTCGTCACAATGTTGGAGAGAGTGTACCTCAATAGTGGATGAGCGGGAGATTGGCTTGCGTAATTCTTCTATAGGATGTAAATTCTTTATGTCTTCAGTTTTAATACCCTTCTCCTTAAGACATTTCTTAGCTTCCTTCATCACTTCACCATTTAGTTCAATAACTCCCCTCTTCTTTGGTGTTGGTGTTGGCTCAGGCACAGTTAACTCAGGTGTAGTTGTCTCAGGCGTAGTTGGCTCAGGTGAAGTCCAGTCCTCATAATTCTTGCTTATTTTAGCCATTAATTCCCCAGATTCTTTGGGAGTTCTCTTACTGAAAACACAATTAGCACAACTATCCAGGTATGTCCTAGATTCTTCAGTTAGTCCATTATAATATATATCAAGAAGCTCATTTTTAGGTAATGAACATCCAGCTTGTGCATGAATCAAAGCACAAAACCTTGCCCATGATTCAGGCAATATCTTCTTTCCTCCCTGTTTAAAATCAAAAAGTTCCTGCAAAATGGCATGTCTAGCACTAGGAGGGAAATATTTCTGAAGGAAAGTACTAATCAAGCAATCAGGGCTATTAATAGATCCAGGAGGTAAATTATTAAACCAAGCCTTAGCTTCTCCTTTCAGTGAAAAAGGGAAAATGCTCAGTCATATGTGCAACAACACTTTCATTCTTAGTCCCACAAAAAGGTTCTTTCTCAACAATGGTTATGTAAGATAAATCAAGAGAGAAATCATAATCTTTATCTTTAATGTTTATGGGAGATGTAGCAAACTTAGTATTAGGAGATAATTTGGGTTTTATAGTAAGCCTCTCAACGAGACTCTTAAATATCACTTTTACCATGAGTATTTTGGCATTCTTTAATAAATTCATCATTTATTTCTATATATCCATCTTCAATATCATAGCTCTCTATAGACTCAGGTGAGCTGACAGGTGTAGTAGTGTCTTCATTAGGAGTTTCAGTATTTCCATCTATAGTTCTAGCAATCATAGCATCTAGGAAAGGACCTAATGAACCACTCTTATCAAGCACAGTAGAAGCAGCATCATAAGTATCAGAAGTTTCAGATTCAGCAGTAGTAGCAGTATGTGTAGCATGTGTATGTGGTGGTGTAAGGAGCTACCTCATCACAAATGGTGAATCAAGATCAACAGAGGTGTTCAAAACCGTACCTCTCCTTGTAGTGTATGGTAATATAGGAACTTTTCTATCACGAGACTTACCCATGATGAATGGATAGCATTAAACAATAGTGATTCCAAGTGAACTTGATAAATAGAGCTATGCTCCCCAGCAACGGTGCCAGAAAATAGTCTTGATGACCCACAAGTATAGGGGATCGCAACAGTCTTCGAGGGAAGTAAAACCCAATTTATTGATTTGACACAAGGGGAGCCAAAGAATATTTATAAGCCTTAAGAACTGAGTTGTCAATTCAGCTACACCTGGAAACAGTCTTGCTCACAGCAGTTTATCAGTAGCAACAATTTGGTAGTAGCAATAGCAAAGTAATAGTAGTAGTAAAAGTAAAGACAGTAGTAACAATTGCAGTAAACAGTTGGATTAAAGCGCGGTAGGCATAGGGATGGATGGACGGGCGTTGCATGGACAAGACAATTCATATAACAATCAAGATATAGGGTATTTGCAGATAAATAAGGTAAGGCATCCAAGTACTAAATAATCATAGGCATGTGTTCCATATATAGTCATACGTGCTCGTAATGAGAACTTGCACAACAACTTTTGTCCTGCTAGCCCGTTTGCAGCGGGGCCTCAAGGGAACTACTGGCAATTAAGGTGCTCCTTTTAATAGAGCACCGGAGCAAAGCATTAACACTCCATGAACACACGTGATCCTCATATCACACCCATTCCCTCCGATTATCCCGATTATTGTCACTTCGGGGCCTTTGGTTTCGGACAATAATATGTGTATACAACTTGCAGGTAAGATCATAAACAATAATATCCTCATGAATCAATAACATGTTCCGATCTGAAATCATGGCACTCGGGCCCTAGTGACAAGCATTAAGCATAACAAGTTGCAATAAAGTCAAAAAGCACTAATAGTAGATACTAGGCACCATGCCCTAACAATCTGATGCAATTACATGAACGATCTCATCCAGTCCCTACCATCCCCATAGCCTACAGCGGGGGATTACTCACTCACGGATGGGGGAATCATGGATGGTTGATGGAGAAGCGATGGTGATGATGATGGTGATGATCTCCTCCAATTCCCCGTCCCGGTAGGGTGCCAGAACGGAGTTTCTAGTTCCGGATCGCGGTATCTGGTGGTGGCAGTGCAGCAGAACTCTTTCGGTTTTTAGGTCAAGAGGCATCTTATAGGCGAAGAGGGAGGCTGAGGGGGTGCTGGAGGCAGCCACACCCCTCCCAGGCATGGCCTGGGCTGGCCCGGCGGCCAGGGGGTGTGGGACCCTCGTGGCCCTCCTCCGTCTCGTCTTCTGTCTCCATGAGTCTCCTGGTGAAATAGGATTTTTGGCATATTTTCCGGGATTTTTCCTGATAGTTGATTTTCTGCACAAAAACTAGACACCAAGGTAATTCTGCTAAAAACGGCATTAGTCCGTGTTAGTTGTATCCAAATAACACAAGTTTAGAGGAGAAACAATAGCAAAAGTGTTCGGGAAAGTAGATACGTTTTGGGCGTATCATCATGTACGGGAAGAAAATCATGAGAGCGCTTAGCATGGACTATGAAAAGATAGATTGTTGTCCAAAAGGTTGCCTTTTGTCTTGGAAACAGTTTGTGGATGACAAGTACTATAACAAGTGTTACTCCTCTAGGTATAGTGAGGTAAAGGGAGCCGATGGTGAGATGAGGCAGACAAAAGTCGCCATGAAGATTATTCATTATCTCCCATTCATAAAAACAATCCAACGGCTTTACATGACCGAGGAGTCTGCCAAACAGATGACATGGCACAAGAGGGGGAAGAGATACGTGGACGAGCATGGGCGGGTAAAGATGGGACATCCATTTGATGGTAAGGCATGGAAGAACTTTGATGCAAAACACCCCGAGGAGGCAAAAGAAGCTTGGAATGTTAGAATTGCGATAGAAACCGATGGATTGAATCCATATGGTATATCGACTACCTCATACTGCTGCTGGCCCGTGTTTGTTATCCCGCTCAATCTTCCTCGCGGAGTCGTAATGCAATGGAAAAACATATTCCTGTCGCTGATCATTCCAGGGCCTGAATACCCGGAGAAGAATTTGAGTGTCTACATGCAACCGCTTGTGGATGATTTGAACCACTCTTAGCACCACGGGACATTGACATACGACCGAGCATCAAAGAGAAACCACCTCATGAAAGTTTGGTTCCACTATTCCATGCATGACCTACCCGGGTACACCCTATTCTACGCATGGTGTATAGCTGGTAAGTGGCCATGCCCAGTGTGTAGGCACCGACCGAAGTTCCTTTGGCTAAAGTCAGGTCGCAAATATGTAGCCTTTGACACGAACCGACCTTTCCTCAAAAGAGGCCATCGGTTCAGAGAAGACAAAAAGAACTTCATGAAGGGCAAAGTTGTGCATGAAGAAAAAGAGATACCAACATTCGATGGTGCAACTATTGATGCCGAGCTAACTGCTCTCATGCCTACTAGGGTAGATGGCCCACAATTTGTGGGATATGGTGTAACACACAACTGGACTCACGTGGTAGGCTTAACGAAGCTCGAATATTACAAGGACCTTGAACTTCCCCATAACATCGATGTCATGCACACGGAAAAGAATGTTGTAGAGTCTCTCTTTCACACAGTCCTAAACATTCTAGAGAAGTCAAAGGATAATGTGAAGGCTAGAGTCGATGTTGTGAAGCTATCTGACAGGAAGAGACTACACATGGAGCCTCCCAACCGCAATCAAAAGAATTGGTTCAAGCCGCATGCCAACTTCTGCCTTGATGGTCTCCAAAAGAAGGAGTCATTCAAGTGGCTCAAATACGTCGTGATGTTCCCCGATGGTTATTGTTCGAATATGAGTAAGGGAGTCAATCTTTTAACATGAAAAGTCCACGGGCTTAAGAGTCACGACTATCATATATGGATTGAGTGGCTGATGCCGGTGATGGTTTGGGGGTATCTCCCCGAGCATGTCTAGCGAGTTCTTGCGGAGTTGAGCCATTTCTTCCGCATGCTCTGTGCTAAGCAGATATGTCCCATGGTGATCGGGAAGCTGCATTATCTAGTGCCAGAGTTGCTATGCAAGTTAGAGATGATCTTTCCGCCAGCTTCTTTACTCCGATGTTACATCTCATTGTGCATGTTGCTAACGAGGCACTCTTGGGTGGACCCGTGCAGTATCGTTGGCAGTTTTGTATTGAGAGAGAGTTTAAGTATATTTGAAACAAGTGTGGAAACAAAGCTAAGATTGAAGCATGCATATCTGAGGCAACTATCCTTGGGGATATGGCAGATGCCGTGACAACGTACTATAACCCAGTCTCTCGGTACAATGTCGATGAGCCCAAGCATGGCCCCAAGATCCTCCCGTTCCAATGTCCTGGTGGCAAGGCCGGTGCCTCCAAAAGGCACACCTTGCAGAAGGAAGAGAATGATTGCATAATGCTCTATGTGCTTATGAACATGAAGGAAGTGGTCGGTTTCATTAAGTAAAATGGTGAACAAATTACTTTGCAACTATCTAGGAACTTGGTTTCGGGCTAATACGTATTTTTTCTTTATAGCCAATTCATGGATGAATAGTGGTCGGGAACGACGGATCCCGATGTAACGGAGATGGACACTCTTCTGAAAGAGGGTGCCCCCAAAAAGAAAAAATTCACGAGTTGGTTTAGGGAAAAAGTAATTTCTAACATGTTCCTCCTACCTTGCAATCCGTGACTTGTCTCTCTTGTTACACGTAACTAATGCACAAAATAAATTGAACTGAACTTGTAGGGAGCTGACCCCAACGTTCAGATGATGGATGAGTTGAGATGTGTTTCCCAGGGTTGTAATCATGAAGTCATGATGTATGAGAAGTATGATGTGAATGGGTATCGCTTACATACGGAGTCTCACCAGAATAATCGTCCTAATCCAAAAACTATAAATACTAGGGTCTTCACTAGAGGAGCCGATAACGTTGATTACTACGGAAGGTTACAGAACATATACGAGCTGACATTCAATCTTTTGAACCTAGAACTGAAGCTTGTTGTGTTCAAATGCCACTGGTTTGACCCACACGGTGGACAGAGAAGTACCCCTTCTATCGGGTTAGTTGAAGTTAGGCCTTCAACCACCTATAGCGGAGCCGATGTCTTTGTTGTTGCCCACCAAGCCAATCAACTTTATTATTTGCCCTACACAAGCCAAGAAGAGGAACTAAAGGGCTGGGAAGTCGTGTTCCAGGTATTGCCACGTGGCAAGCTACTCATGCCCTCCGACGATGATTACAACAACATTGACCATGTATCATACGAGGGAATTTTCTATCAAGAGGAAGAGGACTTGGGGAACTTTGACTTACAAATGGGTGGTTTTGAGGACCTCGAGAACGATGCACAAACTCGTGGTGAGGCACTGGTGAATTTAAAGGACATAGAGATGCTGACCAAGTTACATGAGGAAAATGGCAATGATGATGAGCCTGCATCGTGCAATGAGCCTCCAAGTTACTACTCACGTGATAGTGATAGTGATAGAGAAAATGAGAACCCAACACTTAATTCTGAGAGTGATGATTTGAGGTGAGGGTCTGTTATGTCTTTATGCTTAGTATTATTCTTTGCTTGTATCTTTATGCTTAGTATTATTCTTTACTTATATCTTTATGCTTAGTATTTATTTTTCAACATGCTTCTTAATTGCATTACATCTTTATGCTTATTGTCTACATTTTATTATGTCTTTATGATTAATTATTTACTCCCTCTTAATGCAGGTGATTGACCAATATGAGCCAAGGAAAGGAATCATCGGCCTCCTTGCTTAACTCGATGCGGTAAGAGAAGGTTAGGAGAAGTGACAGAGAACCAGTTCCCACGACATGTAACCGGGGCCTAGGAGCAGGGGGAGGACGAGGACGAGGTGCAGGGGGTTGACAAGGTGCGGAGGATACAGAGTCACCTCCCCCACGGCGTGTAGCTCTTCTATCTAACATACCCTCTGCTTCTGGCACCATGGAGTCTACTGAGGTGGAGGGGGAGACGGAGGTGGAGGAGGATACTAGAGACTTGCGGATCGAGTCTAGGGAGGAGGTGACGGAGAGGGAGGTGGCAAAGAAGGCATTGCCGATTCATGGGGAAGCCGGTGTCCGTCCTACAGAAAATGAACCTAGAACCGAGGAGGATAAAACCCTCATTAAGCCTAACAGCGTTGAGTAAGTGGCTATACTAATTTTGAACATGTAATTTCATTTTTTGTCATAACAATTTGGCATGTACTAATGTTTAATTATTTTGCAGTAATTGGACATATCCTAAGGGGCAGCGTATGCCTAACAGCTTGGTTGGAGCGCCGATTAGGAAGTTTTGGTCGGGCATCTACACTGTGGTACCCGGTGGCGAGAGGAAGCTAGCCCTCCGTTGGGCAGACTATGAGGCCGCTGAGTGCCCGCCATTTGGGAAAGCTATGACACTGTGATTAGCAAGTTTTAGATAAGGGTGCTCTCGAGTTTCATTCATAGTTGATGACCCCACTGTGCTAACTAATGACTCACAATTTTTTTATGAATGATTGAAGACCCATTACAGGGTTCTTCCGGAGGATGAGGCCAAGGCGGATAAGACTTTGCTGGGGGCTTGCCAGAAGTCGATACGGCAGCAGTGGTACAATGAGAAGCATACGACCATTAATCACTTCAAGGCTGAGAAAGGCAAGAGGACCAATAAGGAAGTCAATATCAAGGTCATGCCTAAGATGACGTTGGCCAATTACATGTTGGTAAGTAAATCGCCAATGAGATTATATGTTGCTACTAAGTTGCAATTGCATTATGGGTTTTTCAAGTGAGTATTGGTTTTGCAGGTTATGCCCCATTGGGCCGATGAAAAAGAAGACGGATGGGAGGCGTTGGCTATGAGATGGCTCGGAGAAGACACCGAGTTCAAGGCCGTGAGCAAGCAAAACAAGGCCAACCGCGGGAGCGAGGGAACACACAGTACGGGAAACCGCAACCATGATCGCTTCAAGGAAAAGCTGGTAAATATATACATGCGACAACCTGCATTTATTTCGCCTCATGTTCTTACTTCATACGCATAACATTTCTTTGGCGATGCAGGAGGCTGATCTGGAGCAGCCTATTTCCGACATTCGAACGTGGCAGACGATGCACCATAAGAGGGTCGATCTAAATGAGCCTCAACCCTCGCTCCCCTTGTACTTCGGTTGCACCTAAGATGACTTGAGCAAATACTACTCAACGCTCCAGGATTTTCATCCGAAAGTGGATGACCCCATTAACGAGGAGACCGATGAGGTTTTGTTGATCGTGGCGGGGCACGACAGGCAGCATGGCCGTCTTCGCATTCTTAATACGGTGACCAGGCCTACCACGAACCTCACGCATGTCAAGACTACCCTCACCGCCGACAGTCCCTCTATCTAGCCTCCTCTACGGCCGCATCGATCCACCGATGTAAGTTTTTCGCATTTTCATCCTATTTTCGACATTCGTTCATGAATGGCTAAGTTGACGATATTCACTATTTTTGAAATTGTAGCCTGAGTTGGACGCGGCCAATGATGCACATCATGCGGAATATAAGGTGGCCATTCGGGGGTGGCAGCAGAGGAATGATGCATACCAGTTGAACCAAGAAACCATGAATGCGGTAAGTCCCACTCCCCATAGAGTGCTAGTTTGGACCTTTATTTCTGCAACGCCTCACATCTAAACTATCTTGTAGACGTTCGCGAGGTTTATGGCCACTGAAGAGCGGGATTCGGTAGGATTTCCAGAACCAGTACCTAGGCTAGGGCTGTTTCCAGTGATGCCATCGAAGGAAGAATTCGCTGTGACCTACTACGTAGGGACCCCAGTAAGATCTTTTGCCTCACCACTTGTTACCTACTACTATCTAGGCCAACATGTCTCTCAGATTGCTAACTCTGGCTCAAACATGTAGGAAACAGGATGTTCCGGGAACTAATCATTTGGTCATGTTTCTCCAACGCCGGGTTCGTCTCGAGATCACACCACTACATATCAGTGACCATTCTCCCTCCTAGTGCTTCTCCTGCTGCTTCTTCTCATGCCACGTCTAGCCCTCCTTCTGTTGGTGATCATCAGGGACCTAGACGTAGGACGCATGACTTCACACGGGGAGATCTCGGGTTGTCGAGCTCTTCACGCCGTTAGAGATGGGTGTAGGGTTCTAGGGCTACTACCTGTCAGACACTATATGTATGATGATGATACCATATATGTGTTGTGTATGCACTTGATGCCGAGCACTTTTGGATGATATATATGTATTGTGTATGCACTATATATGTACTATGTATGCATGCTGGGATGAACATATATATATTGTGATTTTTGTGTGCAGGGAAAGCCGGAAACAATTGAAAAAAAAATCTTGGTTGGTTTGCCGTCGGCGTAGCAGTGACCATTTGGTCCACGACAAGGCTAGGCCAACGGCATAGCCATCGGCGTAACAGATGTTGTGGACGCCCAGGTCCAGCCACGTGTAAAGGTAGGCCGACGGCATAGCCGTCGGCGTACCAGCTGCTGTGGATGCCCAGGTGATGGCCCAGGTCGAGCCACGTGGACGCCAACACCGACGGCTCGGCCATCGGCGTAGTCTGCTCCACCCCTAACCGATGTTACCGGGCCAAGTGGGCCCACCTAGACTACCTGACGATGTATTTACACCGACGATTGCTTCCAGCCGTCGGCATAGGGTACGCCGACAGCCACCAGCTCTGCGCTGACGCCAAGTTACGCCAACGGCAGCCGTCGGCTTACCTCTACACCGACGGGTATCTGGCCTGTGTCGATGGGTAAAAGCCGTCGGCGTAGTGAGGGTTTCCTGTAGTGACTGGAGGGCATGAAGTTGGTCACTATCCTAACCAACGAGTCGGAGGGACACAAATGTCCATTCACCTTATCATGGACCCATTTTCCTTCTAGCTTCCCAAAGGATAAAAAATTATCTTTGCACAACGTTTTGGAAAAATATTTACATATACTCAAACCTCATTACATAATTCCTAAGTTTTTTTTTGGTATGTCGTATATCAAACACTGGCATGCCACTTTAATTCTTCTCCAATTATTTGTTCCCTCGTATTCCCGTGTGTTTTAAAATCCTACGAATCAAGTTAAAACAGAAAGTACTCCCTCCGTTTTAAAATATGAGATGTTTTAGCTTTATAAAAAAAGTGTATCTAGACCCCCTTTAGTGTGTAGGTTCATGTAGGTTTAGAATGAACCTACACACTAAAAGGTGTCTAGATACACTTATTTCATAAAGCTAAAACATCTTATATTTTGAAATGGAGGGAGTAACTGATACAAGAAACCTGCAAGATAGCAAAATAGGATGTCTCAATTTCATCGGCACCAGCTGAAGACAAGAAACAAAAGAACATGTGTAAATATGAGCATTTTGCACCATTGCACTATTTTGGCATGTCAATTTTTTTTTTAAACTAGCAAATATTTCAAAACAGTGTTTCTAAGATGCCACAATAGCACAAGACTTTCGCATGCAAATTGAGAGATAAAGTAGATTTAGAAAAAGAAACCAATTTTAAAATCTTCTTCAAAAGATTTTATTCCTGAGTATTCAGTTTTCCTGATCCGATCCGACTCTGTTATAAGAAGCAAGCACAGGTTACATGAGAAAATATGCATTAAGCTACCTGGGAATTGCAGAATCTCACAAGAATTTAGGCATGAAAAACACTTATTGAATAGTAACCTTGGTCGGTCAGATACGAAGACAGTACGGTAAGACATCCTCTATATCTCATATAGCCGAGTACATACGTACAGCGGCAAAACCAGTTCGTATGAAATTCTGGACGACATCTAGTGATTCTAATGATAGGAATAGTCATGGCAATGAACCCCTCCATGACCTGACCGTACTTCAGTTTACAGTCATAAGGCATAAGTTACCAATCGCAACTTCGGACACTTCGCAACAACAATTTTAGATGGAGAAGATTGGTTTATTTGCAACAACTCAGACCAACATGTTCTACGATGCAGAAGGCTACGACAACAAGCATCTTTCCTTGACTAATTCTCCCAACATTCATAGTACTAATATTGTCCTTATAGAAAGAAATGTAAGATGGTTCTAAATTCTAGAAGCTCACCAAGATCATTTCTTAACTCTAATCTCGATGCCCCATACAATAAGACCATACTTCCATGTTCTTGTCTCCATTAGGCTGACAGACACCTCGTCGTCGAAGCCTTCCTCATTGTAGAACTCGCCTAGCTCCACCTCCATCCAGCCGTCAGCCCTTTTCCGAGGGAGCACAATGTCATCCGTGAGAGGTACTTCCGGACGATGATCCGCTGGAATATGTGACGTCAATATGTGTTTCTGAGGCACTCCGTCATCACCAACCTCCATGTAGCTTTGGAGGCACACTTGTTGTGTTGAATCGCTCCCAGCAACACTGACTGACACATCTTGAAACGGGGAATGCAGCAAGTTGAATCCATCGTCTGCTAGCTTGAATACCATGTAAGCGGCGTATGTCAGGTTCTCCGAGAGCATCATCCAATTAATCTTGCCACGGATATCCAACCACCAAACCCCATGGAGTTTAGCTGCTTCCGAGAACCTATTACAGATGTAGAGGATAGCATATATAACTAGGAGAGCAACTTAGTATAAAAATATCGTGGAACACCGTGCAATCAACGACGATAAATCCTTTGATTTGCCAAAGATACCTATTGAAACGATTCAAACCTTTTGACCTCATCAATGCCGAGGTCGATCCATTCCCAGTACTGTGGTGTGTCGCGCCACGCAATATACAGCGACCTTGCCGAAAGCGTGTAGCACTTGGCACCCGTAGCCCTGTCTAGCTGCATACTCTGCACCACAAAAAGGTTGATCGATCAATTAGCCGATTCTTATCTAGCAAAAAAAACAGTAGTAAGTAGTAGCTTTGGGGTGATAGATGTATCAGGTGAAAATCTGACAATGCAACACTAGAATTGGATCATGGACCAAGGCTCTAGCTAGATCGACCTCCTCAATCCCACCTCAAACATTTTGCACAAAGCCCTCAAAGTCACAGCAACAGTTATCCCTCGCCCACTCCTTTTTCCAACATCTCTCTCCCACCTTCGATTTCTAGTTCCCACCGCGCATGCATATGATTCACCATCCCACCCACACTGCTGAAAGCGTGCACGATTTGTCATCACAATGGTCCAAATCTGATGGGTGGGATGGTGAATCATGCGTGTCTGTTCATGGAACGGTGAATATCCATGCTTATTCTTGGTTGTGCTCATGAGCTGTTTTCAGATACGAACGGCAGCGTGTTGTGTTCATAACAATTGAATATGCAGAAACTGAAAAGCCTGAAATAAAGATGCAGAAAAGTGTGTTGAGGACTCTCCTCCGTTTCATAATATAAGATGTTTTAACTTTGTAAAAGAAGTGTATCTAGACCCCTTTGTATAGGTTCATCCTACATGAATCTACACACTAAAAAAAGGTCTAGATACACTCCATGTAGTATAAAGCTAAAACATCTTATATTTTGAAACGGAGGGAGTATTCAACTCCTCTGGGTTCCTCTGTTTCCGTTTCAGTACAGTAGCAGCATGTAAAAGAAATTGAGTTCTTCAGCGATGCATAGATGCACGTACCACGAGTTTGCACGGGAGGAGGGCCGGTTGGTCGGAGAGGCGTCGGAAGAGCGCCTTCTTGGATGGCGGCGTGCCGGGGAGCTCGCCTTCGCGAACTGCGGGAGGTCGCGGGGCAGGAAGCGGGACCAGACGGCGTCGGAGTCCGCCGCGGGGCGGAAGGTCCGGGAGACGGCGGCCGCGCGGCAGGCGTCGGGAGGCGATGTGAGGGAGATCATGGCCGCGAGGAGCTCCTCCGGCAGGCGGTCGATCTCGCAGCCGGCCATCTCCAGGATGTTGATTAGCAGTGTTTTTTAGGGGAGATGTGTTGATTAGTGTTTGCTTTGGGGGCAGCGAGTCTTTTATTTCAGAGATAGAGTTGACTATTAATTGCTTCGGGTTGGGAGTTGGGTCCAGAACCTTAGCGTTGAAGGAATGGAAAAAAATGAACCGGGTACACAAGGCGTCCTATTTTTATTTTTTATTACATTCTTGGATGTAGTAATACAGTTTTGTGTTTACTTAATCCTGAAGAAAAAATGTTCCTCTTTGCTATAACACATTTTTTCTTCTCGAAATAGACTTTGGTACCCCTTCGTAAATAAAGTCACACGAATCAATACAAGTGATAAGTAAATCTTTTAACAGATCAAAAATAATAATAAAAAGAATAGCCACATCCCTAAAAGACACCTACCCTACCAACGAGATGTGACACCACCCTTTTTGGAAAAACACTCGACATTATCGCACCACAGGCACCAAGTCGGAGACGGTTGAATGCCCTCTCGCTCCACGTAGCGTCGATCCAGACAACAAGGGACATGGTAGGTGACGACAAAATCACGTGTCTAAGATAAAAGGTCCCTGAGATCACCCCCATAGGAGCAAAAGGGGCTTCGCGGCGGGATTTGAACTTGCTCGCCGGTGATGACGAGGCACGGCCATACGTAACTGAGCTCTACGACGACACCCCCAAGAGGGTGACAACGCAAAGCATCGCCATCACCGAGACCAAAGTGGTCAAGTGTTCTCACCAGGAGTCCTAACACGAGCGGTAACCACAATGACGCCCTTGGGCATCGTCTTGGCGGGCTCTGAAGTGTTGAGCCTTCACCCTCAATCACCCTACGCCAAATCTAGGTACCATGGTCCGCCCGATACCACCAAAACATAGCGATCTGGGAGCCACCACCGCGGAAGCAACACCAACACCATGATCCCCCACCTCCTACTCCTCGTTGTCCACACAGCCAAACAGAAGGTCATCACCACTGCAACATAGCTCGTTGAAGAGTGTACAACACCTTCTAGGGCCTTTGCCCCAACATCCAGGGTCTTGCACTAGTAGAGCAATCAACCCAATGAAGCGAGCAACGACGACCATGTCAGATTCGGGCCCGCCGGACCCAGATCCGCACACGCAAACGACGAAAGGGGTGGCGTGGCATCAGACTGCGCCGAGCATGACAATCGTGGCACCTCCGTACCGCTTCCGCACTGCCTACAAATCACTTAATGCAAATGTTGGAAAGCCTAGATCGAAACCGCCAGGTTGCTATCCAGATCTAGGCCCACCGCCGCCATGCCCCTAGCCTCACCGCCTATAGCAAAGAGGAACCTATTTTCTTCACGCTACAATGCCCGCCGCCCACATGAGTTAGTGCCCCATTCGCCTATTCCATAACCATAGCCACATTGTGGCGTGACCAAAACGCATGTGGTACCCTCCAAGTTCATAGGCAGGTGAAGACCCGGCGCTTCCGGCACCATATGGGCTTTGCTCAGCGGACTCTTCGGTGGCGAACTGGGATGAGGGGAGAAGAGGGGGCTCGCTCCTATCCCCGTGGCTGATGAGGAGCGCGTATATCGAGGAAGGAAAGGGAAGGAAAAATCGAGTAATACATGTTTTATTGTGCGTTGTCCCGTTCAAGTAGCACTTCTAGAACAACTCCAACAGAAGCGCTAAACGCATGAAAGGGCATTTCCCTAATGTGTTTTGGTGTTTGTTGACAACATAATATTGGTCTAGCCGTGTGCTAAGTGGTTCATGTATTTTCATGACATTTCACTAGTTGGATTTATTGCAACAAAAAAAGGAGAAGTCCCAGCAAATTTTTTCCTTCAAATCATGCCTTCTGCACCCTGTTTCCCGGAGACTCCAGAAACTCATCACCGGAAACTCTGGCCTGGCTTTCCCGACCCAGCAGCTGCAAGCCCCTGATATCTGGTCGGAAACTCAGGACTCTGTGCCAGAGACTCCGCCCTCCCTGGAGTTTCCGCTCCCTCCGCGTCGGCGACTCTGGCCCACTCTCTCGGGCCAGCTACCTGCTAGCCCCTGGTATGGGTTCGGAGTCCTGTCCGGAGGTTTCGTCCTATCCAAAGATTCCGGAGGTTCCGACCCGGAGATTCTGGCCTACTCGCGCGGCTGAAGGTGTTGCAAGGTTCTGGTCCCCCCGGAGACTCCGCCCTCCCTAGCGGAGATTCTGGCATGTTCGTAGACTCCAGCTTGGGGTAACCGGAGACTCTGGAGTAAGTGGATCGCAACAACTCAGTTTCGAGGGGGCTTTAAATACCCCCTTCTTCCCCAAGTAAAGACTTCGGCTTCCACTCTCTCTCATCCATTGTTGCTGAGCTCAAACCTCCAAGATCTCCCTCCCTATCCACTAGAACTTTATGCCCCTTGGAGAATCAAGGGAGGAGACCTAGACCTAGCTTTCAACCTAGGGGATTTGTGTTTCCCCACCATTTGTGTAAGAAGTTGTTGCTCTAGGGTTTGAGCAAATCCTAAGTTGAAGAAGTCACCCTCCATAGCTCATCCTCATGTGTAAGAGCTTCGGGGTCATCTTGGGAGCCTCCAATTCAGTTGTGGAGAAGTACCCCAAGGATTTGTACAAGGTTTCGGTCGCTGCCTTCATGACCAACACATAGTGGATCGTGTGCTTGCCATGAGGCGAGTGCGCAGGAGAATAGGGTGAGGCATTCTGTGCCAACGGAGACGTACTTCCCCTCAAAAGGAAGGAACTTCGAGAAAACATCTCCCTATCTACTCTCAGTTATTTCTATCCTTTACTCTCTACTATTGTTGTTTACATGCTTGCTTGTCATATAGGTTCTCTCACCTATTTGCATATCTAGATAACTTACTTTGTGTCAATCCTTAATTTGAAAATAAGTTAAAAATTGAGTAGCGCATATTCACCCCCTCTCTAGTCGCTTATACTGATCTTTGAATTGGTATCAGAGCCTCGGCTCTTACTTTGGCTTAACCGCCTAAGAGAAGTATGAGCGACGTGAATAAGGGGAGTGAAACCACTCCCGATGACTGTCCCATCTGTAAGAAAGATATTGTCGAATCTATAGATATGGTCTGGCAAGAGATGAGAACCATGTTTGAGTTATATCTTGGTAAAAAGGAAGATGTCATTGCCTATACCATTGATAACCAATCAAGTGGTTCCAAACCAGAGGATGATTCCCTCAAGGACTCTTCCACCAGTGAGGGTAGTAACAAGGAAAAAAGGAAAACTTTTGGGAAATGTGCCACCACCACCTAGTTATAATGCTACTCCCCTTCCGACACCTCATATTAACCATCGTGGTCCACCTACTAATCTTAATGAATCTAATTTTGCCAGTTGGAAATATCTAATACACTCTCATTTCAAAAGTTCAAGTGTTCATCTTTGGAAGGTTGTGGAGCATGGATTCAATCCACACAATCCCTACGACATGACACCCACGGAGGAGATTAACAATCAACTCAATGCCACTGCCATGGCCATTCTCCAAGATGCCTTAACCCATGAGAAAATAACTCACATTCGTTCCTATGAGACCGCCAAGGATGCTTGGAATTCCCTTGAACGAGTCTATCTTGGCAACAAGAGCATCTAAAGCTCCAAGTTTGAAGAAATGCACTATGAAGTCGATGCCTTTATTGGAAAGGAAGATGAGACTCCCGAAGAGCTCTATCAAAGGGTCTGATACATGTAAAATGCATACATTGACTTTGTAGTTTGTTGCTATGAATTCCCACATATTTTGTACGTATATGATGTTATATTCATGTTTTACATTGATTTATGGGGATTTACCAATGATCCCATTTATTTTGTTTATAACTCTACAGGATAGGAAAACCCTGTTTTGTGTATTTTTGCCTTTCAGGGACCTAAACAAAGTCAAATGGAGCTGGGTATTTGAGGATGTCATTATTTCATCAAGAGAAGCACCAGGAGTACTTGGACTTCACCAGAAGAGCTAGGAGGCCCAAAATAGCACTGGTGGCACGCCAAGTAAGGGTGGGTGCGCCACCCATGCTAGTTTCCTCCTCGATCGTCGATTCACTTCGATCTTTCACCCACCGCCTTCGTTTGACCTAAAAACAACTATTAAAGGGCCCCTCGGGAGTTCTTGGAGGGACGCACCACAGAAACACCAAAATATAGCCAGAACCATTAAAGATTGGAGGGGGAAACTCTGCTAGAGCCGCCACTGGAGGGATCTCTACCTTCTCCAACGTCTCCACCATCACCATCATCATGATGAAGAGGGAGTATTCTACCTCTGCACTATGGATTTTTGGCAGTAGCTTGATCTATCTCTCGCTTGTTCTTCATAGATCTAGTACCATATGAGCTGCCCAACATGATTATGATCATATATGTAATTCCTATGTGGTGGATCTTGATATATGAGATTAGAACCTATTATGTGTAAGATGTATTGATAGATACATATCATGTACCCTGTTCTTAAGTACTTGTTATGATCCAACTTGTATGCAAGAGCATGTGTGGGGAGAAGTATGTATTAGATGGAGTAGCATGGTGATAGTGATTGAATAGTGACAACAAATTCGAGATCTACTATGGTATTTAACTTCATTTTGCTGCCACACTAGGGATTAAGTGAATCATGTGCTATAATTATATTGTGATGGTTAGATAATCTTGTTTGGTCAAGGTAGCATATTTGTGATTCAAACATCATGTAAAAATACCTAAGGCTATACTCTTTTGATTCTTAATTCAAGATTGTTTGAAGTTTTCCCTTTCTTGAGGAGTATAAGAGAGATGTGTTGCATCATCTCTATGTTAGGACGTGATTCCCATATGAATGCTTATCAAACACATATAGTAGTTCCACCAATATTATGTTTTTGATGAATTGTTTGTGTCCATTACAACCCAAAAAAGAGCAGACGACTGAACCCATGAACCCCTATCCATTTTAAACCATAATAAACACCTTTCCAACACCACTGTCACACTTTATATTTTCTTCTATTTATTATTTCGAAAATACAAAAATACTTTCTTCACTTGCACACACAACCAAAACCCCAAAAAAACTATCCTTTATTGTGTTTACTTTGTTTGCCTAGTTTTTACTTGTGTTATTTTATTTTATATTATTGTTATTTCTTATTACTAATACAAAACCTTGTGCTTGACAACCACAATGTGTAGTTGGGGACATAAGAAAAAACTTTTCTTTGTAGGTTGCTTCAAGAGGAAAAGAAGAATAAATCTCTAAGCCAACTCCCGAGAGTTCGATATAAACCCTCGAGTCATCCTTGTGGGGAAAGACGCTTGCTTCAACACCCTGCACTTGGAGTCCCAACGAATCGGTACACGAAGTTGTTTCCATTGATACGTCCATTTTGCATCACTATTCCATATCAGAATTTACTGTTATTCATTGATATATTTCATATTAAGAGATGATACTTATGTTATTTCATCTGTTTTTCCATGGTTGATGACTTTTGGAGGATGGATCGCTGAAGTCAGGATTCTGATGGAAAAGGCACTGTTTGGAGACGAAATTCGTGAAGATCATAAAATTCCGAAAAATATATGGAAAATCCTATTTTTCCAGAAGACGAAGGATGCCAGAAGGGGAGTGGAGATGGGCCATAGGGGGCCCACACCACCCCTGGCGTGGGCCAGCCCTGGCCGTGCCACCAGGTGGTGTGGCCACACTGGCCCACCTCTGGCTCTGCTCTTTGGCGTATATATTCCCCACGAAACCCTAAGACTCGGGGAGCAACCACAGAAAGATTTCACCGCCTCATTGGGGCGGAAAACTGCAGAGAGAGAAAGAGCTCTCCGGTAGGCAGAAATCTACCGAGGAAATTCTTTCTCGGAGAGGGGAGATCATCGCCATCAACACCACCATCAAGATGGACTTCATCAGGATCATCATCATCTCCACTAGAATCATCATCACCACTCCGTACTGCTGTAACAATTGGGTTGCATCTTGCATAGTTCTTAGGGACACTTTACCGGTGTTGATTACTTATTGTAGTTGATGCTATTGAGTGGAACCATTGAATTATTGTTATGTTCAGATTGTTACTTATCATTATTTTATCTCTAATCTTGATCCATATGATGTCTTGTGAGTAGTTTGTTTAGTTCTTGAGGACATGGGAGAAGTCATGTTGTTAGTAGTGGAATTGTGTTGAGAAAGATTCAATAGTTTGTTATTTAAGTTGTGGTGTTATTCTTCTAGTGGTGTCGTGTGAACGTCGACTACATGATACTTCACCTTTATGGGCCTAGGGGAATGCATTGTGTATTTGGCTACTAATCGTAGGGGTTGCCGGAGTGACAGAAATCTGAACCCCCGTTAGGAAACCTTTGCACAAGGGAGTGTAGGATCTCAGAGTTTAAAGTTGTGGTTAGTTTTTATCTTAATTACTTTCATGTACTTGCGGATGCTTGCAAGGGGTATAATCACAAGTATGTATTAGTCCTAGGAAGGTTAGTACATTAGCACAGGTTCACCCACACAACACTTATCAAACTAAAGAAGATTAGTCAACTATATGAAACGAAAGCACTTGACGATATTCCCATGTGTCCTTGAGAACGTTTGGTCATCTTAAGTAATACAATCGGCTTGTCCTTTGCTAAAGAAAGGATTGGGCCACTTGCTGCATCTATTATTATTATTATCTTTTATTTACTCGTACTTTATTTATCTGCATTATCAAAAACCCCTAAAAATCCATTTGCTAAGTATTTACAGAGAATTCCTGCTCCAAGCCACTCGTCAACACCTTCTGCTCCTCGTTGGGTTCGACACTCTTACTTATCGAAAATACTGCGATACACCTCCTATACTTGTGGGTCATCAAGACTATTTTCTGGCGCCGTTGCCGGGGAGTGAAGCGCTATTGGAGAGTGAAACTTGTAAAGGAAACTTCTACTGTGAGTATTGTTTACTTCTATTAGTTACTTTATTTCAATATGGATAATTCACTTAGTTTCTTATTCCGTAATGCTACTACCACTACTAAGGTAGTAGATGAACCACCACCTGCTGAAAATGATACTTTTAAGATACCTACAAGAATTATTGATCGTGTTATGGATAACTACTATTTTGGGGATGGAACTATCCTTCCCGGTGATCATTTGCTTTTTATACATGAATTATGCGGGTTGTTTAAGTGTGCAGGTATTACAACAGATCAAGTCAAGAAGAAGTTATTCTCATTATCACTAAAAGGAAGAGCTGAGGAATGGTACAAGCTGCTGAAGAATGGTCAAGCTCTTGAATGGGAGGAAGTAGTACCTCTCTTTTATTCAAAATTTTATCCTCCTAGTGAGATTCATAAAGATCGGAAGCAAATATACAAATTTTGGCCTCGTGATGGAGAGAGTACAACTCAAGCTTGGGGGAGATTGAAGTTACTAATGCTCAAATGTCCTATTCATGAGCTCCCTAACAATATTATTATCAATAACTTTTATGCAAGACTTTCTCTTCATGATACGGATCTATTGGATACTTCTTGTGCTGGATCATTTACATGCATGGAAGAAGAAGCTAAATGGGATCTTCTAGACCGTATTCAAGACAATGCTGAAGCATGGGAGAATGATAAAGGAAGAAAGTCGGGTATAAATTATGATTATGAATGCATTAAATCTTTTATGGGAACTGATGACTTTCATAATATTAGCAATGCTTATGGTATAGACTCTCAAGTCATTGCAAATTGTTTTAAGGCTTTTGCCTCATATATTGAAATTCCAAAAAAAGAATGGAACAAGTATCATGCACCATATAAGGATATTATTGATTGTATTCCTGTTAGAAGTACTGAAGTTTGCACTATTGATCATATTTTACCTGAACCTTATATCGAGAAAATACCTTTCTCGGATAAGGTAAAGGAGCACTCTATGATAACTAGTGTAATTAATAAAAGTACAAAGAGAGTTGAAAAGCCTGATGAACAAATAAACATTGAACCTGCAGTAGCAATTGTGAAAGACCTTGTCACTAAAAGTGTAGAAGTTGGACACATTGTCTTTTGCGAGGATGCTTCTAATATTGTCTCATATCCTAATAGAACTAGAAAAGCTAGTGTCCCTGTGCTTTCTGTTAGAATTGGTGATCATTGCTATTATGGTTTATGTGATATTGGTGCAAGTTCGAGTGCTATTCCTTACGAGCTTTACAAAGAAATTATGCATGGAATTAGTCCATGCGAACTAGAAGAAATTGATGTGGTTATTCACCTTGCAAACAGAGAGACCATCTCTCCAATTGGTATTGTAAGAGATGTGGAAGTTCTTTGTGGTAAGATTAAATATCCTGCTGATTTTCTGGTACTTGGTTCAACTGCTAGTAAAACCTATCCTATCATTTTTGGTAGACCTTTCTTAAACACGTGTGGAGCCATTATAGATTGTAAAAGGGAGAAAATTTTAACTAAATTTGATGGGGAATCTTATGAGTTCAATTTTTTGAAATTTGCTAAAGTTCCTTATGAAAATGAAACCCCTAATGAGGATTTTAGAGTTCAACAACTTGCATCTATTTCTCTTGCTCCTAATAATGCTTTGCAGCAATTTATGGAAGACCACGAAAGTGAGATCTTCATGGAAGAAAGAAATGAGATTGACGAGATTCTCCGTCGTCAACCTAAGATGCTTAAGCATAACTTGCTGGTGGAAGATTCGGGTACCACATTGCCACCTAAAAAGGATCCGGTTTTCGATCTAAAACCTTTACCTGACGATCTTAAATATGCTTACATTGATGATAAAAAAATATATCTTGTTATTATTAGTTCTAAACTTTCAGGGAAGGAAGAGGAAAGATTATTGGAAGTATTGAAGAAACATCGAGGAGCTATGGGCTATACCCTTGATGATTTAAAGGGGATTTCCCCTACTATATGTCAGCACGCTATCAATATAGAACCCGATGCAAAACCAGTGGTGGAACATCAACGTCGTTTAAATCCTAAGATGAAGGAAGTGGTAAGAAACGAGGTATTAAAACTCCTTGATGTTGGTATTATTTATCCTATTGCTGATAGTGAATGGGTTAGTCTTGTTCATTGTGTCCCTAAGAAAGGGGGAATTATTGTTGTGCCTAATGAGAATAATGAGCTTATCCCCCAAAGAATAGTAGTAGGTTATAGGATGTGCATTGACTTCAGAAAGGTTAACAAAGTTACTAAGAAAGATCATTACCCACTGCCTTTTATTGATCAAATGTTAGAAAGGTTGTCTAAAAAGACCCATTTTTGCTTTCTTGATGGATACTCTGGGTTCTCTCAAATTGCTGTTAAACAACAAGATCAAGAAAAAACTACTTTTATGTGCCCTTATGGAACATATGCTTATAGGAAAATGCCTTTTGGTTTGTGTAATGCTCATGCTACTTTTCAAAGGTGCACGTCTGCTATCTTTCATGGTTTTTGTGAAGAAACTGCGGAAGTATTCATGGACGATTTTTCCGTCTATGGAACTTCTTTTGATAATTGTCTGCACAACCTTGATAAAGTTTTGCAGAGATGTGAAGAAACTAATCTTGTTCTTAATTGGGAGAAATGCCACTTCATGGTCAATGAAGGAATTGTCCTTGGACATAAAATTTCTGAAAGAGGCATTGAAGTTGACAGAGCCAAAGTTGAAGCAATTGAGAAAATGCCCTGTCCTAGGGACGTCAAAGGTATTCGTAGTATCCTTGGTCATGCTAGTTTCTATAGAAGGTTTATTAAATATTTCTCCAAGATATCAAAACCCCTTACTAATCTTCTCCAAAAAGATGTACCTTTTATTTTTGATGATGATTGTAAGGAAGCTTTTGAAACTCTAAAGAAAGCTTTAACTACCGCCCCTATTGTCCAACCACCTAATTGGAGCTTACCCTTTGAGATCATGTGCGATGCTAGTGATTTTGATGTAGGTGCTGTTCTTGGGCAACGAATAGATAAAGGGTTAAATGTTATCCATTATGCTAGTAAGACTCTTGACGCTGCTCAAAAGAATTATGCTACTACTAAAAAAGAGTTCTTACTGTGTTTTTTGCTTGTGATAAGTTTAGACCTTATATTGTTGATTCAAAAGTTACCATTCATACTGATCATGCTGCTATTAAATACCTTATGACAAAGAAAGATGCTAAGCCTAGGCTTATTAGATGGGTGTTGCTTTTACAAGAATTTGACCTACATATTATAGATAGGAAAGGTGCTGAAAATCCTGTTGCTGATAATTTATCTCGTTTGTAAAACATCTCCTTTGATCCTATGCCTGTTAATCATAGTTTCCCAAATGAACAGTTGGCTGCAGTAGGGGTAAGCTCGTGAGGGAGTCCTTGGTATGCTGATTATGCTAACTTTATTGTTTCCAAGTATTTGCCTCCAACTTTTACAGCACAGCAAAAAGGAAGTTTTTTTACGATTTGAGGCATTATTTTTGGGATGACCCACATTTATATAAAGAGGGAGTAGATGGTATTATGCGAAGATGTGTTCCAGAATTTGAACAAAAGGATATATTGCGGAAATTTCATGGTAGTGCCTATGGAGGACATCATGCGGGAGATAGAACCGCACAAAAGGTTCTACAATCAGGTTTTTACTGGCCTACCCTTTTTAAAGATGCAAGAAAATTTGTCTTATCATGTGATGAATGTCAACGAGTTGGTAATATTTCTAGACATAATGAAATGCCTATGAATTACTCTCTTGTTATTGAACCATTTGATTGTTGGGGATTTGACTTTATGGGTCCTTTTCCCCCTTCAAAAGGTTATACTCATATATCTTGTTGATGTTGACTATGTTACTAAGTGGGTAGAAGCCATACCTATGAAAAGTGCTGATGGTGAGACCTGTTTAAAAATGCTTAAGGATATTATCTTTCCTAGGTTTGGAGTGCCTAGATATCTTATGACTGATGGAGGTTCTCATTTCATTCATGGTGGCTTTAGAAAGACCCTTGCTAAATATGATGTTAATCATAGAATTGCTTCAGCTTATCATCCCCAAACTAGTGGGCAAGTAGAACTATCAAATAGAGAAATTAAATCCATCTTGCAACATACTGTTAATAGATCTAGAAAAAATTGGGCTAAAAAGTTGAATTATGCTTTATGGGCTTATAGAACTGCTTATAAAAATCCTATGGGAATGTCTCCTTACAAAATGGTTTATGGGAAAGCTTGCCACCTACCTTTAGAGTTAGAACACAAAGCTTATTGGGCAGTGAAAGAACTTAATAGAGACTTCAAACTTGCTGGTGAGAAAAGATTATTTGACTTAAGTTCATTACACGAGTGGAGGAGTGAAGCATACGGAAATGCTAGAATATTTAAAGAAGAAGTTAAAAAATGGCATGATAGGAGAATTCTTAAGAGAGAGTTCCATATTGGTGAGAAGGTTCTATTGTATAGGTCCCGTCTTAGATTTTTTGCAGGAAAACTGCTCTCAAACTGGGAAGGACCATTTGTTATTGAAGAGGTGTATCATTCAGGTGTAATAAAAATTTCTTCCTTAAAAGATAACACTACACAAGTGGTGAATGGTCAGATACTGAAACACTATATTTCTGGAGATTCTTACAATGAAGACATTGATGCTATTCAAATGGTGACTCCAGAAGAATTTATTAAATGCCAAGTTCAGAGACCTACAGAGTCTGTTTTCGAATAGGTAACTGTAACATCCCAAAATTTTAATCAAGGATAATCAAGATCAAAACTACCCAATTTAGGGTTAACCAAAAACCTTTTCTATTTAAAATCCTTAAGCATTCATATGTGTGTGCATTTAAAATAGGAGTTGTTTTGAATTGCAATCATTGAGTGATCTTTTGGTTGTAAAATGACTCTAAGGTGAATTACACATCATCTAGATCATCCCCAAGCAAATCCCAAAGAAAAAGAAATCAAAAAAAGAATTAAATAAAGAAATGGTCACTTTTGCCATTTTAATCACCTAGCCCACTTTGGGTATTCCTAGCACTCAATTTCTAACAGAAACAATTGTGGATCTTTGCACCCCTTGCTAGTACAAGTAGTGATGTGCCAAGGCCCACCTTGTGATCTCCCAAAAACCTTTGAACTCTAAATTTAAATGGCAATTGAAAATTGAACCTAGTTCATATGTCTAGATACCACCTTTTCAAAATCCACTCAAATGAAATCCATTTCAAAATCCCAAGCAAACCTAGATGCTTAAGCATAAGATGAATCACTCCACCAAAAATCTTTCAAAAATTCAAATAAAAGTTTCATGCGGCCATTCTGTCGAACACATGGCAGACACTAAACAAGAACTAGAGTAGCTTCACAGTTTCCACAGTGATCATCGACCAATTTGGTCTCCCACTTAATCCCCTGTCCCCCTAGCATCTACCCCAGCCCAGACCAGCCCCCCCTTCACCGCTAGCAGTAGTGGCGCGCCGCCCAAATATGGTCTTCATCGGACAAATGCGGGCAACGCTCACCAGACCGCGCCGCGCCAAACCAGCATGCCCACTAGCTCCGCCCAACCCTACCACACTCCCCTGTCCACCCCTCGATCAATGCCAGCCCCTGGACCACCCTAGAGCAGCGCCACCCTTTCTCTCTGCGTCATGTGCGCACGCCAGAGCGCCCTCGCCTCAGACGCCGAGACCAGGCCAAGCGTAAATTGGCGCTCATAAACCCACACCGCCAGAGCACCGCCGCACCGCCTCTTTTCCTTCAGGCTGGAAGCCCCGACCAATTACCACCGCCCCTAGCGTTGCCTTTACGCCATAGAGGACCACCGGCAGAGTTCTACCAAGAGGAGGAGGAAGAAAACTTCAACCACTGCACCAACCAAGGCAAGCCATCATTAACAATGCAAGATCACCCTTGCAAGCTATTGTTAGCAAGCATACTTAAGCTAGATAATCTAAGCAAATGCATTAGTCATGCTTTGGTTATACTCTTTGACTTATACCTACTCCAAGTTTTATTTACAAGCTTTATCTTCTTTACTTTACCAAAGTCCTTTACTTATTTAAAGGTAGCATAAAGAGTATAAAAATTGACCTATCTAGTTATACTTAGATGTCATTCTATGGCATGAGATTGAGATTAGCATCCCACCTTAGTGAACACTCTTAACTTAGTAGTTGGACTAAACTAAAACTTGATTCACTTTAGATGGGAATACTTGGTGAAAATGATTTGTGAAAACCTTGGAATGATGAGTCATTCTATTGAGATGTTTTGACATGTGTTGAAAAACACAAATGGTTTATGATGATGAAACAGTTGAGGCATGAGCCTTAGCCCTTTTACAAAAACTAATGGTTGGGTTCGGATGCGATACCATTCCAATTTTACCGTACAACCACAATACATGAATTGGGTAACGCTTAGCTGGAAGTTTATATGCATTAGTATTAGTTCCCTCGTAGGAGAGGTTTGAGCTGAGGCTACCTCTCAATGTTGTCCACCTATGCAGTGCCCAAGATGACAGATGGTCATGGTTGGGAGACCATGCTCATAGGAGAGGTGCTTATACTAGAGTGTGTAAAGGAAAGGTTATGTTTGATTATCTGCATACTAAGTATGATGATTCAGGGTTACCCCTGATAGATGTATCGAATCTTGTGGTGAAAGTGTACCACCTCTGTAGAGTGTCAAACTATTCGAATAGCTGCGTTCGTAGTTATGGACAGTTGGAGTGGCCATACTGTTCCATTGTCAGATGTTTTCAAAATAACTTATGAAATGAATTGTGACATGACTTGACCACAACAGAGTTGTGACTATGACAACTAAGTTCCCACTTAGGTGTTTTCAAACTTTATTTTATCTTTCTTTGTTTTTGAACTCAGCTTAGGTTTCAAACTTAACTTCACAATTAAACTTAGAGTTAGCATTCCTACTAGAACTATCTTACTTGTTAGTGATAGTTTGCGAGTACTTAAAGAGTACTCATGGCTTTTGTCCCTGGCTATTCCTATGGCCAGACTATTAAGGAGATTACCAAGATGAAGGACATCAGGACGGCTATGATAACTAGGACTATCTTCCATCGTCAGCATTGCCTGTGACTCTGAGGATGGACCCCACCGCTACGCTATTTATTCCGCTACTTGATTGTACTAAGACTAGATCATGAGATCCTTTATTTGTGTAAGACCTTATTTATGGTTTGTAATGGATGATGTACTGTGATATCCAATCTGTTATGTCTCGCAAAAATGGTAATCCTGGGATTGCGAGGTATGGCATAACAGGCATCTGGGATTAAAAATCCGGGTGTTGACAGTAACAGTTCTGGTAAGAAAAGGTCCACAAAAAAATTGTCAATTTATATTTTTGCAGTTTTTATTTAACAAGGAAAGCAATGAGTAGAAATAGGGACGGAAACGGAGCCCGGGTGGCTCACACCACCCCGTGGCGCGGGCCTACCTGGCCACGTCTCCAGGGGGTGTGGCCACCCCGGAGCCCGTCTCCGACCCGTTTTCTCCCAGTACCTTCCTTTTATTGTTAAACTTCATAATATATAACCCCCCGGATCCCCCGAGGTTCTTATATCGTGTTCTCGTGTGTTTTTGTTTCGATTTGTTTCTGCCAGGAACTATTCTTAAAGTTTAGAAGCACAATGGTCTCCGCAAACGATAAGGGCAAGGAGCCTATGGAAGAGGATCTCCAAGACTCTGAGCAGGAGGAGGATATCGAGAGTGAAGTTGAAGAGAAGGCAAAGGAAGACCAGCATCCGCCCACCAGCACCACCATTGCAAGCATTGGAGTGGTGATGAATCCTGCTAGGTTCAAAAGGACTACATGGATGTCCACTGGAGGGAAGGTTCCGCGTCATCGCTTGGCTTCACAGAAAAGAAGACTTCAAGGAGGAAGAGTGGGGAAAGAATCACAAGACCTGGGATTCACAGCCCGGCATGATCATGAAACACACTGAGCACAATTCGGAGTTGATTCATACTCTCACCTTCGAGATTGAGGACTTAAGGGAATTGATTGAAAAGCTCATCGAGAGAACACCACCGAAGGAGTAATTCGTCATCAGGTTTGGCATCCCCTTGGTTTGTTCCAAGCTTGGGGGAGTGTCGCGGTATCACATCACTATCTTTTATCTTTTTACCTTTTTAAGTAGAGTCATATCATGAATAGAGAAGTTATCATATAGGATGGTTTGCATTATGGAAGTGTCTCCCCTCTAGTTAGATATCTATGTATCCCTTGGTGTGAGTTGCTGTTATGGAATATTAATGAGAAGTTCTATCATTTACTTTTTGCATATCTTATTTTAGTTTTCAATTTCTGTTATATGATTGATCTTGTTGTTAGTATTGGTATCAATTTGGGATCATTAAGTAAATTTAGTTGGTTTTGACAAACCTGGCTCGGTCAGTAGCAACACTATTATGAGAATTGAATGAAAAAGATAAAAGTACTCTTAAGAAATATAATTTCATCATCTTTCTTTCTTGATTGGCTCATAAGCTTAGTATTCTCTAGTTAAGGTCTTTTGTGCTTCCATGGAAGATTGCATGTTTGTTTTTATCACTTGTATGTTTGTCTGTTTCCTTCAACTCTTATGCTTGTTACCTAGCCTTGCTAGCCAAAAACCTGTACTGAGAGGGAATGCTTCTCGTGCATCCAATCCTTAAACCAAAACCTATGCCATTTGTGTCCACCATACCTACCTATTAGCATTATTGCTATTCCAAGTAAATTCATGTTTTTATCTACCTTCCGAATTAAACTTGTTATATGAAAATTAGTGATTAAAGCTCTCACGAACTTGAAGGCACATATTACTTGCTTGCACTTAATAAACTTGAACCATTGTGCGCATCTATGTTGCGTATATTCTTGCACTTTGTAAGTTGTGAATTAGCAGAACCATGTTACCATGGGGAACGCTTTCAACACTGCACTTTATTTAGTTGATATCATGTTCTTTTGCTTATGGATCCTGGCGGTGTGAAATGAAAGGGGAGATTGTAAGGCTCATGGAGTTCATATATGTGTTAGAGAAACGCCTGGGCAATGCTGACTCGTGTAATAACGAGTTTGTTGGGGAACCCCAAGAGGAAGGTATGATGAGCACAACAGTAAGTTTCCCTCAGTTATGAAACCAAGGTTATCGAACTAGTAGGAGCAAGGAAACACCTCCAAGGTGTTGCTAGCTGGCCTTTGGCAAGGCGCACTACCGGTGCTAGCAGCAACGTGGAAACCTATATTAAACGTATTGTGTGGAAGAAAGTAATAGTTTGCAGAAAGTAAACAGAAAGCAGTAAATAGTTGTAGATTGATGGTAAAAGAAAGGATCGGGGTCCATAGTTCACTAGTGGTGGCTCTCCTTAAGATAGATGACATGTTGGGTGAACAAATTACAACGGGGCAATTGACAAACATCGAGAAAGCATACATGCATATACTAATCATCTTGACTCCTTTGAGATTTGATTGGGCATTACAACATTATACATAGACCGTAATCCTACTGCATCTATGACTAATAATCCACCTTCAGGTAATCATCCGAACCCCCTCCAGTATTAAGTTGCGATAATTGCATTACACATTGCGTGTAAAGTAAACAATACGATTGTTCTACGAACAAAGGATTGATGTTTTCTCCCTAGTAGCAACAACACATCTAGTACCTTAGAGATTTCTGTCACTTCCCCAAATTACTAGAGGCATGAACCCACTATCGAGCATAAATACTAACTCTTGGAGTTGCTAGCATCTACTTGGCCAAGATAGCTACTAACAACGGAAAGCATGCAAGATCACAAATAACAAAGACATGATAGAATCAATAATCAATCTGAAATAGCATCTCAATATCCATCGGATCCCCGCAAACACAACATGTAGGATTACAAATAGATGATCTTGATCACGAACGGAGCTCACAAGATCTAAACATGATAGCACAAAGGAGAAGAACCAGCCATCTAGCTACTACATGGACCCGTAGTCCAAGGATGAACTACTCACGCATCACACCGGAGGCTTGCATGGTGATGAAGAAGGCCTCCAGGGTGAATTCTCCCCTCCGGCAGAGTGCCGGGAAGAGCTTCAGATCCCTCCCGATCTAGGTATGGAGATGATGGCGGCTACAGACTCTTTCATGGAATTTTGATCGGATACTTAGGGTTTCGGTATCGGAGGCATCTTATAGGCGAAAGAGGAGGCCGAGGGGGTGCCCTAGGCGGCCACACCACCCCCTGGCATGTGCCAGGCCTGGACGCGCGGCCAGGTGGTGTGGCGGCCCTCTGGCCCCTCTTCGTCTCGTATTCTAGCTCCGTGTCCCCCCGGTATAAAACTGACTTTGGCTTTTGTCCCGTTCAATTCCGAGAATATTCATATTCTGGCTTTCCTGGAACCAAAAATAGAAGAAAACATGCAACTGGCACTGTGGCATCTTGCTAATAGGTTTGTCCAAGAAAGTGTATAAAAAGTACTCCAAAGTGTGGGCAAAAAATAAGAAAGTAGATAAAACCAAGCATGGAACATCAAAAATTATGGATACATTAGCAACATATCAACATCCCCAAGCTTAACTCCTGCTCGTCCTCGAGTAGGTAACTGATAAAAAGAAAGAATAATTTTTGAGGTGACATGCACCATCATAAACTTGATCAAAGTATTTGTAGAACATTAATAGATGGGATCATAGTA
This sequence comes from Avena insularis, assembly GCA_023614405.1. Taxonomy (NCBI): domain Eukaryota; kingdom Viridiplantae; phylum Streptophyta; class Magnoliopsida; order Poales; family Poaceae; genus Avena; species Avena insularis. Next base: position 268,441 of record CM042695.1, on the reverse strand, counting down.
CTTCAACATAGCATGAAAGACAAAGTTCTAACAATAAGACATAGCAACTATGTTGCAACATGAAAAGGCACAAACAAAAGATTCATGAATAACAATGCTTTGCAAGACGTTTGTTTGTTTCACATAAAGAAAACATAGCATAGTGGCATTCAGCTTGTCCCTCATAGAGTAGTAAACGTAAATGCATAGGACACCTTAAAGGTCATAAGAGTGACTAGATACAAATAGTTTAAGAACAAGCAATATCAAAATTATGCATCAATCAACAAGTGTTGGGACAATGCACATAGAACTAAGAATGGCCACTATGCTATCTCAATAGGTGCATAAAGATAGAAGGTGGAGACTCAACATAAAAGTAAAAGAAAGGCCCTTCATAGAAGGAAGCATGGATTCAAGTTTCATAAAGAGCTTCCAAAAATTATGGTACTTATTAGCTTTCAGCTCTCATTGCCCCTATCATAAGCATCTTGAAGTGATTAAGGTTAAAGTGAACAAACTATGGAGTATATGCTTGACAAAGTATAAGTTGGAAATCTCATGTCCCTTGAATACGAGGGACGCTCCTCATGCTACTCAAGATTAGTTACCGGTAAGTTCTTGTCATAGTAAGTACATGTGTATCATAGAGAACTGCCAACAGGGTACCCCTTGCCCGATGATACGGAAGAATACCCATATCAAAATGACGAGGCAAGCAGACAACGAGCATCTCAGCAATCTTCTTATTTACCATGGGAAAATGGTGCCTTTTTCTCTCTTTCCTCTTTTCTCATATCTCTTTTTTTTCTTTTTCTCTTTTTTTATCAATATCTGACTATTTTTTTATAAGAAGAATGCTTCATAGACAACTCATTATGGTTATGCTGCAGGTTTCCACCATGAAAGCATGGATTAGACCGACGGCCCAGGCATTTCTCTAACACACATACATAACTCCATGGACTTACAAGCTCCCCTTTCATTTCACACCGACGACATCCATAGACAAAAGAGCATGATATCAACTAGGTACAAAGTACAAGTGCAATGTTGAAAGTGTTCCCCATGACAACATGGTTCTGCTAATCCCCAACATATAAGTGCAAGCATATACAACATAGATGACACAATGGTTCAAGTTTATTAAGGGCAAGAAAAGTAAAGTGTGCCATCAAGTTCGTGAGAGCTTTAATCACTAGTTTTCTCATAACAAGTTTAATTTGGAAGGTAGATAAAAACATGAATATACTTGGAATAGAAAATGCTAATAGGTAGGTATGGTGGACTCTTTGGAATAACTTGGTTTTAGGAGTTGGATGCATGAGTGGAACTCATACTTGGTTATGGAGGCTAGCAAAAGACTGGGAGCGACCAACTAAGAGAGCAATAATGGCCATAATCATGCAGAGCGACAAAACATCATTAATCAAAACATAAAGTGATACTACAAGTTGAAAAATAAAGGATCATAAAGGCTATTGTGACTTGGGATAGTCATAACATGGTGTGAGCATGCGCCAAGTCAACCCAAATAAAGCATCAAAGGAGAATACCACAATATTATGCTTTAATATGCTAAAACAACACACGATTCTTCCAAGGCACATTAAGCAATCTCAATTGTTTATAACATGTCATGCTACAACAAAGATCACTAAGCATAAAGCCAAAACAATATCAAGCATGGCATGACAAAGCATAGGCCACCGTAAAAAACAAGCTCCTTTTACCACTTAAGCATGAACTTTTCCTACTCTTTTCCAATCCAAACCAAACTATTTGAAAACCAATGCATGAAAGAGGGGGTCCAACCAATTTATTCAAGCAAACTAAGAAAACTAAGCAAACAAAAACCAAAAACAAAGAACAAAAAAGAAGACGCTCCAAGAACAACACAACTGTGCATGAAACAATAAAAATGAAGTGTTTGGAAGAAACCTGGGATTTTTATTGATGAAGAAGGGGATGCCTTGTGCATCCCCAAGCTTTGATGCTTGTACCTCTTGAATATTTCTTGGGGTGACACGGGGTGACATCCCAAAGCTTGAGCTTTAGTCCATTCTTCATCTCATTACATCATTCTCTCCATACACCTGAAATTTTTCCTTCATACAAAACTTCACACAATCTTTATTAGCAACAATAGTGCACTCAAGATAATAAGAATTTAGGTTCAGTTTCAACACCAATAAAACTTTCATTAAAACACAAACTACTGTAGCACTTCCCTCAAAAATCTCAATTCTCCAAAAGAACTCAAAAAGGAACCAAGAAGAAGCAAATGCAAATAATGGCAGAAATCTGTCAAAACAGACCAGCAGGTAAAAACCAATTTTTTCGAAGACCTTATGTTGCTCAAATCAAAAAGTGTTGAACTAATGAAAGTTAGATAACAACCTGGGGCAGAAGCACAAAAATTCACGCCTCAAAAAGACGTTCAGAGATTTTACACGAAGTTTTACGATGAAGCATAGAAATCTGTTTCGGGACAACAACTTTCCCAATCATTACTTCTCTCTCATTAGAGGTTATTCTTGGCACAAAAATCAAATAAAAAGGATAAGGAGTGGTTATTACAGAGGTAATAACTTCCAAGACTTATCTAAAACTTTTGGGTTATCTCCCAATAAGTACTTTCCTTTAACGCCTTTAAGTTAGGCATAAGAAGCAAGAAAAAGAATCAAGTGTTCTCAAATGAAGAAGCATTAAGAGCAAATTTTGTTTTCATAGGGGAGGCAAAAGAAATCTTCTCTCTGTTCTTAGGGAAGTGTTCTATACCTTTCTTGAGTGGGATTTGATATTTAGTATCGCCTTCTTTCATATCAATAATGGCACCAACAGTTCTAACAAAAGGTCTTCCCAAAGTAATAGGACAAGAAGCATTGCATTCAACATCCAAAACATAGAAATCAACGGGGACATAGGCATTGTTAACCATAATAAGAACATCATTAATACTCCCCATGAGTTTATTTTTAGCATTATCATCAAGTGGGACATTCAAATAACAATCTTCCAATGGTGGCAAATCAAGCATATCATAAATCCTTCTAGGCATAATAGAAACACTACTATCAAGATCACATAAAGCTTTGAAATCAAAATCATTCACTTTCATATTAATGATGGGTTCCCAACCATCTTCTTGTTTCATAGGAATATAAGCTTTATGTTTCATCTTTTCTTCTTTAATTTTATGAGAGCATCAGTAATGTGTTTTGTAAAGGCCACATTCATAGCACTAGCATTAGCACTTTTAGAAAGCTTTTGTAGGAACTTAATAACTTCAGAGATATTGCAACCATCAAGATCAAAATCATAATTATCATCTAAAGTAGTAGAGCTATTACTAGCCTCAACACTAGTGGTAGTGATAGTAGAAACACTAATGTTTCTAGCAATTTCATCTTCTCTTTCCCTCTTAGCATGCAATTCAGCTAATAGTCTAACATTTTCATCAATTCTAACTTGTATGGCATTAGTAGCAGCAAAGGGATTATCAATAGTTTCAGGTTTAGCAGCCATTTTATTCAAAGAAGATTGAGTTTTAGCCAATGATGCTATATTTCTTTAAGCATTAGAGAGTTTTTCCTCAATAATTTTATTGAAAGCAGTTTGTTTACTAATAAAGTCTTTAAGCATAACTTCAAGTTCAGAGGGAGCACTCCTATTATTGTTGTAGGAATTTCCATAAGCATTACCATTGTTGGGAGGATATGTCCTATAATTTTTGTTACCAAATTTTTTACTGTAGGCATTGTTACTAAAATTGTTATTTCTTATAAAGTTCACTTCAACTTGCTCTTCTTGAGCAACCAAAGAGGCTAAGGGAACATGATTTGGATCAATATGAGCTTTCCCATTAACAAGCATATACATAATAACATCAATTTTATCACTCAAGGAGGAGGTTTCTTCAACATAATTTTCCTTCTTACCTTGTGGAGCTCTTTGAGTGTGCCATTCAGAATAGTTAACCATCATATTATCCAGAAGCTTTGTTGCAGCGCCCAAAGTAATGGTCATAAAGGTACCTCCAGCAGCAAAATCCAATAGATTTCTTGAAGAATAGTTCAATCCTGCATAAAAGGTTTGGATAATCATCCAAGCAGTCAGTCCATGGGTGGGACAATTCTTTACCAAAGATTTCATTCTTTCCCAAGCTTGAGAAACATGTTCATTATCATATTGTTTAAATTTCATTATTTCACTTCTCATAGATATAATCTTAGCAGGAGGATAGTATTTTCCAATGAAAGGATCTTTGCATTTAGTCCAAGAATCAATACTATTTCTAGTTAGGGATTGCAACCATTCTTTAGATTTTCCTCTCAAAGAGAAAGGAAACAATTTAAGCTTAATAATATCTCCATCTATATCCCTATGCTTTTGCATCTCACAAAGTTCAACAAATTTATTTAGGTGAGTAGCAATATCTTAATTACCAATACCAGAAAATTGTTCTCTCATAACAAGATTGAGTAAAGCAGGTTTAATTTCAAAGAAAGTAGCTTCAGTAACAGGTGGAGCAATAGGTGTGCACATGAAATCATTGTTGTTGGTTCTAGTGAAGTCACACAACTTAGTGTTTTCAAGAGTAGTCATTTTTTTTTGTGTTTTTAATAAAGAAAGTAAACTAGTACAACTATTTTTTTTGTGTTTTTTGGATAAAAAAAAGCAAAAAAGCAAAAATAAACTAAGAAAAACAAAAACAACAAAGTAAAGAGATTGGTCATGAGGGACTCTCCTTGTGAAGATGTCCTGGACTCCCCGGCAACGGCGCCAGGAAAGTACTTGCTGACTCGTGTAATAACGAGCTCGTTGGGGAACCCCAAGAGGAAGGTATGATGAGCACAACAGTAAGTTTCCCTCAGTTATGAAACCAAGGTTATCGAACCAGTAGGAGCAAGGAAACACCTCCAAGGTGTTGCTAGCTGGCCTTTGGCGGGGCACACTACCGGTGCTAGCAGCAACGTGGAACCTGCACAACACAACCACAGAACTTTGCCTCCAACTTATAGTGAGGTTGTCAATCTCACCGGTTTGCTGAAAACAAAGGATTAAACGTATTGTGTGGAAGAAAGTAATAGTTTGCAGAAAGTAAACAGAAAGCAGTAAACAGTTCTAGATTGATGGTAAAAGAAAGGACCGAGGTCCATAGTTCACTAGTGGTGGCTCTCCTTAAGATAGATGACATGTTGGGTGAACAAATTATAGCGGGGCAATTGACAAACATCGAGAAAGCATACATGCATATACTAATCATCTTGACTCCTTTGAGATTTGATTGGGCATTACAACATTATACATAGACCGTAATCCAACTACATCTATGACTAATAATCCACCTTCAGGTTATCATCCGAACCCCCTCTAGTATTAAGTTACAAGCAACAGTTAATTGCATTATGCATTGCATGTAAAGTAAACAATATGATTGTTTTATGAACAAAGGATTGCTCTTTTCTCCCTAGTAGCAACAACACATCTAGTACCTTAGAGATTTCTGTCACTTCCCCAGATTACTAGAGGCATGAACCCACTATTGAGCATTAATACTAACTCTTGGAGTTTCTAGCATCTACTTGGCCAAGATAGCTACTACCAACAGAAAGCATGAAAGAACACAAATAACAAAGACATGATAGAATCAATAATGAATCTGAAATAGCATCTCAATATCCATCGGATCCCCACAAAAACAACATGTAGGATTACAAATAGATTATCTTGATCATGAACGGAGCTCACAAGATCTAAACATGATAGCACAAAGGATAAGAACCAGCCATCTAGCTACTACATGGACCCGTAGTCCAAGGATGAACTACTCACGCATCACACCGAAGGCTTGCATGGTGATGAAGAAGGCCTCTAGGGTGAATTCTCCCCTCCGGCAGGGTACCAGGAAGAGCTTCAGATCCCTTCCGATCTAGGGATGGAGATGACGGTGGCTACAGACTCTTTCATGGAATTTTAGTCAGGTACTTAGGGTTTCTGTATCGGAGGCATCTTATAGGCGAAAGCGGAGGCCGAGGGGGTGCCCTAGGTGGCCACACCACCCCTGGCGCGGGCCAGGCCTGGCCGCGTGGCCAGGTGGTGTGGCGGCCCTCTGGCCCCTCTTCGTCTCGTATTCTGGCTCCGTGTCCCCCTCGGTGAAAAACTGACTTTGGCTTTTGTACCGTCCAATTCCGAGAATATTCATTTTCTGACTTTATTGGAACCAAAAACAGCAGAAAATAGGCAACTGGCACTGTGGCATATTGTTAATAGGTTAGTCCATGAAAGTGTATAAAAAGTACTCCAAAGTGTGGGCAAAACATAAGAAAGTAGATAAAACCAAGCATGGAACATCAAAAATTATGGATACGTTAGCAACATATCAGGCGACTGGTCTAAGCCATGCTTAATCATGGTGGAAACCTGTAGCATAACCATAGTGAGAAATCTATGAAGCATCCTCTATAAAAAAACCTATGCAAATAGGAAAAAAATAGAGAAAAAGAATAAAAAAAGAGGCCTATGCAAATAGGAAATAAAAGGATTGCTGAGATGTCATTGTCTTCTTGCCTTGTCATTTTGATATGGGGAATCTTCCGTATCATCAGGCAAGGGGTACCCCTTTGGCGGTTCTCTATGATACACATGTACTTACAATGACAAGAACTTACCTGTGACTAAACTTGAGTAGCATGAGGAACAGTACTCGTAAGTAAGGGCATGAGATTTTCAGCTTATAACTTGTCAAGCATATCCTCATATTTGATCACTTTAACCTTAATCACCTAAAGATGCTTATGATAGGGGCAATGAGAGCTGAAAGCTAATAAGTACCATAATTTTTGGAAGCTCTTTATGAAACTTGAAATCCCTGCTTCCCTCTGCGAAGGGCCTATGTTTTAATTTTAAGTTGAGTCAGTAAACCTATTGATGACCCACAAGTATAGGGGGTGTATCATAGTATTTTTTAGGGAAATGAAACCCAATTTATTGATTCGACACAAGGGGAGCCAAAGAATATTTATAAGCCTTAGCAACTGAGTTGTCAATTCAGCTGCACCTGGAAACAATCTTGCTCACAGTAGTTTATCAGTAGCAATAGTTTTATAGTAGCAATAGTAAAGTAATGGCAGTAGTAAAGTAAAGACAATAGTAACAATTGCAGTAAACAGTAGGATTAGAGCGCGGTAGGCATAGGGATGGATGGACGAGTGTTGCATGGACAAGACAATTCACATGGCAATCAAGACGTAGGGCATTTGTAGATAAATAAGATAAAGCATCCAAGTACTAAATAATCATAGGCATGTGTTCCATATATAGTCATACGTGCTCGCAATGAGAACTTGCACAACATCTTTTGTCCTGCCAGCCCATTTGCAGCGGGGCCTCAAGGGAACTACTGGCAATTAAGGTGCTCCTTTTAATAGAGCACCGGAGCAAAGCATTAACACTCTGTGAACAGATGTGATCCTCACATCAAATCCATTCCCTCCGGTTATCCTGATTGCTATCACTTCGGGGCCTTTGGTTCTGGACAACAACGTGTGTATACAACTTGTAGGTAAGACCATAAACAATACTATCATAATGAATCAATAACATGTTCAGATCTGAAATCATGGCACTTAGGCCCTAGTGACAAGCATTAAGCATAACAAGTCGCAACAAAGTCAAAAAGCACTAATAATAGATACTAGGCACCACGCCCTAACAACCGATGCCATTACATGAACGATCTCATCCAATCCCTACCAGCCCCATAGCCTACAACGGGGGATTACTCACTTAGAGATGGGGGAAACATGGATGGTCGATGGAGAAGCGATGGTGATGATGATGGCGATGATCTCCTCCAATTTGCCGTCTCGGTAGGGTGCCAGAACAGAGTTTCTGGTTCCGAATTGCGGAATCTGGTGGTGGCGGCACAGCGAAACTCTTTCTAGAAAAACGCCGAACCCCCTTGAGTTTTTAGGTCAGAAGGCAGCTTATAGGCAAAGAGGGAGACCGAGGGGGTGTCTGGGGCGGCCAGACCACCTCCTAGCGCGGCCAGGTCTAGCCCGCGCGGCCAGGTGGTGTGGCTTGGGCCTAGCCCCACTCCGTCTCGTATTCTGGCTCCGCGAGTCTTCTGGCGAAATATGATTTATGGCATATTTTCTGAGATTTTTCCTGATAGTTGATTTTCTGCACAAAAACTAGACACCAAGGTAATTCTACTAAAAACAGCGTCAGTCTGTGTTAGTTGCATCCAATTCAGACAAGTTTAGAGGAGAAACAATAGCAAAAGTGTTCGGGAAAGTAGATACGTTTTGGACGTATCAACTCCCCCCAAGCTTAGCTTATTGCTTGTCCTCAAGCAATTCAGTTGAAAACTGAGTGGGATAAAAGAAACTTTCACGAACACATTTGCTTCATATGATGTATATATTCTCAGCATGTGATCAACTACTTAGACAATTCATAATAAATATTATGTAACTAAGTTTACTTAATAGGCATTGCAAGCTATGAAGAGATCCCAACTCAAAAATAATAAGTAGCATGAAACATAAACATAAATAGCATTACAATGCTCATAACAAGGTATGATAGAGTGGTATCTCGCTTGCCTTTGATTGTGAATGCCAAGGCACCTCTGAAGTTCAGGTGAAGACTAGAAGTAAAGATATCAAAAGATACAAGCATCAAAGTCATAACACAAATAATCAAGTTTTGAGACAAGCACATTATACTAAGAATGACAACTATGCTCTCAAGAAAGTGCTCAAAGAATGGGTGGTGACTCAACAAGGAAATGAAAAAGGTTTTGAATAGTTTGAAAGGCTTCCAAATGCTAAAAGTATGGTACTCATTAGCTTTGAGCTCTCATTGCCCCTATCATGAGCATCTTTAATATGGTTAAGGTGAAAGTGAGGTCCAATCTGAGTTATATGCTTGGCAGACTATAAATTGGAAATCTCATGTCCCTTGAGTACGAGGGCCGCTCCTCATGCTACTCAACTTTAGTTACCGGTAAGTTCTTGTCATCGTAAATACGTGTGTATCATAGAGAACCGCCAACGAGGAACCCCTTGCCCGATGATACGGAAGAATCCCCATATCAAAATGACAAGGCAAGCAGACAATGGGTATCTCAGCAATTTTCTTATTTACCATGGGAAAATTGTGCTTTTTTTCTTTCTTTCCTCTTTTCTCATATTTTTTTCTTTTTCTCAATAGCTATCTCTCTTTTTTTTATAAGAAGAATGCTTCATTGATACTCATTATGGTTACGCTGCAGGTTTCCACCATGATAGCATGGATTAGACCAGCGGCCCAGGCGTTTCTCTAACACACATACATAACTCCATGTACTTACAAGCTCCCCTTTTATTTCACACCGATGACATCCGCAAAAAAAGAGCATGATAGGTGTTGAAAGCGTTCCCCGTGACAGCACGGTTCTGCTAATCCCCAGCCTATAATTTGCAAGCATATAACTTTCATGGACAGTCACAATGGTTCAGGTTTATTAGATGCAGGAAATAAAGTGTGCCATCAAGTTCGTGAGAGCTTTATTAACTAAGTTTCTCATAACAAGCAAACATTTTATTCGGAAGAAAACAAGGCATATTGAATATGCACGGAACAACAAATGATGCTAATAGGTAGGTATGGTGGACACTTTTGTCAATATTTAGTTTTAGGGAGTTGGAAACACGAGTAAAACATACTTAGTGTAAGTGAAGGCTAGCAATAGTAAGGGAGAGACAAACAAGAGAGCAATAACTGTCATAATCATGCTTGCAACAAAACAGGACTAAACATGGCATGAAAGTGATTCAAGACCTCTAAGGAAAAATAATTCATCGAGGCTTAACTGATTATTTCAGTCATATGCATGCGCGAGCATGTGCCAAGTCAATTCAAGTGAAACATTCAGAGGAGGATACCACGGTGTCATACCAAGTTATGAATAGAGTAATGCAAGCAAACATTCATATGACATGCTACAAACTATTAGCAAGCTAGAACTAATCATAAGAAAGCAAGAACTACTAAGCATCCATAAATAACATACACCCTACACGAACAGGCTAAGCATGCCCACAATGATGAGTATATGTACAAAAATGAAAACAAATAGAGTTCATTACCAGCCTCTTACCACTCCTCAAGTTGTCATTAATCCTCATTATTGCTCTTCACTTGTGTGGCTTGAATAATAACATGAAACCAAACTCCACTAAGGACTGCTGAATCCTGCAACAAACTCACAAAACCCAAGAATAACAACAAATATTTTTGGTGTTTTCGATTTTTTAAAAACAAGAACCAAAAAGGAAGAACAAGCAAAGCAAAATCTTTTTCGGTTTTTCGAATAGTTCAAACAAAGCAAAAAGGGAAAAGCAAACCAAGGCAAAAAGAAGAAAAAGCAAACAAAGAGAAACAACAGAAATATTTTTGGTCTTTTTGTGTTTTAGAAAGCAAAAAGCAAAGAAAGAACGAAACTAAAAAGAGAACGAACCATGAATATACAAAATACGAACACAAAATGATATGGAGATGAGTGTGATGTCGGTGTACCTCCCCCCAAGCTTAGGCTTTTGGCCTAAGTGGGTATCAATCCAAATACGAGTAAGGGTTCCAAGCAGGCGGGTCACTGTAAGAATGATAGTAGTTAGGCCCTTGGGAAGAATAAGAAGCTCCCCAATCATAGGTAGGCTGCTGATATGAAGATTCCCCCTCATTCGAGGGCTGGACCGAATCATCTATGATCTCCCTTCTAGTATCTAGCTCCTGTTGGGAGAGCTCTCCCAAGTACTGATGACCCACAAGTATAGGGGGTGTATCACAGTATTTTCGAGGGAAATGAAACCCAATTTATTGATTCGACACAAGGGGAGCCAAAGAATATTTATAAGCCTTAATAACTGAGTTGTCAATTCAGCTGCACCTGGAAACAATCTTGCTCACACAGTTTATCAGTAGCAATAGTTTTGTAGTAGGAATAGTAAAGCAAAGACAGTAGTAACAAAAGCAGTAAACAATGGGATTCGAGTGCGATAGGCATAGGGATGGATGCACGGGCGTTGCATGGACAAGACAATTCACATAGCAATCAGAACATAGGTCAATTACAGATAAATAAGATAAAGCATCCAAGTACTAGACAATCCTAGGCATGTGTTCCATATATAGTCATACGTGCTCGCAATGAGAACTTGCGCAACATCTTTTGTCCTGCCAGCCCATTTGTAGCGGGGCCTCTAGGGAACTACTGGCAATTAAGGTGCTCCTTTTAATAGAGCACCGGAGCAAAGCATTAACACTCCGTGAACACATGTGATCCTCACATCAAAGCCTTTCCCTTCCGGTTATCCCGATTTCTGTCACTTCGGGGCCATAGGTTCCGGACAACAACGTGTGTATACAACTTGTAGATAAGACCAAGAACAATACTATCATAATGAATCAATAATAAGTTCAGATCTGAAATCATGGCACTCGGGCCCTAGTGACAAGCATTAAGCATAACAAGTTGCAACAAAGTCATAAAGCACTAGTAAAAGATACTAGGCACTATGCCCTAACAATCTGATGCCATTACATGAACGATCTCATCCAATCCCTACCATCCCCATAGCCTACAGCGGGTGATTACTCACTCATAGATGGAGGAAACATGGATGGTCGATGAAGATGATGGTGGAGATCGATGGAGATGGCTCCGGGGGCACTTCCCCGTCCTGGAAGGGTGCCTGAACAGAGACTTTCTGTCCCCCAAATCTCCCCTTCGGTGGCGGCGGTGCAGCGGAACTTTTCGTGGAAAAACGTTGAACCCCCCAGAGTTTTTAGGTTAGAATGCTTCTTATAGGCGAAGAGGGAGACCGAGGGGGTGCCTGGGGCCACCACACCATGCCCTGGTGCGGCCAGGCCCAGCCCGCGCCTAGGGGGGGGGGTGGCCAGCCCCTGGCCCTCCTCCGTCTCGTATTCTGGCTCCTGGAGTCTTCTGGAAAAATAGGAACTTTGGCTTTTGTCCCGTCCAATTCTCAGAATATTCATTTTCTGACTTTCCTGGAACCAAAACAGCAATGACAGGCAGTAACTGTGGCTCTTGTTAATAGGTTAGTCCAAGAAATCATATGAAAAGTACTCCAAAGTGTGGAAAAAACACAAGAAAGGAGATAAAACCAAGCATGGAACATCAAAAATTATAGATACATTTGCAATGTATCAAGTACATATCAAACTCCTCCTCTATGAGGGACCATCCTACCATGCTATCAAGGTTAGACAAAACAGGTGTAGGAAAAAGAACAACACGCTCGGACTTGCTCCTTCTCCAACCAGCTTTGAGAAAGATTATTTCATAAGACAACTCACTCAAACTAGCCCAAGAAGAAACAAATTTATGCTGTATCATGGAATCAAGATCAAGCCTTTCTATGGTAAATTGTAGGTCTAGATGATGAGGCACTAAACCATACAATGCTAGTAAACGAGAGGCAATGAGGCCTCCACAAATTCCACCTTTCTCGCGGTTAGCAGCAAGACGGAAAGCTATCAAGGCACTCAAGTTGTAAGTCCTATCTCGTTTTAAAGCAGCTGAGATGAATGCTAGATCATACGAGGATAACTTGTTGGCAGTTTTCCTAGCAAGAACACACTTGGCAATAAAGTAAGCAAAGTAGCGAATAGAAGGGACATGAATGTTACAGATTTTCCCGCTCTCCTTTGAGAAGCTGCTCCCTTGGCAAATCTATGCGTACAAGTCCATGAGTGGTGCAGGTCGCTATTTAAGCCTTCCACATGATCCCCACTGAGGTACCTTAATAGCTGCACAAAAGTCATCGAGAGAAAGGTCGACAGCTATATTGTAAATTTTGTAGTGGACCATGGGGTTAGGCAAAGAGTAACTAAATTGAAAATCATGCACTACAGACATCGTTAGTTTCACAAATTGACAAGGTTCATCTTCCAAAAAGTACTCCAATCCTGCATTAGCAACCAAAGTATGGAAGTCCTGGGAAATTCCTGCAGCCCTCATGAATTCGGAGCATGGATAGATGGAAGGAAAAACTTCCTCCTCTCGGTGAACCTTCATAACCTCAGGCACCCTCAGTTCATGTTGGTTGAGTTGATGCTCATTCATCTTCTATTCTAAAATTTAAACATCTATTAAACAAGTGCTTGCAAAGTGAATATATAATGAAGGGCACTACTCATAGGGACTTGTAGAGGCCTAAACATGCATCAAAACTATATCTCTAAGCATTGAACAAGCTTACAGGCTCTCATAACCTATCACCTACAGCAGCAAAATACTCAAGATATAAACCACTAAACACAAATCTACTTGGACAAGTGGAGGAGTCACATACCGAAGAACAAATGCTCCAAATTTCAGCAGCAAAGATGGGCTGAGCAAGGAGACTGAAAAATCGAGGGCAAGAACAGCAAGAACGCAATTTCGAGCAATGAACTGGTGTTTTCTCGGGAGAGAGAGAGATAGCAGTGGCAAGTGAGAGAGTGAGTGGAGGGCCAGGGGTGGACCACACCATGGCCAGGCGCGCCCCTAGGCTGGCCGCGCCACCAGGTTGTGTGCCTGCCTGGTGGGCCCCCTGGTACCTTCCAGGCACTCCTCTACCCCTTTTTTCACGTAAAAAATTAATATGAATTTTCTGGAATTTTTCGAGACACTTTATTTTTGGGAAATTTTCAGGCATAATAGAATGATTTTCTGACAGAAAAAAGTTTCTGGAATGATGCAAAGACAAAACAAGGCTAGAACTTCAGAAGTTCTAAGACACTCTAACATGCAAGCAACTAACAACAGAAAAGGAAACTAAACGAAAGCAAAAACTAAATGGATAGAATAGAAGTAAGCGGAGATAATCATGGTGAAAACATTGTTTTGCTCAATGAAATCCTTTTGTTAACAAGGTTGATCAGGTCTTGTTACCAAAACAATTTTATATGAAACAAAACTTTGTATTCCACTAATGATTATGTTACCTCAACTTTGATAGCAATGGTCCCAATCATAATAGTTTCAAATTTTTCTCTTGGTATGGGACAATATATCTCTCCAACTTGAATGCCCTCAACATGTTCAATTGAATTTAAACCATAAGTCCTATCAATCATCTTGGGGAAATAGACAGTATGCTCCTTGTCATTAACATTAAAGGTCACCTTTCCTTGATTACAATTAATAACAGCTCCTGCAGTATTAAGAAAAGGTCTCCCAAGAATAATAGACATATTATCATCTTCAGGCATTTCAAGCACAACAAAATCAGTTAATATCAAGCAAATATGAGCCACTTGAACAGGTACATCCTCACATATACCAACAAGAATAGTGGTAGATTTATCAGCCATTTGCAAAGATATATCAGTTGGTATTAGTTTTTCCAGTTGAAGTCTCTTATAGAGAGAAAAAGGCATAACACTAACTCCTTCTCCCAAATCACACAAAGCAGTTCTAACATAACTATTTTTAATAGAGCAAGGAATAGTTTGAATCCCTGGGTCTCCAAGTTTCTTTGGAACCTTACCATTAAAGGAATAATTAGCAAGCAAAGTAGAGATTTCTTCATTAGGGATCTTCCTTTTATTCGAGACAATATCCTTCATATACTTTGAGTAAGGAGGCAATTTAATAGCATCAGTCAAAGGAATTTGCAGGAATAAAGGTTTCATCCACTCACAAAACTTATTATAGTGTTCATCTTCCTTTGACTTGTGTTTCTTATCAGGGAAAGGCATAGGTTTTTGGACCCAAGGCTCTATTTCACTACCATGTTTTTTAGCAACAAAATCTTCTTAAGTGTATTTAGTATTCTTAGTGTGCTTTTCAGGTTCTTCTTCAACTCTTTCTTTATCAGGAACATCATTTTCTTCATTACAGCTTTCAGTTTCAGCGTTAGAGACAGATATACTATTAGGATCTTTAACAGGTTCAGAGGGTTCTACAATAGTTTTATGTTTCTTTTTTCTTTTCTTCTGAGTAGTACCACTATTTTTTCAGCTTGTTGAGAATCCTGCTCAATTCTTTTGGGATGCCCCTCAGGATATAGAGGATCCTAGGTAGCAGCACCACTTCTAGTTCTAATTTCATAAGCATGTTTTTCTTTATCAGCATTAACTAGCAAGTCTTTTTGCACTTTAATAAGTTGATCTATTTGAGTTTGAACCATTTGAAAATGTTTAACAAGCATTTTAACATCATTAGAGGTTCTTTCCACAATATCCTTCAACTCAATAATAGCTCTAGAGTTTTCCATTAGATGATTTTGCACCCTTATATTAAAATTATCTTACTTAACAATAAAAATATCGAATTCTTCTAAGCGTTGATCAGGAGGTTTAGAGTAAGGGATATCACCTTCATCAAAGTGTTGGAGAGAGTGTACCTCAATAGTGGATGAATGGGGAATTTGCTTACATAATTCTTCGATAGGAGGTAAATTCTTGACATCTGCAGCTTTAATTCCCTTCTCCTTAAGACATTTCTTAGCTTCCTTCATCACTTCATCATTCAATTCAATAACTCCCCTCTTCTTAGATGATGGTATAGGCGCCGGTATAGCTGGTTCAGGTATAATTGTTTCAGGTATAGCTAGTTTAGGAGGAGTCCAATCTTCATAATTCTTGCTTATTTTAGCCATTAATTCCTCAACTTCCTTGGGAGTCCTATTCCTGAAAACACAATCAGCACAACTATCTAGGTATGTCCTAGATTCTTCAGTTAGTCCATTATAAAATATATCAAGAAGCTCATTCTTAGGTAATGGACATCCAGCCTGTGCATGAATCAAAGCACAAAACCTTGCCCAAGATTCAGGCAATATCTCTTTTTCTCCCTGTTTAAAATCAAAAAGTTCCTGCAAAATAGCATGTCTAGCACTAGGAGGAAAATATTTCTACAGGAAAGTACTAATCAAGCAATCAGGGCTATCAATAGATCCAGGAGGTAAATTACTAAACCAAGTTTTAGCTTCTCCTTTTAGCGAAAAGGGGAAAATCTTAGCAACAAAGTAGGTGCGCATCTTAATATCATCAGAAAATAGGCCACTCATGGTAGAAAGCTCAGTCATATGTGCTACCGCACTTTCATTCTTAGTCCCACAAAAAGGTTCTTTCACAACAATAGCTATGTAAGATAGATCAAGAGAGAAATCATAATCTTTATCTTTAATGTTTATGGGAGAAGCGGCAAACTTAGCATTTGGAGACAATTTGGGTTTAATAGTATGCCTCTCAAGGAGACTCTTAGCAGCACTCCTATCATGGGTGTTTTGACATTCTTTAATAAATTCATCGGTCATCTCAATATAACCGTCTTCAATATCATAACTCTCTAGACTCAAAGCGAACTAATGTGTAGTAGTGACTTCATTAGGAGTTTCAGTATTTCCAGCTATAGTTCTAGCAATCGTAGCATCTAGGAAAGGACCTAATGAACCACTCTTATCAAGCACAGTAGAAGCAGCATCATAAGTATCAAAAGTTTCAGATTCAGCAGTAGTAGCAGTGTGTGTAGCATGTGTATGTGGTGGTGTAAGGAACTTACTCATAACAGATGGTGAATCAATAGCAACAGAGGTGTTCAGAACCGTACCTCTTCTTGTAGTGGATGGTAAAATAGGAACCTTACCATCACGAGACTTACCCATGATGAATAGATGGCAGCGAACAATAATGATTCCAAGTGGACTTGATAAATAAAGCTATGCTCCCCGGCAACAGCGCTAGAAAATAGTCGTGATGACCCACAAGTATAGGGGGTGTATCACAGTATTTTCGACGGAAGTGAAACCCAATTTATTGATTCGACACAAGGGGAGCCAAAGAATATTTATAAGCCTTAACAACTGAGTTGTCAATTCAGCTGCACCTGGAAACAATCTTGCTCACAGCAGTTTATCAGTAGCAACAGTTTTATAGTAGCAATAGTAAAGTAATGGCAGTAGTAAAGTAAAGACAGTAGTAACAATTGCAGTAAACAGTAGGATTAGAGCGCGGTAGGCATAGGGATGGATGGACGGGTGTTGCATGGACAAGACAATTCACATGGCAATCAAGACGTAGGGCATTTGCAGATAAATAAGATAAAGCATCCAAGTACTAAATAATCATAGGCATGTGTTCCATATATAGTCATACATGCTCGCAATGAGAACTTGCACAACATCTTTTGTCCTGCCAGCCCGTTTGCAGCGGGGCCTCAAGGGAACTACTGGCAATTAAGGTGCTCCTTTTAATAGAGCACCGGAGCAAAGCATTAACTCTCCGTGAACACATGTGATCCTCACATCAAAGCCATTCCCTCCGGTTATCCCGATTGCTGTCACTTCGGGGCCTTTGGTTCCGGACAACAACGTGTGTATACAACTTGCAAGTAAAACCATAAACAATACTATCATAATGAATCAATAACATGTTCAGATATGAAATCATGGCACTCGGGCCCTAGTGACAAGCATTAAGCATAACAAGTCGCAACAAAGTCAAAAAGCACTAATAATAGATACTAGGCACCACGCCCTAACAACCTGATGCCATTACATGAACGATCTCATCCAATCCCTACCATCCCCATAGCCTACAATGGGGGATTACTCACTCATAGATGGGGGAAACATGGATGGTCGATGGAGAAGCGATGGTGATGATGATGGCGATGATCTCCTCCAATTACTCGTCCCGGCAGGGTGCCAGAATGGAGTTTCTAGTTTCGAATCGCGGAATCTGGTGGTGGCGGCGCAGCAGAACTCTTTCTATAAAAACGTTGAACCCCCCTGAGTTTTTAGGTCAGAGGGAAACTTATAGGCGAAGAGGGAGACCGAGGGGGTGTCTAGGGCGGCCAGACCACCCCCTGGTGCGGCCAGGCCTAGCCCGCGCGACCAGGTGGTGTGGCCTGGGCCCAGCCCCACTCCGTCTCGTATTCTGGCTCCATGAGTCTTCTGGCGAAATAGGATTTTTGGCATATTTTTCGAGATTTTTCCTGATAGTTGATTTTCTGCACAAAAACTAGACACCAAGGTAATTCTACTGAAAACAGTGTCAGTCCGTGTTAGTTGCATTCAATTCACACAAGTTTAGAGGAGAAACAATAGCAAAAGTGTTAGGGAAAGTAGATACGTTTTGGACGTATCACCTATTCCTTGCTATCTCAGCAAGTATTTTGAGGTGTTGTGTTTCATTCATTCATATGATGAATTATCCAATCATGTTTCTTATGTTCCTTGTTTTGCACACTGCTCTTATCTTAGTGAATATTACTTTGAAAGCTATCATTGAAAACCCCATTATGTTTGAACTCCTGCAAATTGTTAACTATTCTTTGACCAAGAGAAAAGTTTGCCATTACCAATTATGATTTACTTTGTGTATCTTTATTGTGTTTCCTTTAATTATTGCAAGTTAAGTTATATAATAGTGAGTTGTCTTCTATTATGATTTATGTATTGATGAATGTGATGCTTCTTGTCCGTATTCTTTTATCGACACTTCACTCCATAAACCTGAGGTCATGTTTATTGAGCTCAATTTTCGCTTGGGGACAAGCGAAGTCTAAGCTTAGGGGGGAGTTGATATGTCCATTTTGCATCACTATTATATATCATAATTTACTATTATTCATTGATATATTTCATATTAAGATATGATACTTATGTTATTTCATCTGTTTTTGCATGGTTGATGACTTTTGGAGGATGGACCGCTGCAGTCAGGATTCTAATAGAAAAGGGGCTGTTTGGAGGCGAAATTCGCGAAGATCAGAAAATCTGGGAAAATACATGGAAAATCTTATTTTTCTAGAAGACGAAGGATGCCACAGGGGGCCCACACCACTCCCTGGCGCAGGCTACCCTAGGCTGCGCCACCAGGTGCTGTGGCCACCCTGGCCCACTCCTGGCTCTCCCCTTTGGCATATATTATCCCCATGAAATCCTAATACCTGGGGAGCGACCACAGAAAGATTCCGCCGCCTCTGCGGGGCGGAAAACTACAGAGAGAGAAAGATCTCTCCGGCAGACAGAAATCTGCCGGGGGAATTCCTTCCGGGAGAGGGGAGATCGTCGCCATCAACACCACCATCAAGCTGAACTTCATCGGGATCATCATCATCATCATCTCCACCAGCACCATCATCACCACTTCATAACACTATAACAATTGGGTTGAATCTTGCATAGTTCTTAGGGGCAACTTTCCCGGTGTTGATTACTTGTTGTAGTTGATGCTATTGAGTGGAACCGTTGAATTATTGTTATGTTCAGATTGTTACTTGTCATTATATCATCTCTGATCTTGATCCATATGATGTCTTGTGAGTAGTTCGTTTAGTTCTTGAGGACATGGGAGAAGTCATGTTGTTAGTAGTGGAATTGTGTTGAGAAAGATTCAATAGTTTGTTATTTAAGTTGTGGTGTTATTCTTCTAGTGGTGTCATGTGAACATAGACTAAATGACACTTCACCTTTATGAGCCTAGGGGAATGCATTGTGTATTTGGCTACTAATCGTAGGGGTTCCCGGAGTGACAGAAACCTGAACCCCCGTTAGGAAACCTTTGCACAAGGGATGTCAGGATCTTAGAGGTTAAAGTTGTGGTTAGGTTTCTACCTTAATTACTTTCTTGTACTTGTGGATGCTTGCAAGGGGTTTAATCATAAGTATGTATTAGTCCTAGGAAGGTCGATACATTAGCACAGGTTCACCCACACAACACTTATCAAACTAAAGAAGATTAATCAACTATATGAAGCGAAAGCACTTGACGATATTCCCATGTGTCCTCGAGAACATTTGGTCATCTTAAATAATACAACCGGCTTGTCCTTTGCTAAAGAAAGGATTGGGCCACTTGCTGCATTTATTATTATTATTGTCTTTTATTTACTCGCACTTTATTTATCTGCATTATCAAAAAACCCTAAAAATCTGTTTGCTAAGTATTTACAGAGAATTCCTTCTCCAAGCCACTCATCAACACCTTCTGCTCCTCGTTGGGTTCGACACTCTTACTTATCAAAAATACTGCGATACACCCCCTATACTTGTGGGTCATCAAGACTATCTTCTGGCTCCGTTGTCGGGGAGTGAAGCGCTATTGGAGAGTGGAACTGGTAAAGGAAACTTCTACTGTGAGTATTGTCTACTTCTGTTAGTTAATTTATTTTCAATATGGATAATTCACTTAGTTTCTTATTTCGTAATGCTACTACCACTGCTAAGGTAGTAGATGAACCACCACCTGCTGAGAATGATACTTTTAAGATACCTACAAGAATTATTGATCGTGTTATGGATAACTACTATTTTGGAGATGGAAGTGTCCATCCCGGTGATCATTTGCTCTTTATACACAAATTATGCGGGTTGTTCAAGTGTGCAGGTATTACAACAGATCAAGTCAACAAGAAGTTATTCTCATTATCACTAAAAGGAAGAGCTGATGAATGGTATAAGCTGCTGAAGAATGCTCAAGCTCTTGAATGGGAGGAAGTAGTACCTCTCTTTTATTCAAAATTTTATCCTCCTAGTGAGATTCATAAAGATCGAAATCAAATATACAAGTTTTGGCCTCTTGATGGAGAGAGTACAACTCAAGCTTGGGGGAGATTGAAGTTACTAATGCTCAAATGTCCTATTCATGAGCTCCCCAACAATATTATTATCAATAACTTTTATGCAAGGCTTTCTCTTCATGATAAAGATCTGTTGGATGCTTCTTGTGTTGGATCATTTACACGCATGGAAGAAGGAACTAAATGGGATCTTCTAGACCGTATTCAAGACAATGCTGAAGCATGGGAGAATGATAAAGGAAGAAAGTCAGGTATAAATTATGATTATGAATGCATTGAATCTTTTATGGGAACTGATGACTTTCAAAATATTAAAAATGCTTATGGTCTAGACTATCAAGCTATTGCAACTTATTTTAAGGCTTTTGCTTCCTATATTAAAATTCCTAAAAAGAAATGGAATAAGTATCATGAGCCATATAAAGATATTGCTAATTGTGTTCCTGCAAGAAATACTGAAGTTCATACTGCTAATCATGTTTTACCTGAACCTTACATTGAGAAAATGCCTTTCCCAGTTAAGATAAAGGAACATTCTATGATAGCTAGTATGGTTAATGAAAATACAAATAAAGCTGTTGAACCTGATGAACAAGTGGATGCTGAACCTGTAGTAGCAAATTTGAATTTTTCACTAAGTATGTAGAAGATGGACATACTATCCTCTTTAAAGATACTTCTAATATTGTTTCACAAAGTAGTGTTATGAGAGCTAGTGTCCCTATGTTTTCTTTTAGGATAAGTGATCATTGCTACAATGGTTCATGTGATAGTTATATAGTTAAATTTATGCATGATACTGAAAGTTATTATGAGAGAGCGAAGACGGTTCTAATGCATCTCAATAATATTAAGTTTCCTTGCTTTATGCTGAAAATCTTTATGTTGCACTTGTTTTGCCTTCCTATGCTAGCAGTCCCTGGTTTCAACAATTTGTTTGCTTACAAAATTCCCTTGCATAGGAAGTGGGTTAGACTTAAACATGTGTATTTTTGCTTCTTGATGCTCTCTTTTACTTCAATTCATATTCTTATGTGAGCATCATTGAAATTATCATGCCCATCTTAATGGATATAAAAAAGAGCTTTTTGGGAGACAACCCAATATATTTTTGCTTTCAGTTTGTTTTTGTTTCTTTGAGTCTTGGAAGTTATTGTTTCGGTAATAACCTCTTCATATCCTTTTTGTTTGGTTTTTGTGTCAAGATCAACCTCTAAGGAGAGAGAAGTAAGATTTGGGGAAGTTGCTGTCCCGAAACAGATTTTTGTGCTTCGCTGTAAAGATTCGTGAAAAATATCTGAATGTCAGATTGAGCTATAAGTTTTTGTGCTTATGCCCCATGTTGTTATTTAACTTTCGTTAGTTTTGCACTTTTTGATTTGAGCAACAGAAGATTTTCTAAGAAATTGATCTTTACCTGCTGGTCTGTTTTGACAGATTTTGCCACTCTTGCATTTGCCTCTTAAATTGATTTCCTTTTTGAATTCTTTTTGGGTTTTCGGAAGGAGTTGCTACAGTAGCTTATGTTTTGATGGATTTCAGTTGAAATTGGACTTAAAAGATTTATTACCTCGCTTACACTAATGTTGCTAATGAGAATTGTGTGAAAGAAATTTCTAGGTTGTTGGAGGAAATGGTGTAATAGGATAGTGAAAGGTTTCATGACTCGAGCAATATGTGTATGAAGATGAAGACATTGATTTTGTTCAAGTGGTAACTCCGGAAAATTTTATCAAAGACCAACTTCAGAGACCTGTAGAGTCCATTTTCTAATAGGTAACAGTTCTGGTAAGGAAAAGTCCGCGAAAAATCTGTCAAGTTATATTTTTGCAGTTTTTATCCAACAAGAAAGGCAACAAAGCGAAAGAGGGACGGAAATGGATCTAGGGTGGCTCACACCACCCCCTAGCGCAGGCCCTCCTGGCCGCGCCAGCAGGTGGTGTGGCCACCCCGGAGTCCGTCTCCGACCCGTTTTCTCCCAGTACTTTCCTTTTGTTGTAAAAATTCGTAATTTATAATCCCTGAGATCCCCTGAGGTTCGTATATCGTATTCTTACTATGTTTTTGTTTCGATCTGTTTCTAACAGGTAGAGTCTCAGTTTTGGAGCCACAATGTTTTTCTCTGGATCAGCCAAGGAAGATCCCTCTGCGGACGTCATCAACCCGTAGATGCGTGAGTTGAAGATCCATCCCAAGGAGTTGTCGCTCGAAGATGGGAAGTACATATAAAAGAGGTTCAGGGCCCTAAAGGTGAAGGCAGTCTGGAGGACAGGATGGAAGCACTGGAGCAAGAAGTCTTTAGGTACAAAAAGATGGCGAAACGCGAAGTGGATATCATCCATAATATTAGTTCCGAACTCATCGCCGAGCACTAGAAGGAGACTGCTGAGCTTAACGATGAAATTCTCTCACTCCACCGAACAACCAACCAACTGCAAGCATAGCTCTACGACGTGCAAAATCAAAACTGTGAGTATGAGGTTAGGTTTAAACGCATAAGTGTTGCTGCTAGTTTTAGGATGTTGGAGACTAGGATGTCTTTTGTTGATGGGGAGCCTTTACCTTGGAAGTCGGACGAGGACGAGAGAACACCACCACCAAAGGAGTAATTCGTCGTCAGGTTTTGGCATCCCCTTGGTTTGTTCCAAGCTTGGGGGAGTGCCGCGGGGGAATGTTCGTTTGCGGTACCAAACTTGGTGGGTGAGCGCACCGCGGTACTCGAGTTGCCATCAATCGCGCGGAGGGGCCATAGTAGATTCGCCAATTGTCGAGAAGGGCCAAATGGGGATGAATACAAAACTAACGGCCAAACGGTCGTTTGAACCAGACGAAAAACGGTTGAACTCAAATATCGCTGTTAGGTCAACTCTTCTTGGCCCGCCATGTCAGTATTCCCTGTTATCTTTTGCGGTCGTGGACTAGCTTACCCCTGCGTGGACCAGATCCCTGAGTGGACGAGATCTATTTCTTTGCTCTGCTCTGGTCTTCTCCCCTGCTCCCCTCCCCATAACATTTGCTCAGCTCCGGCTTCTCGTCTTAGATCGGAGCTCGCACTTGCTCTAATTTGCGTCTCCGCCATGTCCGGTCAACCTCCCACGCCTCTAATCGAAGCTCGCAGCCATCACCGTTGCATCATCCACCGTATCGGAGCTTCGCGTCCCCGGACTAATATCTCGCCTCTGGCTAGTCCTTCTCGCACGGTGGAGCACGTCTCATCGGGCGATCCAGGCCAGCGACCGGCCTCGGGAAGTTGCATGCTGCCGCGCACCCCAGGCATGGTAGCCCTGGCATAGCAGTTCAACGACCATGCTCTCATGGCTACCATCTTAGGGCCCATCTACCGTGTCGCCGCAGCGAGTTGCCGGCTTGTGTCTCGCTTTTGGGATCGTACGAAATGAGGTCAACATTGAGGTATGCGCGCCATTCGATTTTTTCGTCTAGTTCGAGCACAGCTCGATAACCGAGCGTTACGCATTCTTCCCGTTCTTTCGAGTGCTGCGGGGAGAAAATGAGCTTCATGCGTTGGCATCGCGCCTGTGGGTGGGACGATCACTTGGGGCAGCTTTGTTTCTTCTCCAAACTCGGCTTTGATGACCTCCCATTGGATGCTTGGGAGCCGGATGCCCTCAAGTAGGTTGTCAGTAGCCTT
Source organism: Avena insularis (assembly GCA_023614405.1). NCBI lineage: Eukaryota > Viridiplantae > Streptophyta > Magnoliopsida > Poales > Poaceae > Avena > Avena insularis. Next base: position 244,226 of record CM042695.1, on the reverse strand, counting down.
GGCGGCGAGCTGGTGGAAATCGTGCCACCGAGCGACAGATGGGTCATCGAGGTAAAGGCGTGGCTGAAAGATCCTGACGCCGTTCCTAAGATGTACGAGGTGCAGATTCCAAGCAGGCAGCGTATGCTTTGTTGAAGCACCCGGTCATCATCCACCTGGAGGAGGTTCTGGACTCGGTACATGGCATTCAGGGTCCCGAAGAGGCTGCCAGAAAGCACCCTCGTCGCATGTAATGTTGGCCTGGAAGGATCGATGGCACAGGACCGCCACCGTTTCGCGTCGGGGCACACAGTTTCGGTGGGGGGACCGGGCTTGGACGAGCTGGTGGTTCTAATTTCCCTCGAGTGAAGACAGAGCTCTAGTGAATTGCTGTGGTATGTGTGGCTAATGAATTTGTAGTATGGAGAGCGTAGCAGGAAGTTAGCATCGACTAAAAATGTGTAATAGTTTGAATCGATGTAGTACGTGTGTGTAATAGTTTGAAGTAGTATGTGTGTGTAATAGTTTGAATCGATGCAGTATGTGTGGGTAATGAATTTGATGTAGTTTGTGTGCGTGTAATAGTTTGAATCGATGTAGTTGAACACCGTGCTTTATAATTTCTATGAATAACCAAGGACAACCTCATGAAAAGAGGGTGGTCTGGCAATGAGCAATGTCAATTATGTGGATGCCAGGAAAATGTAGTCCATCTGCTCTTCAAGTACTCCCTCTGTTTCAAAATATAAGATGTTTTAGCTTTGTGAATGGAGCGTATCTAGACATCTTTTAGTGATGGTGCTTTCCAAACCTAGATGAACCTACATACTAAAAGGGGACTAGATACACTTCATTCACAAAGCTAAAACATCTTATATTTTGAAACGGAGGGAGTACAAGGTAGCTACATTTGTAACACATTGAACTGCAGGACCATTTTGCAGGCAACACAAGACAAAGAAAAAAATGGTTTACAGCACAGACAGCAGACGCAAAATCTGTAGTCTGGGATAAAAAGATGCTAGTTAAATGGATTGAACCATGACTAGTAATTGAAGGAAATAGGTACTTGATAGTATTTGCTTACAACAATAGTACTTCCATACAAAAGGGTCTTATACCTGCACAAAAGTGGGCTAAACTTCCTACTAGTTTATAGAACAATTCGTCAGCATTTCATCTACAAAAGCCATTCTTCAGTCTGAACTTAACTATTCTGCACTGAAGAAACTACAGATCTCGACCAGAAAAGTTGGCTGGTCAATTGCCTTGAGAGGACATAAGTTCTTTGATCATTTAACCCAAACTGATCTATTGCCTTCCTGCCAAACTATAAGAAATCTGCATCGTTCATGCATGAGCGATTTGCGTGCACCAGTCCCGGTGCAGTTGGACCATCCGCGCCACCGCAACGATTTCTTCGAAACTGAAATTCGACATCTCCTTCTCGGGATCGTAGGTCCGTGTGAACTCGAACCTGAATTCCGGGGCTGAGCTGATGCCCGCCACCGGCTCAGGCTGTCGAACAATCCAGCATGCTGAGTGTAGACGCTTGGTTGCCGCCACGGTATGGCCTTCGACGGTGCATAGGATGGAGAATCTTTGCCGCAGACGGCGTGCTCCCAGCCTACCCTACTGAGGTAAGGTAGTCCACGCCGAAGCGTGGACGCGAGAGTTCCTAGACCTTGGCGCTGCCCTGTTCGAGGGTGTGTACCCTGGGCAGCAGCATGCTCTCATGAACGATTTGATACGTACCTTGTTCCCATTGCCTAGAGCATGCCGTAATACCGCCGCGCGATTTCTCCACATCGCTCTCTTGGCCCTGCTTGCGGCATCTGGCGCTAACGACGGCGCAGTCGCCGCCGCGGCCGATTCAGCATATTCGGGAAAATCATCCGCCTGGCAGGGCAATGGGAGACCGACCTTGAAGTAGAGCTTCATGGCCTTCCTTAGAGGGGCTAAATACCCCAGTTTCGGCGGCTGTCGCGGCGGCGGCGGCTTAGGCGGGGCCATGTTACCCTAGTTGGTGTGGCGCGGAGGAGCTGCGCAAGGTGAACTGTGGTTAGTCGGAGAAGGGGAGTGAAAGACTGACAGTAGGTTTGGACTATGGGCACGCGTGAAAATAACCATTTTCCATTTCCTTAGAGGGTAATAATTCGACACTCGTTGCATTAACAGCTCAATCTTTATTTCCCTTCTCAGCATAAGAGTGCAAACGTATTAAAAAGATCGGTCGTGGCTATCCACCTCATCGGGCAATGTACCAGGACAGGTAGGAGACGGGACCGGGTTTCATTTTAGAAATGTTGACGACTGTACCCTTATGTTTATACGATATTATTTATATGCCACCATGTACCGTCGAGTGTAGCAACACCATCAGAAACAGGGGATAACGACGTGGCGTGTTTTATTTTTTTAAAGGGCATCAGAAACAAGGGATGCCGACGTGGCATGTTCTCTGACTAGCGGTCCCACCCCCTCCACCAACACATTATTATGCAATTTTCCATGTGGGACCTGAATTCTGGCACTGAGCTGATGCCCGTGTCAAACACAGAGAGTTCTGAAAGAAGCTACTAAAAATAAATACTTTGAATTTTGCATGCAAGTTTTGATCAAACAGACTGACATATGGGACCTGCTAAAAATTTCGTGAAGCTCTCCCCATGCATAGTGCGCCGACAGGTGGCATGTTTTCTGATAGGCGGGCCCGCCTCCTCCACCTAGGACAGCGCGCGTCCCAGGTTCGAGGGCTGGTGCCGCCCACCAACACATTATTATGCAATTTTCCATGCTTTGTCGCAACCAGCTCTGCTCCACTCCTCTCATCTGCTCCTGCTGCCGCCACTCCGCTCAGTCGTGCACCGCTCTCGTCGTCCCCTTGGGCGGCCGTCCTCCCACCCTCCCCTCCCTGCCACCCCCTCACGTCCCCTCCCCTCCCCTCCCTACCATGTCTCCTTGCCGCCGCCCACCGCCCAGACGCGTCTGGAAACGAAAACCGAGAGTCGGCCGTTAGGTTAGGGGCCCAGCGACGCTGGTGATCCGGATCCCGCTTGGAGATGGATCCTGCGAGGCTTGAGAGCACGGATATGGGTCCTACACAGCTAGAGAGCACGGAATCTCCTTCAAGTCTGGAGAGCACAGACGACAACGAAACGGGGGGAGAGGTAGCGGGGTGCAGAGCTTTGGAGGTATGGAGCCCGGGGAAGGTGTCGTGCGTCCACATTGAAAGGTAAGAACTGTGATTCCTTATCTGCATACCCCAATTAGCGTTTATAGTCCCGTGGTGATGCCAAGGATATGGGTTGGTAACCGCAGGACGTTTGTACATCTTGTCCTTGAGCATCATGCTTTGTCAAGCGAGCATGAAGGCACTGAAACATGTGGCGGTGCGGATGATGATGAGAAAGCATATCCAGACGTGGCTGCTGACCCTGATAGGATGGAGAGTAGGGAATATTTTGTTGATTCGAACTTTGAGCCTGACTATGGGACTGATGAGGAAGAGGAATGTGAAGATGTGGAAATGGGATGTAGATACGACGACGAAGACATGGACAGGCCAGTGATACACTTTGACCGGGACAATCCTACAATTGATGAGGGGACTTTCTTTGATAATGTGGAGGACTGCAGATATGCAGTTGCAACCTATGCAATCAGAGTTGGGTTCGAATTTATCATTGAAAAGAGCGACCAAAAGAGATTTAGGGTGCACTGTAGGGAAAGTAATGTGTGTAAATGGAGATTACATGCATCTCCAATGCGGGGTGGATACCCATTTCAGGTTGCAATAGCTACATTTAGTTTCAGCCTTTCTCATATTTATTCTGCTGATAACAAGCTCTAGATTATTTGGATTCTTATCGAATGCAGATCAAAGTAAACACGAAGGAACACAACTGCCCTAATACTTCTTTAAGTGGTAAAATTAGACCGGCGACTACCAAGTGGATTACTGCTACTATACTTGACTGGGTGAGGCAGGATCATAACATTGGACCAGCTGAACTCAGAGCAAAGATTAGCAAAAAGTTTAACGTTCTGATTCCTTATCACAGAGTCTTTGATGGGAAGGAGATGTCTCTAGACTTCATTCAAGGCAAGTGGAATGATAGTTTTCATATGTTGTATAGTTTCAAAGCTCAGGTAGAGAAAACATCACCTGGTAGTGTTGTTGACATCGATTACGAGGTTGTGAAAGGGAGAGAGAAGGTCTCGAGGGGGGTCAGGTATAAGCAGGCAGATAAGATATGCTTCAGGAGATGTTTTGTCTGCCTGAAGGCATGCTGGAAGGGGTTCCTAGACGGCTGCAGGCCATACTTGGCAATAGGCGCAACTTCTTTAACAGGGAAGTTCAGGGGACATGTTCCTTCTGCTTGTGCTTTGGACGCGCATAATTGGCTTCTACCCGTAGCTTATGTTGTTCTTGAGGGTGAATCAAATGAAAGCTGGACATGGTTCATGCAGAGACTACGGGAAGTAATTGGTCACCCTGAAGGCTTGGTGATACACACCGGTGCATCCGAGGGTCTTGAGAATGCTGTTGATGCTGTGTTTCCTAGGGTTGAGCATAGGGAATGCATGCGGCACCTCGCTACTAACTTCACGAAGAAGTTCCAAGGAAAGATCTTTGAAGAGGACTTGTGGCGATCAGCATACACATACATCCCAAACACGCATGCTACTTACTTGCAGAACATGTATGTAGTTCCAAAGGTGAAAAAATACCTTGAGGAACATCACACCAAGCTATGGGCCAGAAGCAAGTTTGGTGAGTTAAGCAAGGTGGATTTTCTATGCAATAATTTGGCAGAGAGTTTCAATGATAAGATTTCGGGCATGAAGACACTTGGAATTGTTATTTTGTTGGATGCAATAAGACAGTGCATAATGGTGAAGATAGATTTAAGGCAAAGAATTAGTGTAAGAAAATTTTTAGGACATAAAATATATCCAAAGGTGGTTATGTTACTGAATGCAAGAACCAGGGCAATGAGAACGATAAATCTGAGGGTGGTCAGAAGTTCCAGAACATTGGCTGAGGTTTATGCAGAATACAAGCGTGGAAGTGAACGGAGGTACATTGTAGACATTGGAAACAAGACTTGTTCATGCAGGCAGTGGCAGATTACTGGTCTGCCATGTCACCATGCAATTTACTTCATCTTAAAGCTTAGAGGTAACGGAGCTGAAATAGAGAACTATGTCGACAACTATTTCTCCGTGGACAAGTTTGCTGCAACTTATGCAGAAAATGTACCACCTATGGCCGATGAAAATGATTGGGAGATTGTCGATCCAGGGTTCAAACTTCAACCACCAGTTCTTAGGAGGCCACCTGGGAGACCTAGAAAGCTAAGGATCGTAGCCACCACCGATAAAGGTCCAAGGCTTGGTGCTAGGAAAAGGAAATGCGGACGTTGTGGCGGATTCGGCCATATCAAGAGGTTGTGCCAAAACCCAGTTACACATGCTATTGTCCCTGTTCACACCCCGGTGGCAGAAAATGAGGCTTCTCAGCAAGAACTGGCGGAAGAGCAGCGCGAAGATGGTGATGAACACTCGGAGGAAAACGTATGTGAGCAGCCAATTTATGAAGAAGTGGAGGTGCCGGCGAGAAAAGGGTGTGAAAAGAAACAAAAGGGTTAAGCCAAGTAAGGTGAAAGGGCAAATAATGGAGGTGTATTAGAATATGAAGTAGTCAGGGTGATTGAGGATGTTCTTGAGGATCTTTCGGCTAACTGCAGGAGAAATAATAAATCCCTGCCAATTTCATCTTTGTACGATTCTCCGGATGAAAGGTAAGCTTAAAAATTGTTTTATTTGCCATTTTATCATTTTTTTATCCTCATCAACTGATGCTTAATGTAGCGTGGGCTAGCAGACTAATAAGAGGAGCAGAAAGATGCGGGCACAATAACGTCTTATGTTGAATTGTATCATTGAAACTAAACTAGCCGTGTCGTCTTTATTTATATCTGGCGCGTGCAACGTGTCTGTGATGGGGTCATGTAGACCAGATTACATTTTTTTAAAATATTATTACATTAAATTTTTACCTGCGTTTGGACGCGGCTACTAGTTCCCATCTCCCTTGCATTCCCATCTCTCCGGCGCACCTGAATTATGGTTGTGCCATCAAGTAGCAGAGTCAGCGTATTGTCCCATCAGGTGTGAACGCAATGACTTTGTTTGTTCAGAATTTGACGACTTTTGATTAGTTTGAAAGACAGAGAAACCTAAAACAAGTATCTAGACATGTTTTGGGTATAGACACATTTATTAAATATCTAAAAAAACTAAGTCAGTTATATCTGGACAGGAGTAGTACACTATTACAACACGCTCGATCCCTTCTCCTTAGGCGCACTCCAAATTACGGCTGTGCCATCAAGTGCTGGGAGCAGAGTCAGCGTATTGTCCCATCAGATATGCCAGGGAACGCGCGGACTTTATTTTCAGGATCGGACGAGTTTCGGTTGACTAGTTTCAAAGACAAAGACAACTAAAAGATGGCCAACATATATAGATTATGACGATAATCGACCATGACTCAGGTGACCTAGATCCAAAGAGCGCATTAAGATACCGTACATAGATTTAATTTATGCTTAAGTGGCCCTAATTGACTATGACGCTCCTGCAGTCTCCATTATTGATGGCATTGTCCGCGTCGCCGCCAGCCTCCTCCACGTCAGAATCGATGCCGACGTTCCCGACAGCGTTCCTCCTCCTCATGGATTCTTCACGGCGTGCTGCATCGATAAGGGTGGAGGTCATACGCCCAGGCACTGCCCAGAAGCACTGCCTCCCTTCGGGGTTGTGCAGATCCGGGTGGATCTCCCGCCGGTGGGTTCTGCATAGCTCAATCAACGCAGCCCGCACCTTCTTGAACAACTTTCGCTAGTACGCGCTCGTACGCGAGTACCGCGCCATTGCCCTCTTCCGCTCCGACAGCTGGCGGCAGCGCTCCTCGATCTGCCTCGCCAACGCGTTGTCGCGCAAGAGCGGCGCGACAGGAACCCGGCGTAGCTGATCTTGAAGCCGGCCGGAAGCCTCGCTAACGGCGTCACGAGTATGCCATAGTGGGCGAACATCTGAGCCTCGTGCAAGCTGAGTTTGGGCCTCTCCCTCTCCATGGCGATGAAGGAACACGATCTGATTTTCAGCCCCGAGGTTAAGGGGATAAAGGCAAGGACGTAGGCCTAGCGTAGTTGCCACCGCCAATCAGTTCGCAGAACAGACTTCTCGCGGATCGCCCTCGCGAAGGACATCACTATCGTCCATGCACCCCGATCCAACGGCGCCTAACAATCGGGGATCGGGTCTTCTAGAAGCCCAGAGCGGTTGCTAGTTAGTTCTGCGTCCCGATTGTTTGTGGCCAACGGCGGTAGTTGAAAATAATGCACATTTCAATGACACTGGTGGATCCATAGGTGGTATGTGAAAAGAACACACATGCCAAATGACTCTGGTTGTTGTTACTAAAAAGAACACACATGCAATGACACTGGCGGATCCATGGGTGGATTGTGAAAAGAGCACACATGCAATGACACTGGTGGATCCATATGTGGTATGTGAAAAGAACACACATGCAATGACTATGGTTGTTGTTAGTGAAAAGAACACACATGCAATGACACTGGTGGATCCATGTGTGGTCTCTGAAGAGAGCACACATTTCAATGACTCTTGTTATTGTTAGTAAAAATATCACCGATGCAATGACACTGGTGGATCCATAGGTGGATTGTGAAGAGAACACACATGCAATGACACTGGTGGATCCATAGGTGGTATGTGAAAAGAACACACATGCAAAATGACTGGTTGTTGTTACTAAAAAGAACACACATGCAATGACACTGGTGGATCCATGTGTGGTCTCTGTAGAGAACACGCATTTCAATTGCACTGGTGGATCCATATGTGGTATGTGAAAAGAACACACATGCAATGACTCTGGTTGTTGTTAGTGAAAAGAACACACATGCAATGACACTGGTGGATCCATAGGTGGTATGTGAGAAGAACACACATGCAAAATGACTCTGGTTGTTGTTACTAAAAAGAACACACATGCAATGACACTGGTGGATCCATAGGTGGATTGTGAAATGAACACACATGCAATGACACTGGTCGATCCATAGGTGGTATGTGAAGAGATCACACATGCAAAATGACTCTGGGTGTTGTTACTAAAAAGAACACACATGCAATGACACTGGTGGATCCATGGGTGGTAGTTGAAAATAATACACATTTCAATGACACTGGTGGATCCATAGGTGGTATGTGAAAAGAACACACATGCAAAATGACTTTGGTTGTTGTTACTAAAAAGAAGACACATGCAATGACACTGGTGGATCCATGGGTGGATTGTGAAAAGAGCACACATGCAATGACACTGGTGGATCCATTTGTGGTGTGTGAAAAGAACACACATGCAATGACTCTGGTTGTTGTTAAATAAAACACATGCAATGACACTGGTGGATCCATGTGTGGTCTCTGAAGAGAGCACACATTTCAATGACTCTTGTTATTGTTAGTAAAAAGAACACACATGCAATGACACTGGTGGATCCATGCGTGGTCTCTGAAGAGAACACACATGCAATGACACCGGTTGTGGTTACTAAAAAGAACACATATTTCAATGACACTTGTGGATCCATAGGTGGTATGTGAAAAGAACACACATGCAAAATTATTCTGGTTGTTACTAAAAAGAACACACATGCAATGACACTGGTGGATCCATAGGTGGTATGTGAAGAGATCACACATGCAGAATGACTCTTGTTGTTGTTACTAAAAAGAACACACATGCAAAATGACACTGGTGGGATCCATGGGTGGATTGTGAAAATAAAACACATGCAATGACACTAGTGGATCCATAGGTGGTATGTGAAAAAAAACACATGCAAAATGACTCTGGTTGTTACTAAAAAGAACACACATGCAATGCCACTGGTGGATCCATGGGTGGATTGTGAAAAGAACACACATGCAATGACACTAGTGATCCATATGTGGTATGTGAAAAGAACACACATGCAATGACTTTGGTCGTCGTTAGTGAAAAGAACACACATGCAATGACTCTGGTTGTTACTAAAAAGAACACACATGCAATGACCCTGTTGGATCCATAGGTGGATTGTGAAGAGAACACACATGCAATGACACTGGTGGATCCATAGGTGGTATGTGAAAAGAACACACATGCAAAATGACTCGTTGTTGTTACTAAAAAGAACACACATGTAATGACACTGGTGGATCCATGTGTGGTCTCTGTAGAGAACACAAATTTCAATGATACTGGTGGATCCATATGTGGTATGTGAAAAGAACACACATGCAATGACTCTGGTTGTTGTTAGTGAAAAGAACACACATGCAATGACACTGGTGGATCCATAGGTGGTATGTGAGAAGAACACACATGCAAAATGACTCTGGTTGTTGTTACTAAAAAGAACACACATGCAATGACACTGGTGGATCCATGTGTGGTCTCTGTAGAGAACACACATTTCAATGACACTGGTGGATCCATATGTGGTATGTGAAACAAACACACATGCAATGACTCTGGTTGTTGTTAGTGAAAAGAACACACATGCAATGACACTGGTGGATCCATAGGTGGTATGTGAGAAGAACACACATGCAAAATCACTCTGGTTGTTGTTACTAAAAAGAACACACATGCAATGACACTGATGGATACATGGGTGGATTTTGAAAAGAACACACATGCAATGACACTGGTGGATCCATGTGTGGTCTCTAAAGAGAGCACACATGCAATGGCACTGGTTGCTATTACTAAAAAGAACACATGCAATGACACTGGTGGATCCATAGGTGGATTGTGAAGAGAACACACATGCAATGACACTGGTGGATCCATAGGTGGTATGTGAAGAGAACACACATGCAAAATGACTCTGGATGTTGTTACTAAAAAGAACACACATGCAAAATGACACTGGTGGGATCCATGGGTGGATTGTGAAAAGAAAACACATGCAATGACACTGGTGGATCCATGTGTGGTCTCTGTAGAGAACACACATTTCAATCACACTAGTGGATCCATATGTGGTATGTGAAAAGAACACACATGCAATGACTCTGGTTGTTGTCAGTGAAAAGAACACACACGTAATGACACTGGTGGATCCATGTGTGGTCTCTAAAGAGAGCACACATTTCAATGACTCTTGTTGTTGTTAGTAAAAAGAACACACATGCAATGACACTGGTGGATCCATATGTGGTATGTGAAAAGAACACACATGCAATGACTCTGGTTGTTGTTAGTGAAAAGAACACACATGCAATGACACTGGTGGATCCATAGGTGGTCTGTGAGAAGAACACACATGCAAAATGACTCTGGTTGTTTTTTGTAAAAAGAACACACATGCAATGACATCAGGTGGATCCATGTGTGGTCTCAGAGAACACACATTTCAATGACACTGGTGGATCCATATGTGGTATGTGAAAAGAACACACATGCAATGACTCTGGTTGTTGTTACTTAAAAGAACACACATGCAATGACACTGGTGGATCCATGTGTGGTCTCTGAAGAGAGCACACATTTCAATGACTCTTGTTGTTGCTAGTAAAAAGAACACACATGCAATGACACTGGTGGATCGATGTGTGGTCTCTGAAGAGAGCACACATGCAATGACACTGGTTGTTGTTACTAAAAAGAACACATGCAATGACACTGGTGGATCCATAGGTGGATTGTGAAGAGAACACACATGCAATGACACTGCTGGATCCATAGGTGGTACGTGAAGAGAACACACATGTAAAATGACTCTGGTTGTTGTTATTAAAAAGAACACACATGCAAAATGACACTGGTTGTTACTAAAAAGAACACACATGCAATGACACTGGTGGATCCATGGGTGGATTGTGAAAATAACACACATGCAATGACACTGGTGGATCCATATGTAGTATGTGAAAAGAACACACATGCAAAATGACTCTAGTTGTTACTAAAAAGAACACACATGCAATGACATTGGTGGATCCATGTGTGGTCTCTGTAGAGAACACACATTTCAATCACACTTGTGGATCCATATGTGGTATGTGAAAAGAACACACATGCAATGACTCTGGTTATTGTTAGTGAAATGAACACACATGCAATGACACTGGTGGATCCATAGGTGGTATGTGAGAAGAACACACATTTCAATGACTCTAGTTGTTGTTACTAAAAAGAACACACATGCAATGACACTGGAGGATCCATAGGTGGTATGTGAAGAGATTACACATGCAAAATGACTCTGGTTGTTGTCACTCAAAAGAACACACATGCAATGACACCGGTGGATCCATGGGTGGTAGTTGAAAATAATACACATTTCAATGACACTGGTGGATCCATAGGTGGTATGTGAAAAGAACACACATGCAAAATGACTCTGGTTGTTGTTACTAAAAAGAACACACATGCAATGACACTGGTGGATCCATGGGTGGATTGTGAAAAGAGCACACATGCAATGACACTGGTGGATCCATATGTGGTATGTGAAAAGAACACACATGCAATGACTTTGGTTGTTGTTAGTGAAAAGAACACACATGCAATGACACTGGTGGATCCATGTGTGGTCTCTAAAGAGAGCACACATTTCAATGACTCTTGTTGTTGGTAGTAAAAAGAACACACATGCAATGACACTGGTGGATCCATGTGGTGTCGTGGTGGTGTCACGGCAGATGCCATGGATAGGCTAAAGGTGGGGACTAATACACGCTAGGGGTATCCAGGGAGGGATAGTGGAGTGATTCTCCACACAGAAGCTTGTATTGCTTTCCTTTCAAGATTACAAGTGCTCCTAGAGCTGTATTGGCGAGAGGAGGTAGAAGGAGCTCTCTTACTCTTGCCTACAGTTTTTCCCTAGAACCTTAGCTCAACTAGTCACTATGGAACTATAAAACTAACTAGAGCTCAACCAACCCCTTCTACTGGAACCCTAGCCCCCCTTATATAGAGGAGGCTCGGTCCCTACCTAGGGCATACGTGGAGGCATATTCCTAAGAATATGCCTCCTCTCAAAGTGGTAACCTGACCAGGGTGCTTTTCCCCCGCGTCATACATGCTTTAGCTACGTAAGCCTCTGCGGCGCCTACGTCAGCCGACATGGGCGTCATCACCCTTGTCGGCCACGACCCGGTGGTCCTGCCCTTGCTTGCTTTGCTCATGCAGTGCGTACCGGACCTTCTTTTTGACCAGAGAGATTCCTTCCTTCTCCCAAAAGCTAAGCGGGGACCTGGATCATAGTAGATCCGGCCACACCTGTTCCTGCATATAAGTTAGACAAGCACTTCCGACTTACTCCTTAAGTCGGCTGAGACAATGTTACGCGACCCCCTGGTCCGGGTTACTCCGTGATCCGGCCTTCTTTGAGGTGACCCGGCCATCATCCGCTTTGACCCTGCCGAACCTCGGCTAACTCGGCCCTTATACCCCGGAGTGACCCTACCCGGGGGCATCCCCCCAACATTAGTCCCTAAAGCCAGTGCGGTCTTAGCTGCCTTAGCCGCTAAGGCCACATTAGGTGCATTTATGTTCGAGCCTTGGATGTTATTTCCGAGTTAGCTCTTTATCTCGGATTATATGGATTTACGTTCCCTTCGCACGTTCCAAGTTTTCACTTGCCGGCCGGGTTACCACTGTGACTCGGATCTCATGGTTACCATGGTTTGATCCGGGCCTTGCTTCCTTCTCTCATACGCCAACCCACGTGGAAGCTAATCATCATGTTGTCTTATTTTAAGGGCCTGCGTAGTAACCGCCGCAATAATTGTCAGTTATCATATGCGAGGGTCATGTCACGCCTGCCTCCTTGTTTACCGCATCAGTGCATCACGTCATGGGATTGCTTCTGCTCTGTGGCCCTCTGTGTGGCTCTTCTCCGATTGGCTGATGCAGGTGATACACGGCCACACCGTGTGGCTTGTTGGCACAGCGCGATCCCACTCTCCCTCTCAGGGGGTGGTTAAGTAGCGGAGGGGCGCACCCCTTAGAATTTTCCCACTTCTGCGCCCCTCTGCTCATTGCCCTTCTCCTTCGTCTTCCTAGCGACCGCGCCGCCGCCAGTGCTTCTAGCAGCAGCGCCGCCACAGCTTTTCCTGCGTTCGTGTCGCAGCCCATCACCACGATTTCCTCGCCACGGGTCCTCGCCAATCCAGGCCTCAGATCCCCGCCGCTGCTAGCGCCAGTGAGGGTAGTGAATACGAGATGACGGAGGAGGAGCTCATCGTCGCCTAGCAGGAAATGGAGGAGGACGCCGCCGCGGACTGACCGTGGGCCGAACATGGGTCTCACAAGATGACCTTGACCGCTCTACCGACCAGCGATTCCTGCAGCGCGCCATTGCCTCCCTCCGCCGAACTGGCCCCCTCACCGAATCCCGGTGAGTTCGTCGTGTTCTTGTCCCACTTCCAACGGGGATTTGGTCTGCCGGTGAGTGATTTCTTCCGGGATTGGCTTAGCACCTACCACTTGTAGCCACACCATCTCCCAGCCAACGCTATCACCTCTCTCTCTGCCTTTGCCTCTACGATCGAAGGCTACACCAGACTGTGGCCCACAAAGGAGCTATGGATCTGGTTTTCGGCCTTTGTCACAACGTCATCCCCAACATCCAAGTAGAGTCGGAGGATAAGCAGCTCACCCAATTCGGAGCTGCCTCCATCTCACCCCGGAGACTTTCCGTTTTCCCCCGGGTTACCGGGCTTGACTCCCGCAAAGGATGGGCCCGGACCTTCTTCTATGTCTGGAATGCGGGCACTGAGGATTTGATTCGGTTGCTGCCCTACACTCCGGGTCCACCTGATCCGGAATTCCGGGAGGAGGTCTCCAAGAAGCCCACGGCTCTGGCCAATCAAGTTAACAAGAGGTTCACGGAACTAAAGAAACTCGGATTGCGCATGATCACGTTCGTGCGCAACCAAATCTCTCCCCTCCAGAAGCGCACCCACAAGTTGTGCCACATGAGTTTTGGCCGCGACCCCAACCGGACCTCTTCCTTCGAGTTGAGCAACACGGAGATTTTTCGCCGGGTTAAGGCTCTTTTCACCACCCACAGGGATTTCTCCGCCGAATGGACATGGGGAATTGAGCACTACTGTCGTGACAGGCTCCCTCCCGCGGTAAGGTTTGCGGGGCAAACTTATTTCGGATCAAATATGTGTCGGTTTTTGTTGTATTTTTGACTCTGTTCTTCATGCTTTTTCTCAGCTGTTCCTTCAGCAAACTCTCGAGGATGGTACGGATCCGACCCTTAAGTGGGCGCCGGACCGAGAAATCCTGGATGAGGAGGAGCCGGACCAGGAGATGTTCCTCCCTATTACCGACGCTACCAAACGACCCAGCGGTAAATTCTCTTCTCTTAGAGATTGGCCCGATGATGAGGATGACTCGGATGTCGACGTGATTGAACCTGTTGAGGCTGCCCCTCTTTCTTTTGCCTATCCGGCATCAGCTAACCCCGGTGGGCATATCCACAAGGATCCTCCACTTGCTACGGGTGAGCCGGTTCCGGTTGCGTCAAAGAAGAAGCGCGGAGCCGCATCAAGTTCTTCCTCCGAACCTTCTCAGCCCACAAAAAGGCAAAAGAAGGCCGGAGACAAGACTGCCACCAAGCGGGCAGGCAAAGCCCCGGCACGAAGGGCTCGAAAACCCAAGGAGGCCGAAACTTCGGATGTGTAAGTCATTTTTCGTTGCGTAACTTACTTCTCCTTGCACCGTGGTAATTTCTCTTCTAACATTATTCTCTTCTTCAGGCCTCTGGTGGAGGTCCCTCAGAGCGGATCAAGCATCTCTTCACCACTTCGATCTGGCCCTTCTCCTCCTCGTGACGATGAGGCACGTCCGCTGAGTCCTATTCCAGAGGGTTCTGCGGCTGCTCCGGGTTCCGCACTACCTCGTCGAGAGGAACGCGACCTTAGAGCGGGAGGGGTCGGTCCAGCCAAGGCGACGGCGTCCACCACCTCGGCATCGCCGCAACCAGCAGCCACTGAGTCTCTCTCACCACCAGCACCAGCAGCAGTTCTAGTACCAGTGACCGAACCAGCTCCAGCACCTGTTCCCGCACAAAGAAAACCAACAATAGCTCCAAGTCCAGCTACAAGAGCTCCAGTGCCAAGTTCTTCTGCCTCGTCCGAGTCGTCTCAACCTCGGCGAGGAACTACTCCAGCAGCTTCTAAGGGGAAATCCACTGCAGTTACTTCTTCCCAGCAAGCTAAGGGCAAAAAGGCTCCGGATATTACCAAGTCAGCATCCGTCGAGGCTGGGCAGCGAACCCTATTGTCGATGTTTCCCAAGAAAACTCCGGCAGCGAAGGATGTTCCTGCCGAGCCAACTGACTCGCAGCAGATGGTTCTGTATACCAGCCCAGCCCTTGCCTTGGTTGAGAGGAAAGAAGCGCATGCAAAGGGCTTGGTGGCACCCCATATGCCCACTGGTGAGCGGTACCCTCCGAGTCTTATTGAGTTCGTCATGAACTGGAATAAGGCGGAGTTCGTCCATAATGACGATCTCCCGGAAAAGTTTGGCCTCGCAGAATTTTCCGCCTAGATGAATACCGCCGCTAAGGCAATTAACCTCGCGGGGCGAATGATGGAGGTATGTCGTTTCTCTTTTACATGTTGTAGATAATAACCATTAGTCCTCGAGCCTCCGGTGGAGTAGCTTGTTACTCAGCCGGATTCTCATTAGAAAACTAACGTAGCTCCATGTAAACTTCGAATATGCACAGACCTAGAGCCGGGTTAAGTTCCACTTGGCCCGGATCTTGTACACTTCAAATATGCACACACCTAGAGTCGGGTTAAGTTCCACTTGGCCTGGATCTTGTACACTTCGAATATGCACACACCTAGAGCCGGGTTAAGTTCCACTTGGCCCGGATCTTGTACACTTCGAATATGCACACACCTAGAGACCGGTTAAGTTCCACGTGGCCTCGATCATGAATACTTATATTATGCACACACCTAGAGCCGGTTAAGTTCCACTTGGCGGATCTTGTATACTAATATGCACACACCTAGAGCCGGGTTAAGTTCCACTTGGCCCGGATCTTGTATACTTCGAATATGCACACACCTAGAGCCGGGTTAAGTTCCACTTGGCCCGGATCTTGTACACTTCGAATATGCACACACCTAGATCCGGGTTAAGTTCCACTTGGCCCAGATCTTGTACACCTCGAATATGCACACCCCTAGAGCCGGGTTAAGTTCCACTTGGCCTGGATCTTGTACACTTCGAATATGCACACACCTAGAGCCGGGTTAAGTTCCACTTGGCCCGGATCTTGTACACTTCGAATATGCACACACCTAGATCCGGGTTAAGTTCCACTTGGCCCAGATCTTGTACACTTCTGTACTTTTTTCAGGTAACCACCAATCGCCGGAGTGCTGAATTCCAATGCCTGCTGGATACCCACAAGATGCTACGTGCAAAACATGTTGCACTTATTGCAGAACATGAAAATAGGGGCAATTTTCTCCCTCAGCACTTCTCCGTTTTTCTTCATCTTCTTCTGCCGAACTAATCTCCTCATTCGGTATCTGCAGCTGGGGTGGAGGCTGAGAACAAGATCATGCAGAAGAACTTGGAGGAAATCCGGGGTATGTCCTCTTTTGTCCGGCCTCGTAGTGCTTTCCATTTCCTCTTCTCCTTGGCTCGGCAAACATTCACTCCTCGGCTCTGCCGGGTCAACATACTATTTCATCATCGCTTGAGGATAGTGTGCCCGTGCCTGATATGATGATGCATTTTCTCGAACAAGCAAGACAGCATCAAGCCGAGCTGAAGAAAAAGGATGATGAGCTCGCTCTCCTCCGGACTAAGGACAACGAGATTGCCAAGCTCAAGGCTGAGATGGAGAAGTTGAAGGCCCAACACCAAACCGAGCTCCAAAAGGTTGGCCAGAACTTCACAGAAGAGCGTGAGCGCCTTACTCTCCAGATCTCCAAGGACCAGGAGCTACTCAAAGAATCCGACATCCAGCTTGGGTCGGCAAACGCTGAGCTTGAGCAACTTCGCAAGAGACGCGATGACTGCATCAAGGAGTTAACCCGGATCCTTAGCCACATATCACGTAAGTTCCTTCCAACCTACTTTTCTGGGTTGCTTCATATGTCTTTTCTTTACCTTCTTCCCTTGTCTGGCTTCCAAGCAAATTTCCTGAGAGCATCACTATTGCAAGCGCAGCAGTTGCGGATTTTTGCCAAGCGAGGGGTACTCCTGCCGCTCCTGTTGTTGAGGAGGTTCCTTACGACATGGAGGACCTGTTGGTCAGCTTGTCATCTCGCGTGGAGATCATGAAGAATTATGGCAAGGATATCCTCGACGTTGCAGTTCGCATTTTCAACACGTTCTGGCCCAGAGAGAGTAGCCCGGAGACCACCACGATTCTCGTCGAGAAGCTAATGGAGACGGCGACCCAGCTCGATCTTTGGAGAGAATCCGTTGGGCGCGCCGCAGCTGATACTATCCTTCACCATATTCTCACATGGTATGAGAAGATCGACCTTAGCCTCCTTACACGCCAGCGCGGACTGATGATCCGGAGTGGGTAGCTCGGCGCCAGGCTTGCGACTACAGCCTCGTCGAATATTCTCCTATCCATGACTAGGTTGGAGGACCTAGCTTCCTGGAATCCGCTGGGGACGAGCACGTTGAGAACGTTGAAGATGGGTCAGATGAGGGCGGAGAAGATGATGCCTCAGATATTGAAGACAGCGACGATGACACCGAACTTCCTCCTCCTGCTGCTCCTTAGTTCAAAAACTTGAAAATTTATTAGATCCCCGGTATGCCGGGTGCAATTGTATGCTGTATATGTGATATTTTGCTACTACGTTTCTATGCCAGATTAACTTGGGCATAGTCCCCGAGTTTCATTTTCTTGTTCGTCCAATCCTCTGGCTCGGTCCGTGTCTACCTTGATTCGGTTTTACGACTTACGAATCCGAGCTTCAAAAATTGTTTTAACAATACTTAGAAACTCTTAGGCTTAGCTCAAAATAATTCAGCATAATAACTTGAAAGTAAATACAGGGTTAGTCCAAAAAACAAACGTTAGCTCGAATAAACTGGTTTCCTTAGTCGTTTTTCATGTGCTACGCAATTCCAAACTTGTTCTCTTGCTTGCCATAAAGCCAATTCTTGTTGGACAGCAGCAAGTCGAAGAGTTGGGTTTTTGGTGCCCACACATTACTAATCCGGGTTAAGTAGAATGACTTATTCCAGCTACCGCATAAGAAGTAACAACAAACATTATTAAGGCAGTCCCCGAGTTACTGCTCGAGGCGCTGCTATTTCATTGATAAGCTCATTGCCGACATACATACCGACATATGAGACGACTCAGATACATACACTTCTTAGCTAAGTGTAGAAGGGACGAAGTAGTGCTACATTCCACGGTCGCTTAGATTCCTCTCCGAACATGTCTGCCTTGTTCTTTGCCTGTGGCTTTGCATCTATAAGATAGTAAGAATCATTGTGCAATGCTTTGCTCACAATGAATGGCCCTTCCCATGGGGGGATAATTTATGCATGCCAGTAGTACGTTGTACCAACCGGAGCACCAGGTCGCCTTCCCGAAAGACTCGGGGGCACACTTTCCGGCTATGGTAGCGTCGGAGATTTTGCTGATATATGGCGGATCTGGATAGTGCCAGTTCTCTCGCTTCTTCCAGCAGATCAACATCATTTTGCCGGGCTTCTTGCACTTCGGCTTCTGTGTATTGGGTGACCCTAGGCGAATCATGCTCTATGTCGGCTGGTAATACAGCTTCTGCCCCATATACCAGAAAAAATGGCGTATAGCCTGTTGATCGATTCGGAGTTGTTCTTAAACTCCACAGTACCACTGGTAGTTCTTCTATCCAGCACCCCGCTGATCTTTGTAGCGGCTCAATGAGTCGGGGTTTTATCCCGGATAATA
The DNA here is from genome assembly GCA_023614405.1 of Avena insularis. Lineage (NCBI taxonomy): Eukaryota > Viridiplantae > Streptophyta > Magnoliopsida > Poales > Poaceae > Avena > Avena insularis. The sequence continues at coordinate 225,198 of CM042695.1, read as the reverse complement.
CTAATCCGTTGGATCTTTCCACTTGTCCGTTCGATGCGGGGTGGGCTACCGAGGCTACATCGAGTCGGATCTTCTTGTCTCGGCAAAAGCGCGCAAATGCTCCTTCTGCAAAATTTGTTCCATTATCAGTTATAATACTATGTGGATAACCATATCTCAAGATGATGTCTTTGAGAAATGTCACGGCTGTGGCTCCATCACATTTTCTTATAGGTTTCACTTCAATCCATTTTGTAAACTTGTCCACCATGACCAAAATGTGTGTCATGTTTCCTCTTGCTGGTTTGAACGGGCCAACCATATCCAAGCACCATACAGCAAATGGCCACGTAATTGGTATGGTCTTGAGTTCCGACATAGGCCTATGTGTCTTGGTGGCGTATCTTTGACAACCATTGCATTTTCTCACCAGATCTTTTGCTTGTTCTAAGGCACTTGGCCAGTAGAATCCATGCCGGAACGCCTTTGCCACCAAGGCTTTGGATGAGGCATGATGCCCGCATTCTCCTTGGTGTATATCTCGGAGGATGTCAAGCCCTTCTTCCGGGTCAACGCATCACTGGAGGACATTGGTTACACTCCGTTTGTACAACTCGGAATTGATGATTGTGTATGCTTTTGCTCTCCTCTGAGTTTGCATGGCTAATACCTCCTCAGTGGGTAACGTTCCATCTTTCAGGAATTGGAATATAGGCCGTGCCCAAGCTGGAATTGCTCATGCAGGGAATACGTCCTCATCAATTTCCATCTGATCCACCGGCATAACTTCAGCCGGATCACGCTGAGCAGTCCTCGGGTCTAGCTAGGTAGTCCCCGGGTTTGCCGAGGCAGTCCCCGGGTTGGCTGATGCAGTCCCCGGGTCTCACGTACTACCTCCCGTGTCAATGTCCATGGGCTCAGCTCTGGATTCCGTATGTTCCGGGACATAGATGGTTTTCTAAGGTGTTCTAATGCTACACCCGGTGGAATTGCCTGTTGGGTCGATCCGAGCTTCGACAGCATGTCGGCAGCCTCGTTTTCCACTCGGGGTACATGGTGAAATTCACACCCCTCGAAGTAACCAGATATCTTCTGCACGTGAAATTTGTATAGTGCCATGTTTGGATCCAGGGCGTCCCATACTCCGGACACTTGCTGCACCACCAGATCCGAGTCGCCAAAGCATATTATCCAACGTATGCCAATCTCCTTTGCCACTTTGAGCCCATGCACAAGAGCCTCATACTCAGCGACATTGTTCGATGCCGCGAAATGGATCTGCAATAAGTATTTTAGCTGGTCCTTCTTTGGCGAGGTAAGCACAACCCCGGCGCCTAATCCGGTTTTGGTTTTCGACCGTCAAAGTGCATCCTCCAGTAGTTCGGATATGGTGGCGGTGGTTCGTATTGTACTTCGGCCCAATCCACAAAAAAGTCCGCCATAGCCTGAGAATTGATCACTTCTCTTCTGTCATATTGGGGCGCATAAGGGGCTAGCTCAATTGCCCATTTTGCAATTCTGCCACTCGCATCCTTGTTACCCATTATCTCGGATATGGGAGCTTCACATATTACTTTGATGGGGTGCTCCTCAAAGTAATGCTTTAACTTCTTTGCCGCCATATAGACACCATATGCCACCTTTTGAAAGTGTGGGTAGTTCTGTTTTGAGGCGCATAATACCGCTCAAGTAATAATCGGCCTCGCCGACTTACCCTCTTCATTGCGCTCCACTACAATCACTACACTTACAACTCGGTTGGTTGCGGCTATGTAGAGCAACATTGGCTCCTTTGATAGTGGAGAGGCTAACATTGGTGCAGTGGCCAACATCTTTTTTAAGTGTGCAAAGGCTTCATCGGCCTATGGCGTCCAAACGAATTTATCCGACTTTTTCATGAGTTGGTACAGAGGCAATGCCTTTTCACCCAACCGACATACAAACCGACTCAACGATGCTAGGCACCCAGTGAACTTCTGGACATCGTTAAGACACTTCGGCAGCTCCATTCGTTCGATGGCTCGGATCTTAGTTGGATTAACTTCGATACCTCGGCTGGAGACGAGAAATCCGAGTAATTTTCCAGCCGGGACACCGAAGGTACATTTTTCAGGGTTAAGCTTCATCCGGAACCTTCTCAAGTTCGCGAATGTCTGCCTGATGTCGTCAAGGATCGTTTTGCTTTCCTTGGTCTTGATAACCACATCATCCACGTATACTTGTACGTTTTGACCTATTTGGTCGTGCAAACATTTTTGCATACATCTTTGGTACGTTGCACCTGTATTACGCAAACCAAACGGCATAGTGCGATAGCAATAAGCCCCGTACGGGGTAATAAACACAGTCTTTATTTGATCGTCGGGGTTCAGAGGTATCTGGTGGAAACCAGAATATGCACCAATGAATGACAATAGTTCACATCCCGCGGTTGAGTCTATGACCTGATCTATCCTCGGCAGTGGAAATGGATCTTTTGGACACGCCTTATTCAGGTTCATGTAATCGATACACATACGCCAAACCACTGCTACGTTCGGATCGTCCTTCTTCTTTTCTACCAGCACCGGATTAGAGAGCCAATCCGGATATAGTACTTCCATGATAAATCCTGCTGCTACCATCGAGCTATCTCGTCTCCAATGACTTTTCTCCTATCCTTGGCGAAGCGGCGGAGAGGTTGCTTCACCGGCCTTGATCCGGGTGTTACGTTCAAAGAGTGCTCGGCCAACTCCCTCGGAACACCTTGCAAGTCCTATGTAGACCAAGCAAAAATATCCCGATTCTCACGGAAGAAGTTGACGAGCTCGCTTTCCTATTTGTCAGTTAACCCAGCACCAATTGTTACAGTGCGCTCCGGGAACATGTCATCAACTGGAACCTTCTTGGTGTCTTTTGCGGCTTGGAATGAAACGCTGCCATGCGGGTTACTCAATGCCGGCATATACTGCTGCGCGGACTGAGCTAATGCCGCCACCTCTTGAATTTTTCTTTTCTCTTGCGCAATCACGAGTGACTCGGCTAGGTTAGACCCGGCTAAAGCACACTCAATGGAACGTCGGAAATCTCCGGCAATAGTAATCACTACATTTGGCCCGGGCAACTTCATCTTCAGATAACTGATGTGGCAGCTTGCCATGAACTTGTTCAATGCTGGTCTTTCGAGTAACGCGTGATACGCACTTTCCAAGTTCACCACCTCAAACTCCAGATTTTCAGTTCGGCAGTTATCCCTTGTGCCGAATAGCACGTTGACCCGGACTTTGCCTATGGGCTCGCAAGAAATGCCTGGTACAATGCCATGGAAAGTTGTTCTCGTAGCCTGGAGCATGTTCTCCGAGATGCCCAACTTGTGCATCGTATCTGCATACATGATGTTAATGCTACTGCCATTGTCAATCAGTACCTTGGAGAATCTCACATTGATGTTCGGTCCAATGAATGTCGGATCTAGCACTAGCGCATACGAACCTGGACTCGGCATAAGCTTAGGATGATCTTTGATGTTCCAGGTGATTTCCTGGTCCGACCAAGGCATGTACCTCGTCACTGCTGGCATTACCGCATTGACCTCCATATGTCGGTGCTGCTAGCTTTTCCTATCTGTTTCCTCAGTTGTGAACACACAATAACTCTGATGATGCTCCCTGTACTCGTTCCTTCCCTCGTTTCCGGGGTACCTCTGATCCGGCTGTTGCTGATTTTCCACCTGATGCACTGCATCCCTTCTCTCGTTGTTGTCATACCTCGGCGGAGGGGGAGGCAACATCAGCTGCTGCGTGTTCGCTCCGGAGAGCAATTGCTGCCGGGGTAACTCCTGCCGAGGTTGATCATTCCAGGGTGCCTGAGCATTCCCCGAACCACCTTGTTCTATCTTACGCATCCACTCACATTGCCTCGTTGTGTGACCCGTCGGGCTATTCGGATTTGGCATGTGAAACTTACACGGCTGGTCCAACATCGACTCATAGGTATACCTCAGGCGGTCTTTCTTTTCTTGCCACTGTTTCTTTTGCTCCGGAGTCCATGTTTTCTTGCCATCGTTTCTTGGAGTCCATTTCCCTCCCGTTCTCTGGCGTTGGTTCCTCCTTGCTCCGGGTGGATCTTGATTCACAGCTGCAACTTGTTGCGAACCGTAGCGATGATCTGGTCTATCATCTCTTCTTTTTCCTCTGTAATCGTTCCTCCGAGATGACCCGGCTCCATCCCTCTGATAGTAATCCTCGTTTGACTCGTTTGACGCGATCCTAGGTTGAGTCAGATCACCCAAAGCATACGAATCTGCAATCCGGATCATCTCTGCCAACGTAATTGGCATTTTCCTTTGCAACTTCATCCACAACTCGCTGCCATATCTGCACCCTTGTGCAAACCATGCTATGGCCTGTGACTCTATGACACCCTCACACGAGTTTCTCACGGTACACCACCGGGTCAAGAATTCACGGTCCATCTCATTAGGTCTTTGCTTGCACATTGCTAGGGTCTGCGGCCTATTCGGCCTCTGATATGTACTTGAGAAGTTGCTGATAAACATTTCTTCAAAATCTATCCAGCAGTTGATGCTTCCGGGTGGTAAATTATTCAGCCATACTCTGGCTGGACCTTCCAACATCTGGGGTACGTATCGTACAACCCATCTCAAGTTGCCAGTGGCAATTTTCACAGCCGTAGCATAGTTTATCAGCCAGTCCTCCGGCTTGGTACTGCCGTCATACGTCTTCGTGCCTCTAGGAAGCTGGAAGTTGGGTACCGGTGGCTCCTTCATGATCCGGGGTCCAAAGCACGCTGGACCCGGGGGACCTTGACATTCGATCTGTTCCGACCTATACAGGCGATCCAGTTTCAACCTGGCGTCATCCGACATTAAATCCCTGCTTCCCAATCTTGACCCTATCACGTGATAGTCCGGTCTCGGGTACCCCGCGTTCACCATCTCCGAATCACCGTCGTTGTATCGGTTTTGCTCTCGTTGCGCATCTTTCTGTTGCATACCTCGGCCGGCGCTTTGCTGTTGCCTTGGTATATTCCGCTGCTGCGGTTGTCCTGCTCCTGCGGAGTTTCGCTGTCCGGCATTGCCGTTGGCAGCGTTCCCTTGACCGGCATTGCCTTGGTCGTGGTTACCTCGGCCAACCTCACCTCGGCTCACACTCCGTCGATCATCATTTTTCCATGTTTCTTTTTCTTTTCCCGCACGCGTCGGGTCATACGGGACGATCTATTTCTTCCGTCTGGCCGAGGTTACTAGCTCTTCTCTCCTTGGACCACCATGAGGTGACGATGCGGCTCCAGCGGATTTCTCCGGGTTACCCATCGCCGAATGAACGATTTTGGAAGCTCTAGCTCTCTCCGGGTTAGCTCCCAGTAACTCTTCATTCTGTCTGTTCACGATCCGAACCAGCTCGTTAACCCTATCTTGCTGTCTTTGACGGGCCTCATACGTCAGACCCTCTAACTCGGATGCAGCTGCATCCGCTGCTCTGAGGTTCTTTGCCGGGGTACTATACTTCGGTAACCCCACAGACAAACAGTTTTTCGACCCCTCGGCTCCTCATCACCTTCTCTGTTCATCTCGCTCATGAGATTTCTCCCTTTTACTTTTACCATATCAACTTTGTTTGCCTTTGCATACTCACGCAATGTCATGTTCAGCGACTGCTGAGCCGCGGCTACTTTCTTTGCGCCCTCTAGTATCTTTTGCCTAGTTTCCTCTAGCTCGGCTTGTGCCTGAGCCGGATCTACCACTGCTGCTACGGGTTAGCCAAGCTATCCATAGCTTCTCTCAGTACGTTCTCAGGCCTCTCTAGCGGAGGTCCTCTACCTTTCCTCGGTGCCTTAGGTGTTACCTCCGGGTCCGGTGCTAGGTCCTTGCTTGCGCCTGCACCTGGCGCATTCATCATCACCTCCGCATGGTCCGGGGAGCGAGCGGTACGCGCCCCACGAGCCACAGTGAGGGGTGGTTCCCCCGCATCGACGACGCGGTGCGGATGAACGCATGATACGTCCACAACAACATAGACCTTGTGCGCACTAAGCTTGACGAAGAGGCCGTTACGTGGAAGTGGGCGCGTGCCGAAGCAACCAGCGTTGTTGCTGACGAAGTCCAGCGCTCCAAAGCGCTGAATGAGCCTCGACGCGTCACGGCCGATGAGGTTTCCCGTCCGGATCTTCACCCCTGCTAGCGCCACTAGCCCCACGGTGGGCGCCAACTGTCGTGGTGGTGCCACGGTAGATGCCCTGGATAGGCTAAAGGTGGGGACTAATACACGCTAGGGGAATCCAGGGAGGGATAGTGGAGTGATTCTCCACACAGAAGCTTGTATTGCCTTCCTTTCAAGATTACAAGTGCTCCTAGAGCTATATTGGCGAGAGGAGGAAGAAGGAGCTCTCTTACTCTTGCCTACAGTTTTTCCCTAGAACCTTAGCTCAACTAGTCACTATGGAACTATAAAACTAACTAGAGCTCAACCAACCCCTTCTACTGGAACCCTAGCCCCCCTTATATAGAGGAGGCTCGGTCCCTGCCTAGGGCATACGTGGAGGCATATTCCTAAGAATATGCCTCCTCTCAAAGTGGTAACCCGACCGGGGGTGCTTTTCCCCCGCGTCATACATGCTTTAGCTACGTAAGCCTCTACGGCGCCTGCGTCAGCCGACATGGGCGTCGTCACCCTTGTCGGCCACGACTCGGTGGTCCTGCCCTTGCTTGCTTCACTCATGCAGTGCGTACTGGACCTTCTTTTTTACCAGAGAGATTCCTTCCTTCCCCCAGAAGCTAAGCGGGGACCCGGATCATAGTAGATCCGGCCACACCTATTCCTGCAAATAAGTTAGACAAGCACTTCTGACTTACTCCTTAAGTCGGCTGAGACAATGTTAGGCAACCCCCCCCTGGTCCGGGTTACTCCGTGATCCGACCTGCCTTGAGGTGACCCGTCCAACATCCGCTTTGACCCTGCCGAACCTCGGCTAACTCGGCCCTTATACCCCGGAGTGACCCTACCCGGGGGCATCACCCCAACATGTGGGGTCTCTGAAGAGAACACACATGCAATGACACTGGTTGTTGTTACTAAAAAGAACACACATACAATGACACTGGTCGATCCATAGGTGGTATGTGAGAAGAACACACATGCAAAATGACTCTGGTTGTTGTTACTAAAAAGAACACACATGCAATGACACTGGTGCATCCATAGGTGGATTATGAAATGAACACACATGCAATAACACTGGTGGATCCATAGGTGGTATGTGAGAAGAACACACATTTCAATGACTCTGGTTGTTGTTACTAAAAAGAACAGACATGGAATGACACTGGTGGATCCATAGGTGGTATGTGAAGAGATCACACATGCAAAATGACTCTGGTTGTTGTTTCTAAAAAGAACACACATGCAAAATGACACTGGTGGGATCTATGGGTGGATTGTGAAAAGAAAACACATGCAATGACACTGGTGGATCCATAGGTGGTATGTGAAAAGAACACACATGCAAAATGACGCTGGTTGTTACTAAAAAGAACACACATGCAATGACACTGTTGGACCCATGGGTGGATTCTGAAAAGAACACACATGCAATGACACTAGTGATCCATATGTGGTATGTGAAAAGAACACACATGCAATGACGCTGGTTGTTGTTAGTGAAAAGAACACACATGCAATGACACTGGTGTATCCATGTGTGGTCTCTGAAGAGAGCACACATTTCAATGACTCTTGTTGTTGTTAGTAAAAAGAACACACATGCAATGACACTGGTGGATCCATGTGTGGTCTCTGTAGAGAGCACACATGCAATGACACTGGTGGATCCATAGGTGGTATGTGAGAAGAACACACATTTCAATGACTCTGGTTGTTGTTACTAAAAAGAACACACATGCAATGACACTGGTGGATCCATAGGTGGTATGTGAAGAGAACACACGTGCAAAATGACTCTGGTCGTTGTTACTAAAAGAACACACATGCAAAATGACACTGTGGATCCATGGGTGTATTGAGAAAAGAAAACACATGCAATGACACTGGTGGATCCATAGGTGGTATGTGAAAAGAACACACATGCAAAATGACTCTGGTTGTTACTAACAAGAACACACACAAGCAATGACACTGGTGGATCCATGGGTGGATTTTGAAAGGAACACACATGCAATGACACTGGATCCATATGTGGTATGTGAAAAGAACACAAATGCAATGACTACGGTTGTTGTTAGTGAAAACAACACATGCAATGACACTGGTGGATCCATAGGTGGATTGTGAGAGAACACACATCCAATGACACTTGTGGATCCATGGGTGGTATGTGAAAAGAACACACATGCAAAATGACTGGTTGTTGTTACTAAAAAGAACACACATGCAATGACACTGGTGGATCCATGGGTGGTAGTGAAACACACATTTCAATGACACTGGTGGATCCATAGATGGTATGTGAAAAGAACACACATGCAAAATGACCCTGGTTGTTGTTACTAAAAAGAACACACATGCAATGACACTGGTGGATCCATAGGTGGTATGTGAAAAGAACACACATGCAAAATGACTCTGGTTGTTACTAAAAAGAACACACATGCAATGACACTGGTGGATCCATGGGTGGATTGTGAAAAGAACACACATGCAATGACACTGGTGATCCATATGTGGTATGTGAAAAGAACACACATGCAATGACTCTGGTTGTTGTTAGTGAAAAGAACACACATGCAATGACTCTGGTTGTTACTAAAAAGAACATACACGCAATGACACTGGTGGATCCATAGGTGGATTGTGAAGAGAACACACATGCAATGACACTTGTGGATCCATGGGTGGTATGTGAAAAGAACACACATGCAAAATGACTGGTTGTTGTTACTAAAAAGAACACACATGCAATGACACTGGTGGATCCATGTGTGGTCTCTATAGAGAACACGCATTTCAATGACACTGGTGGATCCATATGTGGTATGTGAAAAGAACACACATGCAATGACTCTGGTTGTTGTTAGTGAAAAGAACACACATGCAATGACATTGGTGGATCCATAGGTGGTATGTGAGAAGAACACACATGCAAAATGACTCTGGTTGTTGTTACTAAAAAGAACACACATGCAATGACACTGGTGGATCCATGGGTGGATTGTGAAAAGAACACACATGCAATGACACTGGTGGATCCATGTGTGGTCTCTGAAGAGAGCACAGATTTCAATGACTCTTGTTGTTGTTAATAAAAAGAACACACATGCAATGACACTGGTGCATCCATGTGTGGTCTCTGAAGAGAGCACACGTGCAATGACACTGGTTGTTGTTACTAAAAAGAACACATGCAATGACACTGGTGGATCCATAGGTGGTATGTGAGAAGAACACACATGCAATGACACTGGTGGATCCATAGGTGGTATGTGAAAAGAACACACATGCAAAATGACTCTGGTTGTTGTTACTAAAAAGAACACACATGCAAAATGACACTGGTGGGATCCATGGGTGGATTGTGAAAAGAAAACACATGCAATTACACTGGTGGATCCATAGGTGGTATGTGAAAAGAACACACATGCAAAATGACTCTGGTTGTTACTAAAAAGAACACACATGCAATGACACCGGCGGATCCATGGGTGGATTGTGAAAAGAACACACATGCAATAACACTGGTGGATCCATATGTGGTATGTGAAAAGAACACACATGCAAAATGACACTGGTTGTTACTAAAAAGAACACACATGCAATGACACTAGTGGATCCATGTGTGGTCTCTGTAGAGAACACACATTTCAATCACACTGGTGGATCCATATGTGGTATGTGAAAAGAACACACATGCAATGACTCTGGTTGTTGTTAGTGAAATGAACACACATGCAATGACACTGGTGGATCCATAGGTGGTATGTGAGAAGAACACACATTTCATTGACTCTAGTTGTTGTTAATAAAAAGAACACACATGCAATGACACTGGTGGATCCATAGGTGGTATGTGAAGAGATTACACATGCAAGAACACACATGCAAAATGACTCTTGTTGTTACTAAAAAGAACACACATGCAATGACACTGGTGGATCCATGGGTGGATTGTGAAAATAACACACATGCAATGACACTGGTGGATCCATATGTGGTATGTGAAAAGAACACACATGCAATGACTCTGGTTGTTGTTAGTGAAAAGAACACACATGCAATGACACTGGTGGATCCATAGGTGGTATGTGAAGATATCACACATGCGGAATGACTCTTGTTGTTATTAGTAAAAAGAACACACATGCAATGACACTGGTGGATCCATGTGTGGTCTCTAAAGAGAACACACATGCAATGATACTGGTTGTTGTTACTAAAAAGAACACACATTCAATGACACTGGTGGATCCATGGGTGGTATGTGAGAAGAACACACATGCAAAATGACTCTGGTTGTTGTTACTAAAAAGAACACACATGCAATGACACTGGTGGATCCATAGGTGGATTATGAAATGAACACACATGCAATGACACTTGTGGATCCATATGTGGTATGTGAAAAGAACACACATGCAATGACTACAGTTGTTGTTAGTAAAAAGAACACACATGCAATGACACTGGTGGATCCATAGGTGGTATGTGAAAAGAACACACATGCAAAATGACTCTGGTTGTTACTAAAAAGAACACACATGCAATGACTCTGTGGGATCCATGGGTGGATTGTGAAAAGAACACACATGCAATGACACTGGTGGATCCATAGGTGGTATGTGAAAAGAACACACATGCAAAATGACTCTGGTTGTTACTAAAAAGAACACACATGCAATGACACTGGTGGATCCATGGGTGGATTGTGAAAAGAACACACATGCAATGACACTGGTGATCCATATGTGGTATGTGAAAAGAACACACATGCAATGACTCTGGTTGTTACTAAAAAGAACACACATGCAATGACACTGGTGGATCCATAGGTGGATTGTGAAGAGAACACACATGCAATGACACTTGTGGATCCATGGGTGGTATGTGAAAAGAACACACATGCAAAATGACTGGTTGTTGTTACTAAAAAGAACACACATGCAATGACACTGGTGGATCCATGTGTGGTCTCTATAGAGAACACGCATTTCAATGACACTGGTGGATCCATATGTGGTATGTGAAAAGAACACACATGCAATGACTCTGGTTGTTGTTAGTGAAAAGAACACACATGCAATGACACTGGTGGATCCATAGGTGGTATGTGAGAAGAACACACATGCAAAATGACTCTGGTTGTTGTTACTAAATAGAACACACATGCAATGACACTGGTGGATCCATAGGTGGTATGTGAAGAGATCACACATGCAAAATGACTCTGGTTGTTGTTACTAAAAAGAACACATATGCAAAATGACACTGGTGGGATCCATGGGTGGATTGTGAAAAGAAAACACATGCAATGACACTGGTGGATCCATAGGTGGTATGTTAAAAGAACACACATGCAAAATGACTCTGGTTGTTACTAAAAAGAACACACATGCAATGACACTGGTGGATCCATGGGTGGATTGTGAAAAGAACACACATGCAATGACACTAGTGATCCATATGTGGTATGTGAAAAGAACGCACATGCAATGACTTTGGTTGTTGTTAGTGAAAAGAACACACATGCAATGACTCTGGTTGTTACTAAAAAGAACACACATGCAATGACACTGGTGGATCCATAGGTGGATTGTGAATAGAACACACATGCAATGACACTGGTGGATCCATAGGTGGTATGTGAAAAGAACACACATGCAAAATGACTGGTTGTTGTTACTAAAAAGAACACACATGCAATGACACTGGTGGATCCATGTGTGGTCTCTGTCGAGAACACACATTTCAATGACACTGGTGGATCCATATGTGGTATGTGAAAAGAACACACATGCAATGACTCTGGTTGTTGTTAGTGAAAAGAACACACATGCAATGACACTGGTGGATCCATAGGTGGTATGTGAGAAGAACACACATGCAAAATGACTCTGGTTGTTGTTACTGAAAAGAACACACATGCAATGACACTGGTGGATCCATGTGTGGTCTCTGTAGAGAACACGCATTTCAATGACACTAGTGGATCCATATGTGGTATGTGAAAAGAACACACATGCAATGACACTGGTGGATCCATGTGTGGTCTCTGTAGAGAAGACGCATTTCAATGACACTGGTGGATCCATATGTGGTATGTGAAAAGAACACACATGCAATGACTCTGGTTGTTGTTAGTGAAAAGAACACACATGCAATGACACTGGTGGATCCATAGGTGGTATGTGAGAAGAACACACATGCAAAATGACTCTGGTTGTTGTTACTAAAAAGAACACACATGCAATGACACTGGTGGATCCATGGGTGGATTGTGAAAAGAACACACATGCAATGACACTGGTGGATCCATGTGTGGTCTCTGAAGAGAGCACATATTTCAATGACTCTTGTTGTTGTTAGTAAAAAAGAACACACATGCAATGACACTGGTGGATCCATGTGTGGTCTCTGAAGAGAGCACACATGCAATGACACTGGTTGTTGTTACTAAAAAGTACACATGCAATGACACTGGTGGATCCATAGGTGGATTGTGAAGAGAACACACATGCAATGACACTGGTGGATCGATAGGTGGTATGTGAAGAGAACACACATGCAAAATGACTCTGGTAGTTGTTACTAAAAAGAACACACATGCAAAATGACACTGGTGGGATCCATGCGTGGATTGTGAAAAGAAAACACATGCAATTACACTGGTGGATCCATAGGTGGTATGTGAAAAGAACACACATGCAAAATGACTCTGGTTGTTACTAAAAAGAACACACATGCAATGACACTCGTGGATCCATGGGTGGAATGTGAAAAGAACACACATGCAATGACACTGGTGATCCATATGTGGTATGTGAACAGAACACACATGCAATGACTTTGGTTGTTGTTAGTGAAAAGAACACACATGCAATGACTCTGGTTGTTACTAAAAAGAACACACACGCAATGACACTGGTGGATCCATAGGTGGATTGTGAAGAGAACACACATGCAATGACACTTGTGGATCCATGGGTGGTATGTGAAAAGAACACACATGCAAAATGACTGGTTGTTGTTACTAAAAAGAACACACATGCAATGACACTGGTGGATCCATGTGTGGTCTCTATAGAGAACACGCATTTCAATGACACTGGTGGATCCATATGTGGTATGTGAAAAGAACACACATGCAATGACTCTGGTTGTTGTTAGTGAAAAGAACACACATGCAATGACATTGGTGGATCCATAGGTGGTATGTGAGAAGAACACACATGAAAAATGACTCTGGTTGTTGTTACTAAAAAGAACACACATGCAATGACACTGGTGGATCCATGGGTGGATTGTGAAAAGAACACACATGCAATGACACTGGTGGATCCATGTGTGGTCTCTGAAGAGAGCACATATTTCAATGACTCTTGTTGTTGTTAATAAAAAGAACACACATGCAATGACACTGGTGGATCCATGTGTGGTCTCTGAAGAGAGCACACATGCAATGACACTGGTTGTTGTTGCTAAAAAGAACACATGCAATGACACTGGTGGATCCATAGGCTGATTGTGAAGAGAACACACATGCAATGACACTGGTGGATCCATAGGTGGTATGTGAAAAGAACACACATGAAAAATGACTCTGGTTGTTGTTACTAAAAATATCACACATGCAAAATCACACTGGTGGGATCCATGTTTGGATTGTGAAAAGAAAACACATGCAATTACACTGGTGGATCCATAGGTGGTATGTGAAAAGAACACACATGTAAAATGACTCTGGTTGTTAATAAAAAGAACACACATGCAATGACACCGGCGGATCCATGGGTGGATTGTGAAAAGAACACACATGCAATGACACTGGTGGATCCATATGTGGTATGTGAAAAGAACACACATGCAAAATGACTCTGGTTGTTACTAAAAAGAACACACATGCAATGACACTAGTGGATCCATGTGTGGTCTCTGTAGAGAACACACATTTCAATCACACTGGTGGATCCATATGTGGTATGTGAAAAGAACACACATGCAATGACTCTGGTTGTTGTTAGTGAAATGAACACACATGCAATGACACTGGTGGATCCATAGGTGGTATGTGAGAAGAACACACATTTCATTGACTCTAGTTGTTGTTAATAAAAAGAACACACATGCAATGACACTGGTGGATCCATAGGTGGTATGTGAAGAGATTACACATGCAAAATGACTCTGGTTATTGTTACTAAAAAGAACACACATGCAATGACACTGGTGGATCCATGGGTGGTAGTTGAAAATAATACACATTTCAATGACACTGGTGGATCCGTAGGTGGTATATGAAAAGAACACACATGCAAAATGACTCTGGTTATTGTTACTAAAAAGAACACACATGCAATGACACTGGTGGATCCATAGGTGGTATGTGAAGAGATCACACATGCAAAATGACTCTGGTTGTTGTTACTAAAAAGAACACACATGCAATGACACTGGTGGCTCCATGGGTGGTAGTTGAAAATAATACACATTTCAATGACACTGGTGGATCCATAGATGGTATGTGAAAAGAACACACATGCAAAATGACCCTGGTTGTTGTTACTAAAAAGAACACACATGCAATGACACTGGTGGATCCATGGGTGGATTGTGAAAATAGCACACATGCAATGACACTGGTGGATCCATATGTGGTATGTGAAAAGAACACATATGCAATGACCCTGGTTGTTGTTAGTGAAAAGAACACACATGCAATGACACTTGTGGATCCATAGGTGGTATGTGAACATATCCACATTTCAATGACTCTTGTTGTTGTTAGTAAAAAGAACACACATGCAATGACACTGGTGGATCCATGTCTGGTCTCTAAAGAGAACACACATGCAATGACACTAGTTGTTGTTACTAAAAAGAACACACATACAATGACACTGGTGGATCCATAGGAGGTATGTGAGAAGAACACACATGCAAAATGACTCTGGTTGTTGTTACTAAAAAAACACACATGCAATGACACTGGTGGATCCATAGGTGGTATGTGATGATATCACACATGCAAAATGACTCTGGTTGTTGCTAGTAAAAAGAACACACATGCAAAATGACACCTGTGGGATCCATGGGTGGATTGTGAAAAGAAAACACATGCAATGACACTGGTGGATCCATAGGTGGTATGTGAAAAGAACACACATGCAAAATGACTCTGGTTGTTACTAAAAAGAACACACATGCAATGACACTGGTGGATCCATGGGTGGATTGTGAAAAGAACACACATGCAATGACACTGGTGATCCATATGTGGTATGTGAAAAGAACACACATGCAATGACTCTGGTTGTTGTTAGTGAAAAGAACACACATGCAATGACTCTGGTTGTTACTAAAAAGAACATACACGCAATGACACTGGTGGATCCATAGGTGGATTGTGAAGAGAACACACATGCAATGACACTTGTGGATCCATAGGTGGTATGTGAATAGAACACACATGCAAAATGACTCTGGTTGTTACTAAAAAGAACACACATGCAATGACACTGGTGGATCCATGGGTGGATTGTGAAAAGAACACACATGCAATGACCTTTGGTGGATCCATAGGTGGTATGTGAGAAGAACACATATTTCAATGACTCTAGTTGTTGTTACTAAAAAGAACACACATGCAATGACACTGGTGGATCCATAGGTGGTATGTGAAGAGAACACACATGCAAAATGACTCTGGTTGTTGTTACTAAAAAGAACACACATGCAATGACACTTGTGGATCCATGGGTGGATTGTGAAAAGAACACACATGCAATGACACTGGTGGATCCATAGGTGGTATGTGAAAAGAACACACATGCAAAATGACTCTGGTTGTTGTTACTAAAAAGAACACACATGCAAAATGACACTGGTGGGATCCATGGGTGGATTGTGAAAAGAAAACACATGCAATTACACTGGTGGATCCATAGGTGGTATGTGAAAAGAACACACATGCAAAATGACTCTGGTTGTTACTAAAAAGAACACACATGCAATGACACTGGTGGATCCATGGGTGGATTGTGAAAAGAACACACATGCAATGACACTGGTGGATCCATAGGTGGTATGTGAAAAGAACACACATGCAAAATGACTCTGGTTGTTACTAAAAAGAACACACATGCAATGACACTGGTGGATCCATGTGTGGTCTCTGTAGAGAACACACATTTCAATCACACTGGTGGATCCATATGTGGTATGTGAAAAGAACACACATGCAATGACTCTGGTTGTTGTTAGTGAAATGAACACACATGCAATGACACTGGTGGATCCATAGGTGGTATGTGAGAAGAACACACATTTCATTGACTCTAGTTGTTGTTAGTAAAAAGAACACACATGCAATGACACTGGTGGATCCATAGGTGGTATGTGAAGAGATTACACATGCAAAATGACTCTGGTTGTTGTTACTAAAAAGAACACACATGCAATGACACTGGTGGATCCATGGGTGGTAGTTGAAAATAATACACATTTCAATGACACTGGTGGATCCATAGGTGGTATATGAAAAGAACACACATGCAAAATGACTCTGGTTATTGTTACTGAAAAGAACACACATGCAATGACACTGGTGGATCCATAGGTGGTATGTGAAGAGATCACACATGCAAAATGACTCTGGTTGTTGTTACTAAAAAGAACACACATGCAATGACACTGGTTGATCCATGGGTGGTAGTTGAAAATAATACACATTTCAATGACACTGGTGGATCCATAGGTGGTATGTGAAAAGAACACACATGCAAAATGACTCTGGTTGTTGTTACTAAAAAGAACACACATGCAATGACACTGGTGGATCCATGGGTGGATTGTGAAAATAGCACACATGCAATGACACTGGTGGATCCATATGTGGTATGTGAAAAGAACACACATGCAATGACTCTGGTTGTTGTTAGTGAAAAGAACACACATGCAATGACACTGGTGGATCCATGTGTGGTCTCTAAAGAGAGCACACATTTCAATGACTCTTGTTGTTGTTAGTAAAAAGAACACACATGCAATGACACTGGTGGATCCATGTCTGGTCTCTAAAGAGAACACACATGCAATGACACTAGTTGTTGTTACTAAAAAGAACACACATACAATGACACTGGTGGATCCATAGGTGGTATGTGAGAAGAACACACATGCAAAATGGCTCTGGTTGTTGTTACTAAAAAGAACACACATGCAATGACACTGGTGGATCCATAGGTGGTATGTGAAGAGAACACACATGCAAAATGACTCTGGTTGTTGTTACTAAAAAGAACACACATGCAAAATGACACTGGTGGGATCCATGGGTGGATTGTGAAAAGAAAACACATGCAATGACACTGGTGGATCCATAGGTGGTATGTGAAAAGAACACACATGCAAAATGACTCTGGTTGTTACTAAAAAGAACACACATGCAATGACACTGGTGGATCCATGGGTGGATTGTGAAAAGAACACACATGCAATGACACTGGTGGATCCATATGTGGTATGTGAAAAGAACACACATGCAATGACTCTGGTTGTTGTTAGTGAAAAGAACACACATGCAATGACTCTGGTTGTTACTAAAAAGAACACACATGCAATGACACTTGTGGATCCATAGGTGGTATGTGAAAAGAACACACATGCAAAATGACTCTGGTTGTTACTAAAAATAACACACATGCAATGACACTGGTGGATCCATGTGTGGTCTCTGTAAAGAACACACATTTCAATGACACTGGTGGATCCATATGTGGTATGTGAAAAGAACACACATGCAATGACTCTAGTTGTTGTTAGTGAAAAGAACACACATGCAATGACACTGGTGGATCCATAGGTGGTATGTGAAAGAACACACATGCAAAATGACTCTGGTTGTTACTAAAAAGAACACACATGCAATGACACTGGTGGATCCATGGGTGGATTGTGAAAAGAACACACATGCAATGACACTGGTGGATCCATATGTGGTATGTGAAAAGAACACACATGCAATGACTCTGGTTGTTGTTAGTGAAAAGAACACACATGCAATGACACTGTGGGTGTTATGTGAAAAGAACACACATGCAATCACTCTGGTTGTTTCTAAAAAGAACACACATGCAATGACACTTGTGTATCCATTTGTGGTTTGTTAAGAGAACACACATGCAATGACACTTGTGGATCCATGGGTGGTATGTGAAAAGAACACACATGCAAAATGACTGGTTGTTGTTACTAAAAAGAACACACATGCAATGACACTGGTGGATCCATGTGTGGTATCATGAAGAACACACATTTCAATGACCTTTGGTGGATCCATATGTGGTATGTGAAAAGAACACACATGCAATGACTCTGGTTGTTGTTAGTGAAAAGAACACACATGCAATGACACTGGTGGATCCATAGGTGGTATGTGAGAAGAACACACATGCAAAATGACTCTGGTTGTTGTTACTAAAAAGAACACACATGCAAAATGACACTGGTGGGATCCATGGGTGGATTGTGAAAAGAAAACACATGCAATGACACTGGTGGATCCATAGGTGGTATGTGAAAGAACACACATGCAAAATGACTCTGGTTGTTACTAAAAAGAACACACATGCAATGACACTGGTGGATCCATGGGTGGATTGTGAAAAGAACACACATGCAATGACACTAGTGATCCATATGTGGTATGTGAAAAGAACGCACATGCAATGACTTTGGTTGTTGTTAGTGAAAAGAACACACATGCAATGACTCTGGTTGTTACTAAAAAGAACACACATGCAATGACACTGGTGGATCCATAGGTGGATTGTGAAGAGAACACACATGCAATGACACTGGTGGATCCATAGGTGGTATGTGAAAAGAACACACATGCAAAATGACTGGTTGTTGTTACTAAAAAGAACACACATGCAATGACACTGGTGGATCCATGTGTGGTCTCTGAAGAGAACACACATTTCAATGACACTAGTGGATCCATATGTGGTATGTGAAAAGAACACACATGCAATGACTCTGGTTGTTGTTAGTGAAAAGAACACACATGCAATGACACTGGTGGATCCATAGGTGGTATGTGAGAAGAATACACATGCAAAATGACTCTAGTTGTTGTTACTAAAAAGAACACACATGCAATGACACTGGTGGATCCATGGGTGGTCTCTGTGAGAACACACATTTCAATGACACTGGTGGATCCATATGTGGTATGTGAAAAGAACACACATGCAATGACTCTTGTTGTTGTTAGTGAAAATAACACACATGCAATGACACTGCTGGATCCATAGGTGGTATGTGAGAAGAACACACATGCAAAATGACTCTGGTTGCTGTTACTAAAAAGAACACACATGCAATGACACTGGTGGATCCATGGGTGGATTGTGAAAAGAACACACATGCAATGACACTGGTGGATCCATAGGTGGTATGTGAAATGAACACACATGCAATGACTCTTGTTGTTAGTAAAAAAGAACACACATGCAATGACACTGGTGGATCCATGTGTGGTCTCTGAAGAGAGCACACATGCAATGACACTGGTTGTTCCTATAAAGTACACATGCAATGACACTGGTGGATCCATAGGTGGATTGTGAAGAGAACACACATGCAATGACACTGGTGGATCGATAGGTGGTATGTGAAGAGAACACACATGCAAAATGACTCTAGTTGTTGTTACTAAAAAGAACACACATGCAAAATGACACTGGTGGGATCCATGGGTGGATTGTGAAAAGAAAACACATGCAATGACACTGGTGGATCCATAGGTGGTATGTGAAAAGAACACACATGCAAAATGACTCTGGTTGTTACTAAAAAGAACACACATGCAATGACACTGGTGGATCCATGGGTGGATTGTGAAAAGAACACACATGCAATGACACTGGTGATCCATATGTGGTATGTGAAAAGAACACACATGCAATGACTCTGGTTGTTGTTAGTGAAAAGAACACACATGCAAAATGACTCTGGTTGTTACTAAAAAGAACACACATGCAATGACACTGGTGGATCCATAAGTGGATTGTGAAGAGAACACACATGCAATGACACTTGTGGATCCATAGGTGGTATGTGAAAAGAACACACATGCAAAATGACTCTGGTTGTTACTAAAAAGAACACACATGCAATGACACTGGTGGATCCATGTGTGGTCTCTGTAGAGAACACGCATTTCAATGACACTGGTGGATCCATATGTGGTATGTGAAAAGAACACACATGCAATGACTCTGGTTGTTGTTAGTGAAATGAACACACATGCAATGACACTGGTGGATCCATAGGTGGTATGTGAAAAGAACACACATGCAAAATGACTCTGGTTGTTACTAAAAAGAACACACATGCAATGACACTGGTCGATCCATGGGTGGATTGTGAAAAGAACACACATGCAATGACACCGGTGATCCATATGTGGTATGTGAAAAGAACACACATGCAATGACTCTGGTTGTGGTTAGTGAAAAGAACACACATGCAATGACTCTGGTTGTTGTTAGTGAAAAGAACACACATGCAATCACTCTGGTTGTTTCTAAAAAGAACACACATGCAATGACACTGGTGGATCCATAGGTGGATTGTTAAGAGAACACACATCCAATGACACTTGTGGATCCATGGGTGGTATGTGAAAAGAACACACATGCAAAATGACTGGTTGTTGTTACTAAAAAGAACACACATGCAATGACACTGGTGGATCCATGTGTGGTATCTGTAGAGAACACGCATTTCAATGACACTGGTGGATCCATATGTGGTATGTGAAAAGAACACACATGCAATGACTCTGGTTGTTGTTAGTGAAAAGAACACACATGCAATGACACTGGTGGATCCATAGGTGGTATGTGAGAAGAACACACATGCAAAATGACTCTGGTTGTTGTTACTAAATAGAACACATATGCAAAATGACACTGGTGGGATCCATGGGTGGATTGTGAAAAGAAAACACATGCAATGACACTGGTAGATCCATAGGTGGTATGTTAAAAGAACACACATGCAAAATGACTCTGGTTGTTTCTACAAAGAACACTCATGCAATGACTTCGGTGGATCCATGGGTGGATTGTGAAAAGAACACACATGCAATGACACTAGTGATCCATATGTGGTATGTGAAAAGAACGCACATGCAATGACTTTGGTTGTTGTTAGTGAAAAGAACACTCATGCAATGACTCTGGTTGTTACTATAAAGAACACACATGCAATGACACTGGTGGATCCATAGGTGGATTGTGAAGAGAACACACATGCAATGACACTGGTGGATCCATAGGTGGTATGTGAAAAGAACACACATGCAAAATGACTGGTTGTTGTTACTAAAAAAACACACATGCAATGACACTGGTGGATCCATGTGTGGTCTCTGTCGAGAAGACAAATTTCAATGACACTAGTGGATCCATATGTGGTATGTGAAAAGAACACACATGCAATGACTCTGGTTGTTGTTAGTGAAAAGAACACACATGCAATGACACTGGTGGATCCATAGGTGGTATGTGAAGAACACACATGCAAAATGACTCTGGTTGTTGTTACTAAAAGAACACACATGCAATGACACTTGGTGGATCCATGGGTGGATTGTAGAGAACACATTTCAATGACACTAGTGGATCCATATGTGGTATGTGAAAAGAACACACATGCAATGACTTTGGTGGATCCATGAAAGAACACACACTGGTGGATCCATAGGTGGTATGTGAAAAGAACACACATGCAAAATGACTCTGGTTGTTGTTACTAAAAAGAACACACATGCAATGACACTGGTGGATCCATGGGTGGATTGTGAAAAGAACACACATGCAATGACACTGGTGGATCCATGTGTGGTATGTGAAGAGAACACACATTTCAATGACACTGGTTGTTGTAAGTAAAATGAACACACATGCAATGACCTTTGGTGGATCCATAGGTGGTATGTGAAGAAACACACATGCAAAATGACTCTGGTTGTTACTAAAAGAACACACATGCAATGACACTGGTGGATCCATAGGTGGATTGTGAGAGAACACACATGCAATGACACTTGTGGATCCATAGGTGGTATGTTAAGAGAACACACATGCAAAATGACTCTGGTAGTTGTTACTAAAAAGAACACACATGCAAAATGACACTGGTGGGATCCATGCGTGGATTGTGAAAAGAAAACACATGCAATTACACTGGTGGATCCATAGGTGGTATGTGAAAAGAACACACATGCAAAATGACTCTGGTTGTTACTAAAAAGAACACACATGCAATGACACTGGTGGATCCATGGGTGGATTGTGAAAAGAACACACATGCAATGACACTGGTGATCCATATGTGGTATGTGAAAAGAACACACATGCAATGACTCTGGTTGTTGTTAGTGAAAAGAACACACATGCAATCACTCTGGTTGTTTCTAAAAAGAACACACATGCAATGACACTGGTGGATCCATAGGTGGATTGTTAAGAGAACACACATCCAATGAAACTTGTGGATCCATGGGTGGTATGTGAAAAGAACACACATGCAAAATGACTGGTTGTTGTTACTAAAAAGAACACACATGCAATGACACTGGTGGATCCATGTGTGGTATCTGTAGAGAACACGCATTTCAATGACACTGGTGTATCCATATGTGGTATGTGAAAAGAACACACATGCAGTGACTCTGGTTGTTGTTAGTGAAAAGAACACACATGCAATGACACTGGTGGATCCATAGGTGGTATGTGAGAAGAACACACATGCAAAATGACTCTGGTTGTTGTTACTAAATAGAACACACATGCAATGACACTGGTGGATCCATAGGTGGTATGTGAAGAGATCACACATGCAAAATGACTCTGGTTGTTGTTACTAAAAAGAACACATATGCAAAATGACACTGGTGGGATCCATGGGTGGATTGTGAAAAGAAAACACATGCAATGACACTGGTAGATCCATAGGTGGTATGTTAAAAGAACACACATGCAAAATGACTCTGGTTGTTACTAAAAAGAACACACATGCAATGACACTGGTGGATCCATGGGTGGATTGTGAAAAGAACACACATGCAATGACACTAGTGATCCATATGTGGTATGTGAAAAGAACGCACATGCAATGACTTTGGTTGTTGTTAGTGAAAAGAACACACATGCAATGACTCTGGTTGTTACTAAAAAGAACACACATGCAATGACACTGGTGGATCCATAGGTGGATTGTGAATAGAACACACATGCAATGACACTGGTGGATCCATAGGGGGTATGTGAAAAGAACACACATGCAAAATGACTGGTTGTTGTTACTAAAAAGAACACACATGCAATGACACTGGTGGATCCATGTGTGGTCTCTGTCGAGAAGACAAATTTCAATGACACTAGTGGATCCATATGTGGTATGTGAAAAGAACACACATGCAATGACTCTGGTTGTTGTTAGTGAAAAGAACACACATGCAATGACACTGGTGGATCCATAGGTGGTATGTGAGAAGAACACACATGCAAAATGACTCTGGTTGTTGTTACTGAAAAGAACACACATGCAATGACACTGGTGGATCCATGTGTGGCCTCTGTAGAGAACACGCATTTCAATGACACTAGTGGATCCATATGTGGTATGTGAAAAGAACACACATGCAATGACACTGGTGGATCCATGTGTGGTCTCTGTAGAGAAGACGCATTTCAATGACACTGGTGGATCCATATGTGGTATGTGAAAAGAACACACATGCAATGACTCTGGTTGTTGTTAGTGAAAAGAACACACATGCAATGACACTGGTGGATCCATAGGTGGTATGTGAGAAGAACACACATGCAAAATGACTCTGGTTGTTACTAAAAAGAACACACATGCAATGACACTGGTGGATCCAGGGGTGGATTGTGAAAAGAACACACATGCAATGACACTGGTGGATCCATGTGTGGTCTCTGAAGAGAGCACATATTTCAATGACTCTTGTTGTTGTTAGTAAAAAAGAACACACATGCAATGACACTGGTGGATCCATGTGTGGTCTCTGAAGAGAGCACACATGCAATGACACTGGTTGTTGTTACTAAAAAGTACACAAGCAATGACACTGGTGGATCCATAGGTGGATTGTGAAGAGAACACACATGCAATGACACTGGTGGATCGATAGGTGGTATGTGAAGAGAACACACATGCAAAATGACTCTGGTAGTTGTTACTAAAAAGAACACACATGCAAAATGACACTGGTGGGATCCATGCGTGGATTGTGAAAAGAAAACACATGCAATTACACTGGTGGATCCATAGGTGGTATGTGAAAAGAACACACATGCAAAATGACTCTGGTTGTTACTAAAAAGAACACACATGCAATGACACTCGTGGATCCATGGGTGGAATGTGAAAAGAACACACATGCAATGACACTGGTGATCCATATGTGGTATGTGAACAGAACACACATGCAATGACTTTGGTTGTTGTTAGTGAAAAGAACACACATGCAATGACTCTGGTTGTTACTAAAAAGAACACACACGCAATGACACTGGTGGATCCATAGGTGGATTGTGAAGAGAACACACATGCAATGACACTTGTGGATCCATGGGTGGTATGTGAAAAGAACACACATGCAAAATGACTGGTTGTTGTTACTAAAAAGAACACACATGCAATGACACTGGTGGATCCATGTGTGGTCTCTATAGAGAACACGCATTTCAATGACACTGGTGGATCCATATGTGGTATGTGAAAAGAACACACATGCAATGACTCTGGTTGTTGTTAGTGAAAAGAACACACATGCAATGACATTGGTGGATCCATAGGTGGTATGTGAGAAGAACACACATGAAAAATGACTCTGGTTGTTGTTACTAAAAAGAACACACATGCAATGACACTGGTGGATCCATGGGTGGATTGTGAAAAGAACACACATGCAATGACACTGGTGGATCCATGTGTGGTCTCTGAAGAGAGCACATATTTCAATGACTCTTGTTGTTGTTAATAAAAAGAACACACATGCAATGACACTGGTGGATCCATGTGTGGTCTCTGAAGAGAGCACACATGCAATGACACTGGTTGTTGTTGCTAAAAAGAACACATGCAATGACACTGGTGGATCCATAGGCTGATTGTGAAGAGAACACACATGCAATGACACTGGTGGATCCATAGGTGGTATGTGAAAAGAACACACATGAAAAATGACTCTGGTTGTTGTTACTAAAACTATCACACATGCAAAATCACACTGGTGGGATCCATGGGTGGATTGTGAAAAGAAAACACATGCAATTACACTGGTGGATCCATAGGTGGTATGTGAAAAGAACACACATGTAAAATGACTCTGGTTGTTACTAAAAAGAACACACATGCAATGACACCGGCGGATCCATGGGTGGATTGTGAAAAGAACACACATGCAATGACACTGGTGGATGCATATGTGGTATGTGAAAAGAACACACATGCAAAATGACTCTGGTTGTTACTAAAAATAACACACATGAAATGAAAATTGTGGATCCATGTGTGGTCTCTGTAGAGAACACACATTTCAATCACACTGCTGGATCCATATGTGGTATGTGAAAAGAACACACATGCAATGACTCAGGTTGTTGTTAGTGAAATGAACACACATGCAATGACACTGGTGGATCCATAGGTGGTATGTGAGAAGAACACACATTTCATTTACTCTAGTTGTTGTTACTAAAAAGAACACACATGCAATGACACTGGTGGATCCATAGGTGGTATGTGAAGAGATTACACATGCAAAATGACTCTGGTTGTTGTTACTAAAAAGAACACACATGCAATGACACTGGTGGATCCATGGGTGGTAGTTGAAAATAATACACATTTCAATGACACTGGTGGATCCATAGGTGGTATATGAAAAGAACACACATGCAAAATGACTCTGGTTATTGTTACTAAAAAGAACACACATGCAATGACACTGGTGGATCCATAGGTGGTATGTGAAGATATCACACATGCAAAATGACTCTGGTTGTTGTTACTAAAAAGAACACACATGCAATGACACTGGTGGATCCATGGGTGGTAGTTGAAAATAATACACATTTCAATGACACTGGTGGATCCATAGGTGGTATGTGAAAACAACACACATGCAAAATGACCCTGGTTGTTGTTACTAAAAAGAACACACATGCAATGACACTGGTGGATCCATGGGTGGATTGTGAAAATAGCACACATGCAATGACACTGGTGGATCCATATGTGGTATGTGAAAAGAACACACATGCAATGACTCTAGTTGTTGTTAGTGCAAAGAACACACATGCAATGACACTGGTGGATCCATGTGTGGTCTCTGAACAGAGCACACATTTCAATGACTCTTGTTGTTGTTAGTAAAAAGAACACACATGCAATGACACTGGTGGATCCATGTGTGGTCTCTGAAGAGAACACACATGCAATGACACTAGTTGTTGTTACTAAAAAGAACACACATACAATGACACTGGTGGATCCATAGGTGGTATGTGAGAAGAACACACATGCAAAATGACTCTGGTTGTTGTTACTAAAAAGAACACACATGCAATGACACTGGTGGATCCATAGGTGGATTATGAAATGAACACACATGCAATGACACTGGTGGATCCATAGGTGGTATGTGAGAAGAACACACATTTCAATGACTCTGGTTGTTGTTACTAAAAAGAACACACATGCAATGACCATTGGTGGATCCATAGGTGGTATGTGAAGAGAACACACATGCAAAATGACTCTGGTTGTTGTTACTGAAAAGAACACACATGCAAAATTACACTGGTGGATCCATGGGTGGATTGTGAAAAGAACACACATGCAATGACCCTCGTGATCCATAGGTGGTATGTGAAGAGAACACACATGCAAAATGACTCTTGTTGTTAGAAATAAGAACACACATGCAATGACTCTGGTTGTTACTAAAAAGAACACACATGCAATGACACTGGTGGATCCATAGGTGGATTGTGAAGAGAACACACATGCAATGACACTGGTGGATCCATAGGTGGTATGTGAAAAGAACACACATGCAAAATGACTGGTTGTTGTTACTAAAAAGAACACACATGCAATGACACTGGTGGATCCATGTGTGGTCTCTATAGAGAACACGCATTTCAATGACACTGGTGATCCATATGTGGTATGTGAAAAGAACACACATGCAATGACTCTGGTTGTTGTTAGTGAAAAGAACACACATGCAATGACTCTGGTTGTTACTAAAAAGAACACACATGCAATGACACTGGTGGATCCATAGGTGGATTGTGAAGAGAACACACATGCAATGACACTTGTGGATCCATGGGTGGTATGTGAAAAGAACACACATGCAAAATGACTGGTTGTTGTTACTAAAAAGAACACACATGCAATGACACTGGTGGATCCATGTGTGGTCTCTGTAGAGAACACGCATTTCAATGACACTGGTGGATCCATATGTGGTATGTGAAAAGAACACACATGCAATGACTCTGGTTGTTGTTAGTGAAAAGAACACACATGCAATGACACTGGTGGATCCATAGGTGGTATGTGAGAAGAACACACATGCAAAATGACTCTGGTTGTTGTTACTAAATAGAACACACATGCAATGACACTGGTGGATCCATAGGTGGTATGTGAAGAGATCACACATGCAAAATGACTCTGGTTGTTGTTACTAAAAAGAACACATATGCAAAATGACACTGGTGGGATCCATGGGTGGATTGTGAAAAGAAAACACATGCAATGACACTGGTGGATCCATAGGTGGTATGTTAAAAGAACACACATGCAAAATGACTCTGGTTGTTACTAAAAAGAACACACATGCAATGACACTAGTGGATCCATGGGTGGATCGTGAAAAGAACACACATGCAATGACACTGGTGATCCATATGTGGTATGTGAAAAGAACACACATGCAATGACTCTGGTTGTTGTTAGTGAAAAGAACACACATGCAATGACTCTGGTTGTTACTAAAAAGAACACACATGCAATGACACTAGTGGATCCATAGGTGGATTGTGAAGAGAACACACATGCAATGACACTGGTGGATCCATAGGTGGTATGTGAAAAGAACACACATGCAAAATGACTGGTTGTTGTTACTAAAAAGAACACACATGCAATGACACTGGTGGATCCATGTGTGGTCTCTGTCGAGAATACGCATTTCAATGACACTAGTGGATCCATATGTGGTATGTGAAAAGAACACACATGCAATGACTCTGGTTGTTGTTAGTGAAAAGAACACACATGCAATGACACTGGTGGATCCATAGGTGGTATGTGAGAAGAACACACATGCAAAATGACTCTGTTGTTGTTAGTAAAAGAACACACATGCAATGACACTGGTGGATCCAGAGGTGGATTGTGAAAATAGCACATATGCAATAACACTAGTGGATCCACGTGTGGTATGTGAAAAGAAGACACATGCGATGACTCTGGTGGATCCATGTGTGGTCTCTGAAGAGAACACACATGCAATGACACTGGTGGATCCATATGTGGTATGTGAAAAGAACACACATGCAATGACTCTGGTTGTTGTTAGTGAAAAGAACACACATGCAATGACACTGGTGGATCCATAGGTGGTATGTGAGAAGAACACACATGCAAAATGACTCTGGTTGTTGTTACTAAAAAGAACACACATGCAATGACACTGGTGGATCCATGGGTGGATTGTGAAAAGAACACACATGCAATGACACTGGTGGATCCATATGTGGTATGTGAAAAGAACACACATTTCAATGACTCTTGTTGTTGTTAGTAAAAAGAACACACATGCAATGACACTGGTGGATCCATAGGTGGTATGTGAAAAGAACACACATGCAAAATGACTCTGGTTGTTGTTACTAAAAAGAACACACATGCAATGACACTGGTGGATCCATAGGTGGATTGTGAAGAGAACACACATGCAATGACACTGGTGGATCCATAGGTGGTATGTGAAGAGAACACACATGCAAAATGACTCTGGTTGTTGTTACTAAAAAGAACACACATGCAAAATGACACTGGTGGGATCCATGGGTGGATTGTGAAAAGAACACACATGCAATGACACTGGTGGATCCATAGGTGGTATGTGAAAAGAACACACATGCAAAATGACTCTGGTTGTTAATAAACAGAACACACAAGCAATGACACTGGTGGATCCATGGGTGGAATGTGAAAAGAACACACATGCAATGACACTGGTGATCCATATGTGGTATGTGAAAAGAACACACATGCAATGACTTTGGTTGTTGTTAGTGAAAAGAACACACATGCAATGACTCTGGTTGTTACTAAAAAGAACATACACGCAATGACACTGGTGGATCCATAGGTGGATTGTGAAGAGAACACACATGCAATGACACTTGTGGATCCATGGGTGGTATGTGAAAAGAACACACATGCAAAATGACTGGTTGTTGTTACTAAAAAGAACACACATGCAATGACACTGGTGGATCCATGTGTGGACTCTATCGAGAGAGCGCAGTTCAATGACACTGTGGATCCATATGTGGTATGTGAAAAGAACACACATGCAATGACTCTGGTTGTTGTTAGTGAAAAGAACACACATGCAATGACATTGGTGGATCCATAGGTGGTATGTGAGAAGAACACACATGCAAAATGACTCTGGTTGTTGTTACTAAAAAGAACACACATGCAATGACACTGGTGGATCCATGGGTGGATTGTGAAAAGAACACACATGCAATGACACTGGTGGATCCATGTGTGGTCTGTGAAGAGAGCACAGATTTCAATGACTCTTGTTGTTGTTAATAAAAAGAACACACATGCAATGACACTGGTGGATCCATGTGGTCTCTGAAGAAACACACATGCAATGACTCTGGTTGGTTGTTACTAAAAGAACACATGCAATGACCTTTGGTGGATCCATGGGTGGATTGTGAAGAGAACACACATGCAATGACACTGGTGGATCCATAGGTGGTATGTGAAAAGAACACACATGCAAAATGACTCTGGTTGTTGTTACTAAAAAGAACACACATGCAATGACACTAGTGGATCCATGGGTGGATTGTGAAAAGAAAACACATGCAATGACACTGGTGGATCCATAGGTGGTATGTGAAAAGAACACACATGCAAAATGACTCTGGTTGTTACTAAAAAGAACACATATGCAATGACACTAGTGGATCCATGTGTGGATTGTGAAAAGAACACACATGCAATGACACTGGTGGATCCATATGTGGTATGTGAAAAGAACACACATGCAAAATGACTCTGGTTGTTACTAAAAAGAACACACATGCAATGACCTTTGGTGGATCCATGTGTGGTCTCTGTAGAGAACACACATTTCAATCACACTGGTGGATCCATATGTGGTATGTGAAAAGAACACACATGCAATGACTCTGGTTGTTGTTAGTGAAATGAACACACATGCAATGACACTGGTGGATCCATAGGTGGTATGTGAGAAGAACACACATTTCAATGACTCTAGTTGTTGTTACTAAAAAGAACACACATGCAATGACACTGGTGGATCCATAGGTGGTATGTGAAGAGATCACACATGCAAAATGACTCTGGTTGTTGTTACTAAAACGAACACACATGCAATGACACTGGTGGATCCATGGGTGGTAGTTGAAAATAATACACATTTCAATGACACTGGTGGATCCATAGGTGGTATATGAAAAGAACACACATGCAAAATGACTCTGGTTGTTGTTACTAAAAAGAACACACATGCAATGACACTGGTGGATCCATAGGTGGTATGTGAAGAGATCACACATGCAAAATGACTCTGGTTGTTACTAAAAAGAACACACATGCAATGACACTGGTGGATCCATGGGTGGTAGTTGAAAATAATACACATTTCAATGACCTTTGGTGGATCCATAGGTGGTATGTGAAAAGAACACACATGCAAAATGACTCAGTTGTTGTTACTAAAAAGAACACACATGCAATGACACTGGTGGATCCATGGGTGGATTGTCAAAATAGCACACTTTCACTGACACTGGTGGATCCATATGTGGTATGTGAAAAGAACACACATGCAATGACTCTGGTTGTTGTTAGTGAAAAGAACACACATGCAATGACCTTGGTGGATCCATGTGTGGTCTCTGAAAACACACATTTCAATGACTCTTGTTGTTGTTAGTAAAAGAACACACATGCAATGACCTTTGGTGGATCCATGTGTGGTCTGTGAAGAAGAACACACATGCAATGACACTAGTTGTTGTTACTAAAAAGAACACACATACAATGACACTGGTGGATCCATAGGAGGTATGTGAGAAGAACACACATGCAAAATGACTCTGGTTGTTGTTACTAAAAAAACACACATGCAATGACACTGGTGGATCCATGGGTGGATTATGAAAGAACACACATGCAATGACACTGGTGGATCCATATGTGGTATGTGAAAAGAACACATATGCAATGACCCTGGTTGTTGTTAGTGAAAAGAACACACATGCAATGACACTTGTGGATCCATAGGTGGTATGTGAAAAGAACACACATGCAAAATGACTCTGGTTGTTACTAAAAAGAACACACATGCAATGACACTGGTGGATCCATGGGTGGATTGTGAAAAGAACACACATGCAATGACCTTGGTGGATCCATAGGTGGTATGTGAAAAGAACACACATGCAATGACTCTGGTTGTTAGTTAAAAGAACACACATGCAATGACTCTGGTTGTTACTAAAAAGAACACACACGCAATACCTCTGGTGGATCCATTGGTGGATTGTAAAAGAACACACATGCAATGGCACTGGTGGATCCGTAGGTGGTATGTGAAAAGAACACACATGCAAAATGACTGGTTGTTGTTACTAAAAGAACACACATGCAATGACCTTGGTGGATCCATGGGTGGTCTGTAAAAGAACACACATTTCAATGACACTGGTGGATCCATATGTGGTATGTGAAAAGAACACACATGCAATGACTCTGGTTGTTGTTAGTGAAAAGAACACACATGCAATGACTCTGGTTGTTACTAAAAAGAACACACATGCAATGACACTGGTGGATCCATGGGTGGATTGTGAAAAGAACACACATGCAATGACACTTGTGGATCCATGGGTGGTATGTGAAAAGAACACACATGCAAAATGACTGGTTGTTGTTACTAAAAAGAACACACATGCGATGACCTTTGGTGGATCCATGTGTGGTCTGTAGAGAACACACATTTCAATGACCTTTGGTGGATCCATATGTGGTATGTGAAAAGAACACACATGCAATGACTCTGGTTGTTGTTAGTGAAAAGAACACACATGCAATGACACTGGTGGATCCATAGGTGGTATGTGAGAAGAACACACATGCAAAATGACTCTGGTTGTTGTTACTAAAAAGAACACACATGCAATGACACTGGTGGATCCATAGGTGGTATGTGAAGAGATCACACATGCAAAATGACTCTGGTTGTTGTTACTAAAAAGAACACACATGCAAAATGACACTGGTGGGATCCATGGGTGGATTGTGAAAAGAAAACACATGCAATGACACTGGTGGATCCATAGGTGGTATGTGAAAAGAACACACATGCAAAATGACTCTGGTTGTTACTAAAAAGAACACACATGCAATGACACTTGTGGATCCATGGGTGGATTGTGAAAAGAACACACATGCAATGACACTGGTGATCCATATGTGGTATGTGAAAAGAACACACATGCAATGACTCTGGTTGTTGTTAGTGAAAAGAACACACATGCAATGACTCTGGTTGTTACTAAAAAGAACACACATGCAATGACCTTTGGTGGATCCATAGGTGGATTGTGAATAGAACACACATGCAATGACACTTTGGTGGATCCATAGGTGGTATGTGAAAAGAACACACATGCAAAATGACTGGTTGTTGTTACTAAAAGAACACACATGCAATGACCTTTGGTGGATCCATGTGTGGTCTCTGTGAAAAGAAGACACATTTCAATGACACTGGTGGATCCATATGTGGTATGTGAAAAGAACACACATGCAATGACTCTGGTTGTTGTTAGTGAAAAGAACACACATGCAATGACACTGGTGGATCCATAGGTGGTATGTGAGAAGAACACACATGCAAAATGACTCTGGTTGTTGTTACTAAAAAGAACACACATGCAATGACACTGGTGGATCCATAGGTGGATTGTGAAAGAACACACATTTCAATGACACTTGGATCCATATGTGGTATGTGAAAAAGAACACACATGCAATGACTCTGGTGGATCCATGTGTGGTCTCTGAAAAGAACACACATTTCAATGACACTGGTGGATCCATATGTGGTATGTGAAAAGAACACACATGCAATGACTACGGTTGTTGTTAGTGAAAAGAACACACATGCAATGACCTTTGGTGGATCCATAGGTGGTATGTGAAGAACACACATGCAAAATGACTCTGGTTGTTGTTACTAAAAGAACACACATGCAATGACCTTTGGTGGATCCATGGGTGGATTGTGAAAAGAACACACATGCAATGACACTGGTGGATCCATGTGTGGTATGTGAAAGAACACACATATTTCAATGACTCTTGTTGTTGTTATTAAAAAGAACACACATGCTATGACACTGGTGGATCCATATGTGGTATGTGAAAAGAACACACATGCAATGACTCTGGTTGTTGTTACTAAAAAGAACACACATGCAATGACACTGGTGGATCCATAGGTGGATTGTGAAAAGAACACACATGCAATGACACTGGTGGATCCATAGGTGGTATGTGAAGAGATTACACATGCAAAATGACTCTTGTTGTTGTTACTAAAAACAACACACATGCAATGACCTTGGTGGGATCCATGTGGATTGTGAAAGAGAACACACATGCAATGACACTGGTGGATCCATAGGTGGTATGTGAAAAGAACACACATGCAAAATGACTCGGTTGTTGTTACTAAAAGAACACACATGCAATGACACTGGTGGATCCATGGGTGGAATGTGAAAAGAACACACATGCAATGACACTGGTGATCCATATGTGGTATGTGAAAAGAACACACATGCAATGACTTTGGTTGTTGTTAGTGAAAAGAACACACATGCAATGACTCTGGTTGTTACTAAAAAGAAACCACACGCAATGACACTGGTGGATCCATAGGTGGATTGTAAAGAGAACACACATGCAATGACACTTGTGGATCCATGGGTGGTATGTGAAAAGAACGCACATGCAAAATGACTGGTTGTTGTTACTAAAATAACACACATGCAATGACACTGGTGGATCCATGTGTGGTCTCTATAGAGAACACGCATTTCAATGACACTGGTGGATCCATATGTGGTATGTGAAAAGAACACACATGCAATGAATCTGGTTGTTGTTAGTGAAAAGAACACACATGCAATGACATTGGTGGATACATAGGTGGTATGTGAAAAGAACACACATGCAAAATGACTCTGTTGTTGTTACTAAAAGAACACACATGCAATGACACTTTGGTGGATCCATGGGTGGTCTGTGAAGAACACACATTTCAATGACTCTGGTTGTTGTTACTAAAAAGAACACACATGCAATGACACTGGTGGATCCATGTGTGGTATGTGAAAAGAACACACATGCAATGACTCTGGTTGCTGTTAGTAAAAAGAACACACATGCAATGACACTAGTGGATCCATGGGTGGATTGTGAAGAGAACACACATGCAATGACCTTTGGTGGATCCATAGGTGGTATGTGAAAAGAACACACATGCAAAATGACTGGTTGTTGTTACTAAAAAGAACACACATGCAATGACACTGGTGGATCCATGGGTGGATTGTGAAAAGAAACACATGCAATGACACTGGTGGATCCATAGGTGGTAAGTGAAAAGAACACACATGCAAAATGACTCTGGTTGTTACTAAAAGAACACACATGCAATGACCTTTGGTGGATCCATGTGTGGTCTGTGAAGAAGAACACACATTTCAATGACTCTGTTGTTGTTACTAAAAGAACACACATGCAATGACACTGGTGGATCCATGTGTGGTATGTGAAAGAACACACATGCAATGCCTCTGGTTGTTGTTACTAAAAGAACACACATGCAATGACACTGGTGGATCCATAGGTGGACTGTGAAGAGAACACACATGCAATGACCTTTGGTGGATCCATAGGTGGTATGTGAAAAGAACACACATGCAAAATGACTCTGGTTGTTGTTACTAAAAGAACACACATGCAATGACCTTTGGTGGATCCATGGGTGGATTGTGAAAAAGAAACACATGCAATGACCTTTGGTGGATCCATAGGTGGTATGTGAAAAGAACACACATGCAAATGACTCTGGTTGTTATTAAAAGAACACAAATGCAATGACACTGGTGGATCCATGGGTGGATTTTGAAAAGAACACACATGCAATGACACTGGTGGATCCATAGGTGGTATGTGAAAAGAACACACATGCAAAATGACTCTGGTTGTTACTAAAAAGAACACACATGCAATGACCTTTGGTGGATCCATGTGTGGTCTGAAAAGAACACACATTTCAATGACACTGGTGGATCCATATGTGGTATGTGAAAAGAACACACATGCAATGACTCTGGTTGTTGTTAGTGAAAAGAACACACATGCAATGACCTTTGGTGGATCCATAGGTGGTATGTGAGAAGAACACACATGCAAAATGACTCTGGTTGTTGTTACTAAAAAGAACACACATGCAATGACCTTTGGTGGATCCATGGGTGGTATGTGAAAGAACACATGACACTAGTGGATCCATATGTGGTATGTGAAAGAACACACATGCAATGACTCTGGTGGATCCATGTGTGGTCTGTGAAGAACACATTTCAATGACCTTTGGTGGATCCATAGGTGGTATGTGAAAGAACACACATGCAATGACTCTGGTTGTTGTTAGTGAAAAGAACACACATGCAATGACATTGGTGGATCCATAGGTGGTATGTGAAAGGAACACACATGCAAAATGACTCTGGTTGTTGTTACTAAAAAGAACACACATGCAATGACACTGGAGGATCCATGTGTGGTCTCTAAAAAGAACACACATTTCATTGACTCTTGTTGTTGTTACTAAAAAGAACACACATGCAATGACCTTTGGTGGATCCATAGGTGGTATGTGAAGAACACACATGCAAAATGACTGTTTGTTGTTACTAAAAAGAACACACATTCAATGACTCTTTTGGATCCTTGGTTGGATTGTTAAAAGAACACACATGCAATGACACTGGTGGATCCATAGGTGGTATGTGAAAAGAACACACATGCAAAATGACTCTGGTTGTTGTTACTAAAAAGAAGACATGCAATGACACTTTGGTGGATCCATGGGTGGATTGTGAAAAGAACACACATGCAATGACACTTTGGTGGATCCCTAGGTGGTATGCGAAAAGAACACACATGCAATATGACTCTGGTTTTTACTATAAATAACACACGTGGAATTACACTGGTGGATCCATGTGTGGTCTCTGAATAGATCACACATTTCAATGACTCTTGTTGTTGTTACTAAAAAGAACACACATGCAATGACACTTTGGTGGATCCATAGGTGGTATGTGAAGAACACACATGCAAAATGACTCTGGTTGTTGTTACTAAAAGAACACACATGCAATGACACTGGTGGATCCATGGGTGGATTGTGAAGAACACACATGCAATGACCCTGGTGATCCATAGGTGGTATGTGAAGAGAACACACATGCAACATGACTCTGGTTGTTGTTAGTAAAAAGAACACACATGCAATGACACTGGTGGATCCATGGATGGATTGTGAAAAGAACACACATGCAATGACACTGGTGGATCCATAGGTGGTATGTGAAAAGAACACACATGCAAAATGACTCTGGTTGTTACTAAAAAGAACACATATGCAATGACACTGGTGGATCCATGGGTGGATTGTGAAAAGAACACACATGCAATGACACTGGTGGATCCATATGTGGTATGTGAAAAGAACACACATGCAAAATGATTCTGGTTGTTACTAAAAAGAACACACATGCAATGACACTGGTGGATCCATGTGCGGTCTCTGTAGAGAACACACATTTCAATGACCTTTGGTGGATCCATATGTGGTATGTGAAAAGAACACACATGCAATGACTCTGGTTGTTGTTAGTGAAAGAACACACATGCAATGACACTTTGGTGGATCCATAGGTGGTATGTGAAGAAGAACACATGCAAAATGACTCTGTTGTTGTTACTAAAAAGAACACACATGCAATGACACTTTGGTGGATCCATGGGTGGATTGTGAAGAGAACACACATTTCAATGACACTGGTGGATCCATATGTGGTATGTGAAAAGAACACACATGCAATGACCTTTGGTGGATCCATGTGTGGTCTCTGAAAAGAACACACATTTCAATGACACTTTGGTGGATCCATATGTGGTATGTGAAAAGAACACACATGCAATGACTCTGGTTGTTGTTACTGAAAAGAACACATGCAATGACACTTTGGTGGATCCATAGGTGGTATGTGAAGAACACACATGCAAAATGACTCTGGTTGTTGTTACTAAAAGAACACACATGCAATGACACTGGTGGATCCATGGGTGGATTGTGAAAAGAACACACATGCAATGACACTTGGTGGATCCATATGTGGTATGTGAAAAGAACACACATGCAAAATGACTCTGGTTGTTGTTACTAAAAGAACACACATGCAATGACACTTGGTGGATCCATGTGGTATGTGAAAAGAACACACATGCAATGACTCTGGTTGTTGTTACTAAAAAGAACACACATGCAATCCATGGGTGGATTGTGAAGAACACACATGAAATGACACTGGTGTATCTATAGGTGGTATGTGAAAAGAACACACATGCAAAATGACTCTGGTTGTTACTAAAAAGAACACACATGCAATGACACTGGTGGATCCATGTGTGGATTGTGAAAAGACACACATGCAATGACCTTTGGTGGATCCATAGGTGGTATGTGAAAAGAACACACATGCAAAATGACTCTGTTGTTGTTACTAAAAAGAACACACATGCAATGACACTGGTGGATCCATGGGTGGTATGTGAAAAGAACACACATGCAATGACACTTGGTGGATCCATATGTGGTATGTGAAAAGAACACACATGCAATGACTTTGGTTGTTAGTGAAAAGAACACACATGCAATGACTCTGGTTGTTACTAAAAAGAACACACATGCAATGACCTTGGTGGATCCATAGGTGGATTGTGAAAGAACACACATGCAATGACACTTGGTGGATCCATGGGTGGTATGTGAAAAGAACACACATGCAAAATGACTGGTTGTTGTTACTAAAAAGAACACACATGCAATGACCTTTGGTGGATCCATGTGTGGTCTGTGAAAGAACACACACATTTCAATGACCTTTGGTGGATGCATATGTGGTATGTGAACAGAACACACATGCAATGACTCTGGTTGTTGTTAGTGAAAAGAACACACATGCAATGACATTGGTGGATCCATAGGTGGTATGTGAGAAGAACACACATGAAAAATGACTCTGGTTGTTGTTACTAAAAAGAACACACATGCAATGACACTGGTGGATCCATGGGTGGATTGTGAAAAGAACACACATGCAATGACACTGGTGGATCCATATGTGGTATGTGATAAGAACACACATTTCAATGACTCTGGTTGTTGTTAGTAAAAGAACACACATGCAATGACCTTTGGTGGATCCATGTGTGGTATGTGAAAGAACACACATGCAATGACTCTGGTTGTTGTTACTAAAAAGAACACATGCAATGACACTGGTGGATCCATGGGTGG
This sequence comes from Avena insularis, assembly GCA_023614405.1. Lineage (NCBI taxonomy): Eukaryota > Viridiplantae > Streptophyta > Magnoliopsida > Poales > Poaceae > Avena > Avena insularis. Next base: position 185,979 of record CM042695.1, on the reverse strand, counting down.
ATTGTGAAAAGAACACACATGCAATGACCTTTGGTGGATCCATAGGTGGTATGTGAAAAGAACACACATGCAAAATGACTCTGGTTGTTGTTACTAAAAGAACACACATGCAATGACCTGGTGGATCCATGGGTGGATGTGAAAAGAACACACATGCAATGACCTGGTGGATCCATATGTGGTATGTGAAAAGAACACACATGCAATGACTCTGGTTGTTAGTGAAAAGAACACACATGCAATGACACTGGTGGATCCATGTGTGGTCTGTGAAAAGAACACACATTTCAATGACTCTTGTTGTTGTTACTAAAAGAACACACATGCAATGACACTTGGTGGATCCATGTGTGGTATGTGAAAGAACACACATGCAATGACTCAGGTTGTTACTAAAAAGAACACACATGTAATGACACTGGTGGATCCATAGGTGGATTGTGAAGAGAACACACATGCAATGACCTATGGTGGATCCATAGGTGGTATGTGAAAAGAACACACATGCAAAATGACTGGTTGTTGTTGCTAAAAGAACACACATGCAATGTCACCGGTGGATCCATGGGTGGATTGTGAAAAGAACACACATGCAATGACACTGGTGGATCCATATGTGGTATGTGAAAAGAACACACATGCAAAATGACTCGGTTGTTGTTACTAAAAAGAACACACATGCAATGACACATGTGGATACTTGTGTGGATTGTGAAAAGAACACACATGCAATGACACTGGTGGATCCATAGGTGGTATGTGAAAAGAACACACATGCAAAATGACTCTGGTTGTTACTAAAAAGAACACACATGCAATGACCCTGGTGGATCCATGGGTGGTGTCTAAAGAGAGCACACATTTCAATGACACTGGTGGATCCATATGTGGTATGTGAAAGAACACACATGCAAAATGACTCAGTTGTTGTTAGTGAAAGAACACACATGCAATGACACTGGTGGATCCATAGGTGGTATGTGAGAAGAACACACATTTCAATGACTCTGGTTGTTGTTACTAAAAGAACACACATGCAATGACACTGGTGAATCCATAGGTGGTATGTGAAAGAACACACATGCAAAATGACTCTGGTTGTTGTTACTAAAAGAACACACATGCAATGACCTGGTGGATCCATGGGTGGTATTGAAAAGAACACACATTTCAATGACCTTTGGTCCATATGTGGTATGTGAAAAGAACACACATGCAAAATGACTCCATGGTTGTTATAAAAAGAACACACATGCAATGACACTGGTGGATCCATAGGTGGTATGTGAAGAACACACATGCAAAATGACTCTGGTTGTTGTTACTAAAGAACACACATGCAATGACCTGGTGGATCCATGGGTGGTATGAAAAGAACACACATTTCAATGACACTTTGGTGGATCCATAGGTGGTATGTGAAAGAACACACATGCAAAATGACTCTGGTTGTTGTTACTAAAAAGAACACACATGCAATGACCTTTGGTGGATCCATGGGTGGATTGTGAAAACAGAACACATGCAATGACACTGGTGGATCCATATGTGGTATGTGAAAAGAACACACATGCAATGACTCTGGTTGTTGTTACTAAAAAGAACACACATGCAATGACACTGGTGGATCCATGTGTGGTATGTGAAAAGAACACACATTTCAATGACTCTTGTTGTTGTTAGTAAAAAGAACACACATGCAATGACACTGGTGGATCCATGTGTGGTATGTAAATAGAACACACATGAAATGACAATGGTTGTTGGTACTAAAAGAACACATGCAATAACACTGGTGGATCCATAGGTGGTATGTGAGAAGAACACACATGCAAAATGACTCTGGTTGTTGTTACTAAAAGAACACACATGTAATGACACTGGTGGATCCATGTGTGGTCTCTGAGAACACGCATTTCAATGACACTGGTGGATCCATATGTGGTATGTGAAAAGAACACACATGCAATGACTCTGGTTGTTGTTACTGAAAAGAACACACATGCAATGACACTGGTGGATCCATAGGTGGTATGTGGTAAGAACACACATGCAAAATGCCTCTGGTTGTTGTTACTAAAAAGAACACACATGCAATGACACTTTGGTGGATCCATGGGTGGATTGTGAAAGAACACACATGCAATGACCTTTGGTGGATCCATATGTGATATGTGAAAAGAACACACATGAAATGACTCTGGTTGTTGTTAGTGAAAAGAACACACATGCAATGACTCTGGTTGTTGTTACTAAAAAGAACACACATGCAATGACACTGGTGGATCCATGGGTGGATTGTGAAAAGAACACACATGCAATGACACTGGTGGATCCATGGGTGGTTTGTGAAGAGAACACACATGCAAAATGACTACGGTTGTTGTTACTAAAGAACACACATGCAATGACACTGGTGGATCCATGTGTGGATTGTGAAGTGAACACACATTTCAATGACACTGGTGGATCCATATGTGGTATGTGAAAAGAACACACATGCAATGACTCTGGTTGTTGTTAGTAAAAAGAACACACATGCAATGACACTGGTGGATCCATAGGTGGTATGTGAAAGAACACACATGCAAAATGACTTTGGTTGTTACTAAAAGAACACACATGCAATGACACTGGTGGATCCATGGGTGGATTGTGAAAAGAAAACACATGCAATGACACTGGTGGATCCATAGGTGGTATGTGAAAGAACACACATTCAAAATGACTCTTGTTGTTACTAAAAAGAACACACATGCAATGACACTGGTGGATCCATGGGTGGATTGTGAAGAAGAACACACATGCAATGACACTTTGGTGGATCCATAGGTGGTATGTGAAAAGAACACACATGCAAAATGACTCTGGTTGTTGTTACTAAAGAACACACATGCAATGACACTTGGTGGATCCATGGGTGGATTGTGAAAAGAACACACATGCAATGACACTTGTGGATCCATAGGTGGTATGTGAAAAGAACACACATGCAAAATGACTCTGGTTGTTACTAAAAAGAACACACATGCAATGACACTGGTGGATCCATGGGTGGATTGTGAAAAGAACACACATGCAATGACACTGGTGATCCATATGTGGTATGTGAAAAGAACACACATGCAAAATGACTTTGGTTGTTGTTACTAAAAAGAACACACATGCAATGACACTGGTGGATCCATGGGTGGATTGTGAAAAGAACACACATTTCAATGACCTTTGGTGGATCCATGGGTGGTATGTGAAAAGAACACACATGCAAAATGACTGGTTGTTGTTACTATAAAGATCACACATGCAATGACACTGGTGATCCATATGTGGTATGTGAAAAGAACACACATGCAATGACTCTGGTTGTTGTTAGTGAAAAGAACACACATGCAATGACTCTGGTGGATCCATAGGTGGTATGTGAAGAGAACACACATGCAAAATGACTCTGGTTGTTGTTACTAAAAGAACACACATGCAATGACACTGGTGGATCCATGGGTGGATTGAAAAGAACACACATGCAATCACACTGGTGTATCCATATTTGGTATTTGAAAGAACACACATGCAATGACTCTGGTTGTTGTTACTAAAAAGAACACACATGCAATGACACTGGTGGATCCATAGGTGGTATGTGAGAAGAACACACATGCAAAATGACTCTGGTTGTTGTTACTAAAAAGAACACACATGCAATGACACTGGTGGATCCATGGGTGGATTGTGAAAAGAACACACATGCAATGACACTGGTGGATCCATAGGTGGTATGTGAAAAGAACACACATGCAAAATGACTCTGGTTGTTGTTACTAAAACAACACACATGCAATGACCTTTGGTGGATCCATGGGTGGATTGTGAAAACACACATGCAATGACACTGGTGGATCCATATGTGGTATGTGAAAAGAACACACATGCAATGACTCTGGTTGTTGTTAGTGGAAAGAACACACATGCAATGACACTGGTGGATCCATGTGTGGTATGTGAAAAGAACACATATTTCAATGACTCTGGTTGTTGTTACTAAAAGAACACACATGCAATGACACTGGTGGATCCATGTGTGGTATGTGAAAAGAACACACATGCAATGACACTGGTTGTTGTTACTAAAAGAACACACATGCAATGACACTTGGTGGATCCATAGGTGGTATGTGAAGAACACACATGCAAAATGACTCTGGTTGTTGTTACTAAAAGAACACACATGCAATGACCTTTGGTGGATCCATGGGTGGTCTGTGAAGAGAACACACATTTCAATGACCTGGTGGATCCATAGGTGGTATGTGAAAAGAACACACATGCAATGACTCTGGTTGTTGTTAGTGAAAAGAACACACATGCAATGACACTGGTGGATCCATAGGTGGTATGTGAGAAGAACACACATGCAAAATGACTCTGGTTGTTGTTACTAAAAAGAACACACATGCAATGACTTTGGTGGATCCATTGGTGGATTGTTAAAACAACACACATGCATTGACTTTGGTGGATCCATATGGTATGTGAAAGAACACACATGCAATGACTCTGGTTGTTACTGAAAAGAACACACATGCAATGACACTGGTGCATTGGTGGATTGTGAAAAGAACACACATGCAATGACACTTGTGGATCCATAGGTGGTATGTGAATAGAACACACATGCAAAATGACTCTGGTTGTTGTTACTTAAAAGAACACACATGCAATGACACTGGTGGATCCATGTGTGGATTGTGAAAAGAACACACATGCAATGACACTGGTGGATCCATATGTGGTATGTGAAAAGAACACACATGCAATGACTCTTGTTGTTGTTACTGAAAAAGAACACACATGCAATGACACTTTGGTGGATCCATAGGTGGTATGTGAAGAACACACATGCAAAATGACTCTGGTTGTTGTTACTAAAGAACACACATGCAATGACCTTTGGTGGATCCATGGGTGGATTGTGAAAAGAACACACATGCAATGACACTGGTGGATCCATGTGGTATGTGAAAAGAACACACATTTCAATGACTCTGGTTGTTGTTACTAAAAAGAACACACATGCAATGACACTTTGGTGGATCCATGTGTGGTATGTGAAGAGAACACACATGCAATGACTCTGGTTGTTACGAAAAAGAACACACATGCAATGACACTGGTGGATCCATGGGTGGATTGTGAAAAGAACACACATGCAATGACCTTTGGTGGATCCATAGGTGGTATGTGAAAAGAACACACATGCAAAATGACTCTGGTTGTTGTTACTAAAAAGAACACACATGCAATGACACTGGTGGACCATGGGTGGATTGTGAAAGGAACACACATGCAATTACACTGGTGGATCCATAGGTGGTATGTGAAAAGAACACACATGCAATGACACTGGTTATTGTTAGTAAAAAAACACACATGCAATGACACTGGTGGATCCATGTGTGGTATGTGAAAAGAACACACATGCAATGACCTTTGGTGGATCCATAGGTGGTATGTGAAAAAGAACACACATGCAAAATGACTCTGGTTGTTGTTACTAAAAGAACACACATGCAATGACCTTTGGTGGATCCATGGGTGGATCTGAAAAGAACACACATTTCAATGACCTTTGGTGGATCCATATGTGGTATGTGAAAAGAACACACATGCAATGACTCGGTTGTTGTTAGTGAAAGAACACACATGCAATGACACTGGTGGATCCATAGGTGGTATGTGAAAAGAACACACATTTCAATGACTCTGGTTGTTGTTACTAAAAGAACACACATGCAATGACACTTTGGTGGATCCATAGGTGGTATGTGAAGAGAACACACATGCAAAATGACTCTGGTTGTTGTTACTAAAAAGAACACACATGCAATGACACTGGTGGATCCATGGGTGGAGTGTGAGAATGAAACACATTTCATTGACACTGGTGGATCCCTAGGTGGTATGTGAAAAGAACACAGATGCAATGACTCTGTTGTTGTTACTAAAAGAACACACATGCAATGACACTTTGGTGGATCCATAGGTGGTATGTGAAGAACACACATGCAAAATGACTCTGGTTGTTGTTACTAAAAGAACACACATGCAATGACACTGGTGGATCCATGGGTGGATTGAAAAGAACACACATGCAATGACACTGGTGGATCCATAGGTGGTATGTGAAAAGAATACACATGCAAAATGACTCTGGTTGTTGTTACTAAAAAGAACACACATGCAATGACACTGGTGGATCCATGGGTGGATTGTGATAAGATCACACATGCAATGACACTGGTGGATCCATATGTGGTATGTGAAAAGAACACACATGCAATGACTCTGGTTGTTGTTACTGAAAAGAACACACGTGCAATGACCTTTGGTGGATCCATGTGTGGTATGTGAAGAAACACACATTTCAATGACTCTGTTGTTGTTAGTAAAAAGAACACACATGCAATGACACTGGTGGATCCATATGTGGTATTTGAAAAGAACACACAGGCAATGACTCTGGTTGTTGTTACTGAAAAGAACACACGTGCAATGACACTAGTGGATCTATAGGTGGTATGTGATAGAACACACATGCAAAATGACTCTGGTTGTTGTTACTAAAAAGAACACACATGCAATGACACTGGTGGATCCATGTGTGGATTGTGAAGAGAACACACATTTCAATGACACTGGTGGATCCATACGTGGTATGTGAAAAGAACACACATGCAATGACTCTGGTTGTTGTTAGTGAAAAGAACACACATGCAATGACACTGGTGGATCCATAGGTGGTATGTGAAAAGAACACACATGCAAAATGACTCTGGTTGTTGTTACTAAAAAGAACACACATGCAATGACTCTGGTGGATCCATGTGTGGATTGTGAAAAGAGCACACATGCAATGACACTGGTGGATCCATATGTGGTATGTGAAAAGAACACACATGCAAAATGACTCTGGTTGTTAGTGAAAAGAACACACATGCAAAATGACTCTGGTTGTTGTTACTAAAAAGAACACACATGCAATGACTCTGGTGGATCCATGGGTGGATTGTGAAAAGAACACACATGCAATGACACTGGTGGATCCATGGGTGGTATGTGAAAAGAACACACATGCAAAATGACTGGTTGTTGTTACTAAAAAGAACACACATGCAATGACACTGGTGGATCCATGTGTGGTCTCTATAGAGAACACATTTCAATGACACTGGTGGATCCATATGTGGTATGTGAAAAGAACACACATGCAATGACTCTGTTGTTGTTAGTGAAAAGAACACACATGCAATGACACTGGTGGATCCATAGGTGGTATGTGAAAACAACACACATGCAAAATGACTCTGGTTGTTGTTACTAAAAAGAACACACATGCAATGACACTGGTGGATCCATGGGTGGATTGTGGAAAGAACAGACATGCAATGACACTGGTGGATCGATGTGTGGTCTCTTAGAGAACACACATTTCAATGACACTGTTTGTTGTTTCTAAAAAGAAGACACATGCAATGACACTGGTGGATCCATGTTTGGTATGTGAAAGAACACACATGCAAAATGACTTTGGTTGTTACTAAAAGAACACACATGCAATGACCTTTGGTGGATCCATGGGTGGATTCTGAAGAGAACACACATGCAATGACACTGGTGGATCCATAGGTGGTATGTGAAAGAACACACATGCAAAATGACTCTGGTTGTTGTTACTAAAAGAACACACATGCAATGACCTTTGGTGGATCCATGTGTGTGGTCTGAAGAGAACACACATTTCAATGACACTGGTGGATCCATATGTGGTATGTGAAATGAACACACATGCAATGACTCTGGTTGTTGTTTGTGAAAAGAACACACATGCAATGACATTGCTCGATCCATAGGTGGTATGTGAAAAGAACACGCATGCAATGACTCTGGTTGTTGTTAGTGAAAAGAACACACATGCAATGACACTGGTGGATCCATAGGTGGATTATGAAAGAACACACATGCAATGACACTGGTGGATCCATAGGTGGTATGTGAAAAGAACACACATGCAATGACTCTGGTTGTTGTTACTAAAAGAACACACATGCAATGACCTGGTGGATCCATAGGTGGTTGAAAAGAACACACATGCAATGACATGCAATGACACTTGGTGGATCCATAGGTGGTATGTGAAAAGAACACACATGCAAAATGACTCTGGTTGTTGTTACTAAAAGAACACACATGCAATGACACTGGTGGATCCATGGGTGGTATGTGAAAGAACACACATTTCAATGACACTTGGTGGATCCATAATGGTGGTTGTTGTTAGTGAACAGAACACACCTGCAATGACTCTGGTTGTTGTTACTAAAAAGAACACACATGCAATGACACTGGTGGATCCATGGTAGATTGTGAAAGAACACACATGCAATGACACTGGTGGATCCATAGGTGGTATGTGAAAAGAACACACATGCAAAATGACTCTGGTTGTTGTTACTAAAAAGAACACACATGCAATGACACTGGTGGATCCATGTGTGGTCTGTGAAGAGAACACACATTTCAATGACACTGGTGGATCCATATGTGGTATGTGAAAAGAACACACATGCAATGACTCTGGTTGTTGTTAGTGAAAAGAACACACATGCAATGACACTGGTGGATCCATAGGTGGTATGTGAGAAGAACACACATGCAAAATGACTCTGTTTATTGTTACTAAAAAGAACACACATGCAATGACACTGGTGGATCCATAGGTGGTATGTGAAGACAACACACATGCAAAATGACTCTGGTTGTTGTTACTAAAAAGAACACACATGCAATGACACTGGTGGATCCATGGGTGGATTGTGAAAAGAACACACATGCAATGACACTGGTGGATCCATAGGTGGTATGTGAAAAGAACACACATGCAAAATGACTCTGGTTGTTGTTACTAAAAAGAACACACATGCAATGACCTTTGGTGGATCCATGGGTGGATTGTGAAAAGAACACACACATGCAATGACACTGGTGGATCCATAGGTGGTATGTGAAAAGAACACACATGCAATGACTCTGGTTGTTGTTACTAAAAAGAACACACATGCAATGACACTGGTGGATCCATGGTGGATTGTGAAAAGAACACACATGCAATGACACTGGTGGATCCATAGGTGGTATGTGAAAGAACACACATGCAAAATGACTACGGTTGTTGTTACTAAAAGAACACACATGCAATGACCTTTGGTGGATCCATGTGGTCTCTGTGAGAAGAACACACATTTCAATGACACTGGTGGATCCATATGTGGTATGTGAAAAGAACACACATGCAATGACTCTGGTTGTTGTTAGTGAAAAGAACACACATGCAATGACACTGGTGGATCCATAGGTGGTATGTGAGAAGAACACACATGCAAAATGACTCTGGTTGTTGTTACTGAAAAGAACACACATGCAATGACCTTTGGTGGATCCATGGGTGGATTGTGAAAGAACACACATGCAATGACACTGGTGGATCCATATGTGGTATGTGAAAGAACACACATGCAATGACTGGTGGTTGTTGTTAGTGAAAGAACACACATGCAATGACACTTTGGTGGATCCATATGTGGTATGTGAAAAGACCACACATGCAATGACTCTGGTTGTTGTTAGTGAAAAGAACACACATGCAATGACACTGGTGGATCCATAGGTGGTATGTGAAAGGAACACACATGCAAAATGACTCTGGTTGTTACTGAAAAGAACACACATGCAATGACACTTTGGTGGATCCATGGGTGGATTGTGAAAGAACACACATGCAATGACACTTTGGTGGATCCCTGTGTGGTATGTGAAGAGAACACACATTTCAATGACTCTGGTTGTTGTTACTAAAAAGAACACACATGCAATGACACTGGTGGATCCATAGGTGGTATGTGAAAAGAACACACATTATAAATGACTCTGGTTGTTGTTACTAAAAAGAACACATGCAATGACACTGGTGGATCCATGGGTGGATTGTGAAGAGAACACACATGCAATGACACTGGTGGATCCATAGGTGGTATGTGAGAAGAACACACATGCAAAATGACTCTGGTTGTTGTTACTAAAAGAACACACATGCAATGACACTGGTGGATCCATGTGGATTATGAGAAGAACACACATGCAATGACACTGGTGGATCCATAGGTGGTATGTGAAAAGAACACACATGCAAAATGACTCGTTGTTGTTACTAAAAGAACACACATGCAATGACACTTGGTGGATCCCTTGGTGGATTGTGAAAAGAACACACATGCAATGACACTGGTGGATCCATTTGTGGTATGTGAACAGACCACACATGCAATGACTCTGGTTGTTGTTAGTGAAAAGAGAACACATGCAATGACTCTGGTTGGATTGTTAGAAAAGAACACACATGCAATGACACTGGTGGATCCATAGGTGGTATGTGAAAAGAACACACATGCAAAATGACTCTGGTTGTTTCTAAATAGAACACACATGCAATGACACTGGTGGATCCTTGTGTGGTCTGTGAAGAAACACACATTTCAATGACCTTTGTGGATCCAAATGTGCTATGTGAAAAGAACACACATGCAATGACTCTGGTTGTTGTTAGTGAAAAGAACACACATGCAATGACACTTTGGTGGATCCATGGGTGGTATGTGAGAAGAACACACATTTGGTTGTTGTTAATAAAAAGAACACACATGCAATGACACTGGTGGATCCATAGGTGGTATGTGAAGAGAACACACATGCAAAATGACTCTGGTTGTTGTTACTAAAAAGAACACACATGCAATGAAACTTGTGGATCTATGGGTGGTAGTTGAAAAGAACACACATTTCAATGACACTGGTGGATCCATAGGTGGTATGTGAAAAGAACACACATGCAAAATGACTCCTGTTGTTGTTACTAAAAAGAACACACATGCAATGACCTTTGGTGGATCCATAGGTGGTATGTGAAGAACACACATGCAAAATGACTCTGGTTGTTGTTACTAAAAGAACACACATGCAATGACACTGGTGGATCCATGGGTGGATTGCGAATAGAAAACACATGCAATGACACTGGTGGATCCATAGGTGGTATGTGAAAAGAACACACATGCAAAATGACTCTGGTTGTTGTTACTAAAAAGAACACACATGCAATGACACTGGTGGATCCATGGTGGATTGTGAAAAGAACACATGCAATGACCTTTGGTGGATCCATGTGGTATGTGAAAAGAACACACATGCAATGACTCTGGGTGTTGTTAGTGAAAGAACACACATGCAATGACACTGGTGGATCCATAGGTGGTATGTGAAAAGAACACACATGCAAAATGACTCTGGTTGTTGTTACTAAAAAGAACACACATGCAATGACACTGGTGGATCCATGGGTGTGGTCTGTGAAAGAACACACATGCAATGACACTTGTTGTTACTAAAAACACACATGCAATGACCTTTGGTGGATCCATAGGTGGTATGTGAGAAACACACATGCAAAATGACTCTGGTTGTTGTTACTAAAAGAACACACATGCAATGACACTGGTGGATCCATGGGTGGTCTGTAGAGAACACACATTTCAATGACCTTTGGTGGATCCATATGTGGTATGTGAAAAGAACACACATGCAATTACTCTGGTTGTTGTTAATGAAGAGAACACACATGCAATGACACTGGTGGATCCATAGGTGGTATGTGAAAAGAACACACATGCAAAATGACTCTGTTGTTGTTACTAAAAGAACACACATGCAATGACCTGGTGGATCCATGGGTGGATTGTGAAAAGAACACACATGCAATGACACTGGTGGATCCATATGTGGTATATGAAAAGAACACACATGCAATGACTCTGTTGTTGTTAGTGAAAGAACACACATGCAATGACTGGTTGTTGTTACTAAAAGAACACACATGCAATGACACTGGTGGATCCATGGGTGGATTGTGAAAGAGAACACACATGCAATGACCTTTGGTGGATCCATGGGTGGTATGTGAAAAGAACACACATGCAAAATGACTCTGGTTGTTGTTACTAAAAGAACACACATGCAATGACCTTTGGTGGATCCATGTGGTCTCTATGAGAACACACATTTCAATGACCTGGTGGATCCATATGTGGTACGTGAAAAGAACACACATGCAATGACTCTGGTTGTTGTTAGTGAAAAGAACACACATGCAATGACATTGGTGGATCCATAGGTGGTATGTGAGAAAAACACACATGCAAAATGACTCTGGTTGTTGTTACTAAAATGAACACACATGCAATGACACTGGTGGATCCATGGGTGGATTGTGAAAGAACACACATGCAATGACCTTTGGTGGATCCATATGTGGTATGTGAAAAGAACACACATTTCAATGACTCTTGTTGTTACTAAAAGAACACACATGCAATGACACTGGTGGATCCATAGGTGGTATGTGAAGAAAGAACACACATGCAAAATGACTCTGGTTGTTACTAAAAAGAACACACATGCAATGACACTGGTGGATCCATGGGTGGATTGTGAAAAGAACACACATGCAATGACCTTTGGTGGATCCATAGGTGGTATGTGAAAGAACACACATGCAAAATGACTCTGGTTGTTGTTACTAAAAAGAACACACATGCAATGACACTGGTGGATCCATGGGTGGATTGTGAAAAGAACACACATGCAATGACCTTTGGTGGATCCATAGGTGGTATGTGAAAAGAACACACATGCAATGACTGGTGGATCCATAGGTGGTATGTGAGAAGAACACACAACCAAAATGACTCTGGTTGTTGTTACTAAAAGAACACACATGCAATGACACTGGTGGATCCATGGGTGGATTGTGAAAGAACACACATGCAATGACACTGGTGGATCCATATGTGGTATGTGAAAAGAACACACATGCAATGACTCTAGTTGTTGTTACTAAAAGAACACACATGCAATGACATTGGTGGATCCATAGGTGGTATGTGAAAAGAACACAAATGCAAAGTGACTCTGGTTGTTGTTACTAAAAGAACACACATGCAATGACCTTGGTGGATCCATGGGTGGATTGTGAAAAGAACACACATGCAATGACACTGGTGGATCCATATGTGGTATGTGAAAAGAACACACATGCAATGACTCTAGTTGTTGTTACTTAAAAGAACACACATGCAATGACACTGGTGGATCCATAGGTGGTATGTGAGAAGAACACACATGCAAAATGACTCTGGTTGTTGTTACTAAAACAAACACACATGCAATGACACTGGTGGATCCATGGGTGGATTGTGAAAAGAACACACATGCAATGACCTGGTGGATCCATAGGTGGTATGTGAAAGAACACACATTTCAATGACTCTGGTTGTTGTTACTAAAAGAACACACATGCAATGACACTTTGGTGGATCCATAGGTGGTATGTGAAGAGAACACACATGCAAAATGACTCTGGTTGTTGTTACTAAAAGAACACACATGCAATGACACTGGTGGATCCATGGTGGATTGTGAAAAGAACACACATGCAATGACCTGGTGGATCCATAGGTGGTATGTGAAAAGAACACACATGCAAAATGACTCTGGTTGTTGTTACTAAAAAGAACACACATGCAATGACACTGGTGGATCCATGGGTGGATTGTGAAAAGAACACACATGCAATGACTCTGGTTGTTGTTAGTGAAAAGAACACACATGCAATGACTCTGGTTGTTACTAAAAGAACACACATGCAATGACACTGGTGGATCCATGGGTGGATTGAAAAAGAACACACATGCACTGACACTTGTGGATCCATAGGTGGTATGTGAAAAGAACACACATGCAAAAAGACTCTGGTTGTTGTTACTAAAAGAACACACATGCAATGACCTGGTGGATCCATGTGTGGTCTGTGAGAGAACACACATCTCAATGACACTGGTGGATCCATATGTGGTATGTGAAAGAACACACATGCAATGACTCTGGTTGTTGTTAGTGAAAAGAACACACATGCAATGACACTGGTGGATCCATAGGTGGTATGTGAAAAGAACACACATGCAAAATGACTCTGGTTGTTGTTACTAAAAAGAACAGACATGCAATGACCTTTGGTGGATCCATGGGTGGATTGTGAAAAGAACACACATGCAATGACACTTGTGATCCATAGGTGGTATGTGAAAAGAACACACATGCAATGACTCTGGTTCTTACTAAAAAGAACACACATGCAATGACTCTGGTTGTTACTAAAAAGAACACACATGCAATGACACTGGTGGATCCATAGGTGGATTGTGAAGAGAACACACATGCAATGACACTTGTGGATCCATAGGTGGTATGTGAAAAGAACACACATGCAAAATGACTGGTTGTTGTTACTAAAAAGAGCACACATGCAATTACACTGGTGGATCCATGTGTGGTCTCTATGGGAACACACATTTCAATGACACTGGTGGATCCATATGTGGTATGTGAAAAGAACACACATGCAATGACTCTGGTTGTTGTTAGTGAAAAGAACACACATGCAATGACACTGGTGGATCCATAGGTGGTATGTGAGAAGAACACACATGCAAAATGACTCTGGTTGTTGTTACTGAAAGAACACATGCAATGACACGTGTGGATCCATGGGTGGATTGTGAAAAGAACACACATGCAATGACACTGGTGGATCCATGTGGTATGTGAGAAGAACACACATTTCAATGACTCTGGTTGTTGTTACTAAAAAGAACACACATGCAATGACACTGGTGGATCCATGTGTGGTATGTGAAGAGAACACACATGCAATGACACTGGTTGTTGTTACTAAAAAGAACACATGCAATGACACTGGTGGATCCATGGGTGGATTGTGAAGAACACACATGCAATGACACTGGTGGATCCATAGGTGGTATGTGAAAGAACAAAAATGCAAATTGACTCTGGTTTTTGTTACTAAAAATAACACACATGGAATGACCCTGGTGGATCCATGGGTGGATTGTGAAAAGAACACACATGCAATGACACTGGTGGATCCATAGGTGGTATGTGAAAAGAACACACATGCAATGACTCTGGTTGTTGTTACTCACAAGAACACACATGCAATGACACTGGTGGATCCATAGGTGGTATGTGAGAAGAACACACATGCAAAATGACTCTGGTTTTTACTAAAAGAACACACATGCAATGACCTTTGGTGGATCCATGGGTGGATTATGAAAAGAACACACATGCAATGACACTGGTGGATCCATAGGTGGTATGTGAAAAGAACACACATTTCAATGACTCGTTGTTGTTACTAAAAAGAACACACATGCAATGACACTGGTGGATCCATAGGTGGTATGTGAAAAGAACACACATGCAAAATGACTCTTGTTGTTGTTACTAAAAGAACACACATGCAATGACCTTTGGTGGATCCATGGGTGGATTGTGAAAAGAACACATGCAATGACACTGGTGGATCCATAGGTGGTATGTGAAAAGAACACACATGCAATGACTCTGGTTGTTGTTACTAAAAGAACACACATGCAATGACCTGGTGGATCCATAGGTGGTATGTGAAAGAACACACATGCAAAATGACTACGGTTGTTGTTACTAAAAGAACACACATGCAATGACACTGGTGGATCCATGGGTGGATTATGAAATGAACACACATGCAATGACACTGGTGGATCCATATGTGGTATGTGAAAGAACACACATGCAATGACTCTGGTTGTGGTTAGTAAAAGAACACACATGCAATGACACTGGTGGATCCATAGGTGGTATGTGAAGAACACACATGCAAAATGACTCTGGTTGTTGTTACTAAAAGAACACACATGCAATGACACTGGTGGATCCATGGTGGATTGTGAAAAGAACACACATGCAATGACCTTTGGTGGATCCATAGGTGGTATGTGAAAAGAACACACATGCAAAATGACTCTGGTTGTTGTTACTAAAAGAACACACATGCAATGACACTTTGGTGGATCCATGGGTGGATTGTGAAAAGAACACACATGCAATGACTCTGTTGTTGTTAGTGAAAGAACACACATGCAATGACTCTGGTTGTTGTTACTAAAAGAACACACATGCAATGACACTGGTGGATCCATAGGTGGATTGAAAGAACACACATGCAATGACACTGGTGGATCCATAGGTGGTATGTGAAAAGAACACACATGCAAAATGACTCTGGTTGTTGTTACTAAAAGAACACACATGCAATGACCTTTGGTGGATCCATGGGTGGTATTGTGAAAAGAACACACATTTCAATGACACTGGTGGATCCATAGGTGGTATGTGAAAAGAACACACATGCAAAATGACTACAGTTGTTGTTACTAAAAGAACACACATGCAATGACACTGGTGGATCCATGGGTGGATTGTGAAAAGAACACACATGCAATGACCTTTGGTGGATCCATATGTGGTATGTGAAAGAACACACATGCAATGACTCTAGTTGTTGTTAGTAAAAAGAACACACATGCAATGACCTGGTGGATCCATGTGTGGTCTGTGAAAGAACACACATTTCAATGACTCTTGTTGTTGTTACTAAAAGAGAACACACATGCAATGACCTTGGTGGATCCATGTGTGGTATGTGAAGAGAACACACATGCAATGACACTGGTTGTTGTTACTAAAGAACACACATGCAATGACACTGGTGGATCCATAGGTGGTATGTGAAGAACACACATGCAAAATGACTCTGTTGTTGTTACTAAAAGAACACACATGCAATGACTTTGGTGGATCCATGGGTGGTCTGTGAAGAACACATTTCAATGACACTTTGGTGGATCCATATGTGGTATGTGAAAAGAACACACATGCAATGACTCTGGTTGTTGTTAGTGAAAGAACACACATGCAATGACACTTTGGTGGATCCATAGGTGGTATGTGAAAAGAACACACATGCAAAATGACTCTGGTTGTTACTAAAAAGAACACATATGCAATGACACTGGTGGATCCATGGGTGGATTATGAAAAGAACACACATGCAATGACACTGGTGGATCCATATGTGGTATGTGAAAAGAACACACATGCAATGACTCTGGTTGTTGTTAGTGAAATGAACACACATGCAATGACTATTGTTACTAAAAGAACACACATGCAATGACACTGGTGGATCCATAGGTGGATTAAAGAGAACACACATGCAATGACACTTTGGTGGATCCATAGGTGGTATGTGAAAAGAACACACATGCAAAATGACTGGTTGTTGTTACTAAAAGAACACACATGCAATGACACTGGTGGATCCATGTGTGGTCTCTATAGAGAACACATTTCAATGACCTTTGGTGGATCCATATGTGGTATGTGAAAAGAACACACATGCAATGACTCTGGTTGTTGTTAGTGAAAAGAACACACATGCAATGACATTGGTGGATCCATAGGTGGTATGTGAGAAGAACACACATGCAAAATGACTCTGGTTGTTGTTACTAAAAAAACACACATGCAATGACACTTTGGTGGATCCATGGGTGGATTGTGAAAGAACACACATGCAATGACACTGGTGGATCCATATGTGGTATGTGAAAGAACACACATGCAATGACTCAGGTTGTTGTTAGTGAAAAGAACACACATGCAATGACACTGGTGGATCCATGTGTGGTATGTGAAAAGAACACACATGCAATGACTCTGGTTGTTGTTACTTAAAAGAACACACATGCAATGACACTGGTGGATCCATAGGTGGATTGTGAAGAGAACACACATGCAATGACACTGGTGGATCCATAGGTGGTATGTGAAAAGAACACACATGCAAAATGACTCTGGTTGTTGTTACTAAAAAGAACACACATGCAATGACACTGGTGGATCCATGGTGGATTGTGAAAGAACACACATGCCAAATGACTCTGGTGGATCCATCGGTGGTATGTTAAAAGAACACACATGCAAAATGACTCTGGTTGTTGTTACTAAAAAGAACACACATGCAATGACACTGGTGGATCCATGGGTGGTATGTGAAAAGAACACACATGCAAAATGCCTGGTTGTTTTTACTAAAAACAACACACATGCAATGACACTTGGTGGATCCATGGGTGGATTATGAAATGAACACACATGCACCTTTGGTGGATCCATAGGTGGTATGTGAAAGAACACACATGCAATGACTCTGGTTGTTGTTACTAAAAAGAACACACATGCAATGACACTGGTGGATCCATAGGTGGTATGTGAAAAGAACACACATGCAAAATGACTACGGTTGTTGTTACTAAAAGAACACACATGCAATGACACTGGTGGATCCATGGGTGGATTGTGAAAGAACACACATGCAATGACCTTTGGTGGATCCATATGTGGTATGTGAAAAGAACACACATGCAATGACTCTAGTTGTTGTTACTAAAAAGAACACATACAATGACACTGGTGGATCCATAGGTGGTATGTGAAGAACACACATGCAAAATGACTCTGGTTGTTGTTACTAAAAAGAACACACATGCAATGAAACTGGTGGATCCATGGGTGGATTATGAAAAGAACACACATGCAATGACACTGGTGGATCCATAGGTGGTATGTGAAAAGAACACACATGCAAAATGACTCTAGTTGTTGTTACTAAAAAGAACACACATGCAATGACATTGGTGGATCCATAGGTGGTATGTGAAGAGAACACACATGCAAAATGACTCTGGTTGTTGTTACTAAAAAGAACACACATGCAATGACACTGGTGGATCCATGGGTGGATTGTGAAAAGAACACACATGCAATGACACTGGTGGATCCATAGGTGGTATGTGAAAAGAACACACATGCAAAATGACTCTGGTTGTTACTAAAAAAACACACATGCAATGACACTGGTGGATCCATGGGTGGATTGTGAAAAGAACACACATGCAATGACTCTGGTTGTTGTTAGTGAAAAGAACACACATGCAATGACTCTGGTTGTTACTAAAAAGAACACACATGCAATGACACTGGTGGATCCATAGGTGGATTGTGAAGAGAACACACATGCAATGACACTGGTGGATCCATAGGTGGTATGTGAAAAGAACACACATGCAAAATGACTGGTTGTTGTTACTAAAAAGAACACACATGCAATGACACTGGTGGATCCATGTGTGGTCTCTGAAGAACACATTTCAATGACACTTTGGTGGATCCATATGTGGTATGTGAAAAGAACACACATGCAATGACTCTGGTTGTTGTTAGTGAAAAGAACACACATGCAATGACACTGGTGGATCCATAGGTGGTATGTGAAAAGAACACACATGCAAAATGACTCTGGTTGTTGTTACTAAAAAGAACACACATGCAATGACAATGGTGGATCCATGTGTGGATTATGAAGAGAACACGCATTTCAATGACACTGGTGTATCCATATGTGGTATGTGAAAAGAACACACATGCAATGACTCTGGTTGTTAGTGAAAAGAACACACATGCAATGACTCTGGTTGTTACTAAAAAGAACACACACGCAATGACACTGGTTGATCCATAGGTGTATTGCGAAGAGAACACACATGCAATGACACTTGGTGGATCCATAGGTGGTATGTGAAAAGAACACACATGCAATGACTCTGGTTGTTGTTACTCAAAAGAACACACATGCAATGGCACTGGTGGATCCATGTGTGGTCTCTGAAAGAACACACATTTCAATTACACTGGTGGATCCATATGTGGTATGTGAAAAGAACACACATGCAATGACTCTGGTTGTTGTTAGTGAAAAGAACACACATGCAATGACATTGGTGGATCCATAGGTGGTATGTGAAGAACACACATGCAAAATGACTGGTTGTTGTTACTAAAAAGAACACACATGCAATGACCTTTGGTGGATCCATGGGTGGATTGTGAAAAGAACACACATGCAATGACACTGGTGGATCCATGTGTGGTATGTGAAAGAACACACATGCAATGACTCTTGTTGTTGTTACTAAAAGAACACACATGCAATGACCTTGGTGGATCCATGTGTGGTATGTGAAAGAACACACATGCAATGACTCTGGTTGTTGTTACTAAAAAGAACACACATGCAATGACACTGGTGGATCCATAGGTGGATTGTGAAGAGAACACACATGCAATGACACTGGTGGATCCATAGGTGGTATGTGAAAAGAACACACATGCAAAATGACTCTGGTTGTTGTTACTAAAGAACACACATGCAATGACACTGGTGGATCCATGGGTGGATTGTGAAAAGAACACACATGCAATGACACTGGTGGATCCATAGGTGGTATGTGAAAAGAACACACATGCAATGACTCTTGTTGTTGTTAGTAAAAAGAACACACATGCAATGACACTGGCGGATCCATAGGTGGTATGCGAGAAGAACACACATGCAAAATGACTCTGGTTGTTGTTACTAAAAAGAACACACATGCAATGACACTGGTGGTTCCATAGGTGGATTATGAAATCATAACACATGCAATGACACTGGTGGATCCATACGTGGTATGTGAGAAGAACACACATTTCAATGACTCTGGTTGTTGTTACTAAAAAGAACACACATGCAATGACACTGGTGGATCCATAGGTGGTATGTGAAAAGAACACACATGCAAAATGACTCTGGTTGTTGTTACTAAAAAGAACACACATGCAAAATCTGGTGGATCCATGGGTGGATTGTGAAAAGAACACACATGCAATGACACTGGTGGATCCATAGGTGGTATGTGAAAAGAACACACATGCAATGACTCTAGTTGTTTTTAGTAAAAAAACACACATGCAATGACACTGGTGGATCCATAGGTGGTATGTGAGAAGAACACACATGCAAAATGACTCTGGTTGTTGTTACTAAATAGAACACACATGCAATGACACTGGTGGATCCATAGGTGGATTATGAAATGAACACACATGCAATGACACTGGTGGATCCATAGGTGGTATGTGAAAAGAACACACATGCAAAATGACTCTAGTTGTTGTTACTAAAAAGAACACACATGCAATGACATTGGTGGATCCATAGGTGGCATGTGAAGAGAACACACATACAAAATGACTCTAGTTGTTGTTACTAAAAAGAACACACATGCAATGACACTGGTGGATCCATGGGTGGATTGTGAAAAGAACACACATGCAATGACACTGGTGGATCCATAGGTGGTATGTGAAAAGAACACACATGCAAAATGACTCTGGTTCTTACTAAAAAAACACACATGCAATGACACTGGTGGATCCATGGGTGGATTGTGAAAAGAACACACATGCAATGACTCTGGTTGTTGTTAGTGAAAAGAACACACATGCAATGACTCTGGTTGTTACTAAAAAGAATACACACGCAATGACACTGGTTGATCCATAGGTGGTATGTGAGAAGAACACACATGCAATGACACTGGTGGATCCATAGGTGGTATGTGAAAAGAACACACATGCAAAATGACTGGTTGTTGTTACTAAAAAGAACACACATGCAATGACACTGGTGGATCCATGTGTGGTCTCTTGAGAACATTTCAATGACACTGGTGGATCCATATGTGGTATGTGAAAAGAACACACATGCAATGACTATGGTTGTTGTTAGTGAAAAGAACACACATGCAATGACACTGGTGGATCCATAGGTGGTATGTGAAAAGAACACACATGCAAAATGACTCTGGTTGTTACTAAAAAGAACACACATGCAATGACACTGGTGGATCCATGGGTGGATTATGAAAAGAATACAGATGCAATGACACTGCTGATCCATATGTGGTATGTGAAAAGAACACACATGCAATGACTCTGGTTGTTGTTAGTGAAAAGAACACACATGCAATGACTCTGGTTGTTACTAAAAAGAACATACACGCAATGACACTGGTGGATCCATAGGTGGATTGTGAAGAGAACACACATGCAATGACACTTGTGGATCCATGGGTGGTATGTGAAAAGAACACACATGCAAAATGACTGGTTGTTGTTACTAAAAAGATCACACATGCAATGACACTGGTGGATCCATGTGTGGTCTCTATAGAGAACACGCATTTCAATGACACTGGTGGATCCATATGTGGTATGTGAAAAGAACACACATGCAATGACTCTGGTTGTTGTTAGTGAAAAGAACACACATGCAATGACATTGGTGGATCCATAGGTGGTATGTGAGAAGAACACACATGCAAAATGACTCTGGTTGTTGTTACTAAAAAGAACACACATGCAATGACACTGGTGGATCCATGGGTGGATTGTGAAAAGAACACACATGCAATGACACTGGTGGATCCATGTGTGGTATCTGAAGAGAACACACATTACAATGACTCTTGTTGTTGTTAATAAAAAGAACACACATGCAATGACACTGGTGCATCCATGTGTGGTCTCTGAAGAGAGCACACGTGCAATGACACTGGTTGTTGTAACTAAAAAGAACACATGCAATGACACTGGTGGATCCATAGGCTGATTGTGAAGAGAACACACATGCAATGACACTGGTGGATCCATAGGTGGTATGTGAAAAGAACACACATGCAAAATGACTCTGGTTGTTGTTACTAAAAAGAACACACATGTAATGACACTGGTGGATCCATGGGTGGATTGTGAAAAGAACACACATGCAATGACACTGGTGGATCCATAGGTGGTATGTGAAAAGAACACACATGCAATGACACTAGTTGTTGTTAGTGAAAAGAACACACATGCAATGACACTGGTGGATCCATAGGTGGTATGTGAGAAGAACACACATGCAAAATGACTCCAGTTGTCGTTACTAAAAAGAACGCACATACAATGACACTGGTGGATCCATAGGTGGATTATGAAATGAACACACATGCAATGACACTGGTGGATCCATAGGTGGTATGTGAGAAGAACACACATGCAAAATGACT
Organism: Avena insularis; assembly: GCA_023614405.1. NCBI lineage: Eukaryota > Viridiplantae > Streptophyta > Magnoliopsida > Poales > Poaceae > Avena > Avena insularis. Next base: position 162,922 of record CM042695.1, on the reverse strand, counting down.
CTGGTTGTTGTTACTAAAAAGAACACACATGCAATGACACTGGTGGATCCATGGGTGGACTGTGAAAAGAACACATGCAATGACACTGGTGGATCCATAGGTGGTATGTGAAAAGAACACACATGCAAAATGACTCTGGTTGTTACTAAAAAGAACACACATGCAATGACACTGGTGGATCCATGGGTGGATTGTGAAAAGAACACACATGCAATGACTCTGGTTGTTGTTAGTGAATAGAACACAAATGCAATGACTCTGGTTGTTACTAAAAAGAACACACATGCAATGACACTGGTAGATCCATAGGTGGATTGTAAAGAGAACACACATGCAATGACACTTGTGGATCCATAGGTGGTATGTGAAAAGAACACACATGCAAAATGACTGGTTGTTGTTACTAAAAAGAACACACATGCAATGACACTGGTGGATCCATGTGTGGTCTCTGTAGAGAACACACATTTCAATGACACTGGTGGATCCATATGTGGTATGTGAAAAGAACACACATGCAATGACTATGGTTGTTGTTAGTGAAAAGAACACACATGCAATGACACTGGTGGATCCATAGGTGGTATGTGAAAAGAACACACATGCAAAATGACTGGTTGTTGTTACTAAAAAGAACACACATGCAATGACACTGGTGGATCCATGGGTGGATTATGAAAAGAACACACATGCAATGACACTGGTGATCCATATGTGGTATGTGAAAAGAACACACATGCAATGACTCTGGTTGTTGTTAGTGAAAAGAACACACATGCAATGACTCTGGTTGTTACTAAAAAGAACATACACGCAATGACACTGGTGGATCCATAGGTGGATTGTGAAGAGAACACACATGCAATGACACTTGTGGATCCATGGGTGGTATGTGAAAAGAACACACATGCAAAATGACTGGTTGTTGTTACTAAAAAGATCACACATGCAATGACACTGGTGGATCCATGTGTGGTCTCTGTAGAGAACACACATTTCAATGACACTGGTGGATCCATATGTGGTATGTGAAAAGAACACACATGCAATGACTCTGGTTGTTGTTAGTGAAAAGAACACACATGCAATGACATTGGTGGATCCATAGGTGGTATGTGAGAAGAACACACATGCAAAATGACTCTGGTTGTTGTTAGTAAAAATAACACATATGCAATGACACTGGTGGATCCATGGGTGGATTGTGAAAAGAACACACATGCAATGACACTGGTGGATCCATGTGTGGTATGTGAAAATAAGACACATTTCAATGACTCTTGTTGTTGTTAATAAAAAGAACAAACATGCAATGACACTGGTGGATCCATGTGTGGTCTCTGAAGACACATGCAATGACACTGGTTATTGTTACTAAAAAGAACACACATGCAATGACACTGGTGGATCCATAGGTAGATTGTGAAGAGAACACACATGCAATGACACAGGTGGATCCATAAGTGGTATGTCAAAAGAACAGACATGCAAAATGACTGTTTGTTGTTACTAAAAAGAACACACATGCAATGCCACTGGTGGATCCATGGGTGGATTGAAAGAACACACATGCAATGACACTGGTGGATCCATAGGTGGTATGTGAAAAGAACACACATGCAATGACTCTAGTTGTTGTTACTAAAAAGAACACACATGCAATGACACTGGTGGATCCATAGGTGGTATGTGAGAAGAACACACATGCAAAATGACTCTGGTTGTTGTTACTATAAAGAACACACATGCAATGACACGGGTGGATCCATAGGTGGATTATGAAATGAACACACATGCAATGACACTGGTGGATCCATAGGTGGTATGTGAGAAGAACACACATTTCAATGACTCTAGTTGTTGTTACTAAAAAAACACACATGCAATGACACTGGTGGATCCATAGGTGGTATGTGAAAAGAACACACATGCAAAATGACTCTGGTTGTTGTTACTAAAAAGAACACACATGCAATGACACTGGTGGATCCATGGGTGGATTGTGAAAAGAACACACATGCAATTACACTGGTGGATCCATATGTGGTATGTGAAAAGAACACACATGCAATGACACTAGTTGTTGTTACTAAAAAGAACACACATGCAATGAAACTAGTGGATCCATGTGTGGTATTTGAAAAGAACACACATGCAAAATGACTCTGGTTGTTGTTACTAAAAAGAACACACATGCAATGACACTGGTGGATCCATGGGTGGATTATGAAATGAACACACATGCAATGACACTGGTGGATCCATAGGTGGTATGTGAGAAGAACACACATTTCAATGACTCTAGTTGTTGTTACTAAAAAGAACACACATGCAATGACACTGGTGGATCCATAGGTGGTATGTGAAGAGATCACACATACAAAATGACTCTGGTTGTTGTTACTAAAAAGAACACACATGCAAAATGACACTCGTGGGATCCATGGGTGGATTGTGAAAAGAAAACACAAGCAATGACATTGGTGGATCCATAGGTGGTATGTGAAAAGAACACACATGCAAAATGACTCTGGTTGTTACTAAAAAGAACACACATGCAATGACACTGGTGGATCCATGGGTGGATTGTGAAAAGAACACACATGCAATGACTCTGGTTGTTGTTAGTGAAAAGAACACACATGCAATGACTCTGGTTGTTACTAAAAAGAACACACATGCAATGACACTGGTGGATCCATAGGTGGATTGTGAAGAGAACACACAGGCAATGACACTTGAGAATCCATAGGTGGTATGTGAAAAGAACACACATGCAAAATGACTGGTTGTTGTTACTAAAAAGAACACACATGCAATGACACTGGTGGATCCATGTGTGGTCTCTGTAGAGAACACACATTTCAATGACACTGGTGGATCCATATGTGGTATGTGAAAAGAACACACATGCAATGACTATGGTTGTTGTTAGTGAAAAGAACACACATGCAATGACACTGGTGGATCCATAGGTGGTATGTGAAAAGAACACACATGCAAAATGACTCTGGTTGTTACTAAAAAGAACACACATGCAATGACACTGGTGGATCCATGGGTGAATTGTGAAAAAACACACATGCAATGACACTGGTGATCCATATGTGGTATGTGAAAAGAACACACATGCAATGACTCTGGTTGTTAGTGAAAAGAACACACATGCAATGACTCTGGTTGTTACTAATAAGAACACACACGCAATGACACTGGTTGATCCATAGGTGGATTGTTAAGAGAACACACATGCAATGACACTTGTGGATCCATGGGTGGTATGTGAAAAGAACACACATGCAAAATGACTGGTTGTTGTTACTAAAAAGAACACACATGCAATGACACTGGTGGATCCATGTGTGGTCTCTATAGAGAACACACATTTCAATGACACTGGTGGATCCATATGTGGTATGTGAAAAGAACACACATGCAATGACTCTGGTTGTTGTTAGTGAAAAGAACACACATGCAATGACATTGGTGGATCCATAGGTGGTATGTGAGAAGAACACACATGCAAAATGACTCTGGTTGTTGTTACTAAAAAACACACATGCAATGACACTGGTGGATCCATGGGTGGATTGTGAAAAGAACACACATGCAATGACACTGGTGGATCCATGTGTGGTCTGTGTTAAGAACACACATTTCAATGACTCTTGTTGTTGTTAATAAAAAGAACACACATGCAATGACACTGGTGGATCCATGTGTGGTCTCTGAAGAGAGCACACATGCAATGACACTGGTTGTTGTTACTAAAAAGAACACATGCAATGACACTGGTGGATCCATAGGTGGATTGTGAAGAGAACACACATGCAATGACACTGGTGGATCCATAGGTGGTATGTGAAAAGAACACACATGCAAAATGACTCTGGTTGTTGTTACTAAAAAGAACACACATGCAATGACACTGGTGGGATCCATGGGTGGATTGTGAAAAGAACACACATGCAATGACACTGGTGGATCCATAGGTGGTATGTGAAAAGAACACACATGCAAAATGACTCTGGTTGTTACTAAAAAGAACACACATGCAATGACACTGGTGGATCCATGGGTGGATTGTGAAAAGAACACACATGCAATGACACTGGTGGATCCATATGTGGTATGTGAAAAGAACACACATGCAAAATGACTCTGGTTGTTACTAAAAAGAACACACATGCAATGACACTTGTGGATCCATGTGTGGTCTCTGAAGAGAACACACATTTCAATCACACTAGTGGATCCATATGTGGTATGTGAAAAGAACACACATGCAATGACTCTGGTTGTTGTTAGTGAAATGAACACACATGCAATGACACTGGTGGATCCATAGGTGGTATGTGAGAAGAACACATATTTCATTGACTCTAGTTGTTGTTACTAAAAATAACACACATGCAATGACACTGGTGATCCATATGTGGTATGTGAACAGAACACACATGCAATGACTTTGGTTGTTGTTAGTGAAAAGAACACACATGCAATGACTCTGGTTGTTACTAAAAAGAACATACACGCAATGACACTGGTGGATCCATAGGTGGATTGTGAAGAGAACACACATGCAATGACACTTGTGGATCCATGGGTGGTATGTGAAAAGAACACACATGCAAAATGACTGGTTGTTGTTACTAAAAAGAACACACATGCAATGACACTGGTGGATCCATGTGTGGTCTCTATAGAGAACACGCATTTCAATGACACTGGTGGATCCATATGTGGTATGTGAAAAGAACACACATGCAATGACTCTGGTTGTTGTTAGTGAAAAGAACACACATGCAATGACATTGGTGGATCCATAGGTGGTATGTGAGAAGAACACACATGCAAAATGACTGGTTGTTGTTACTAAAAAGAACACACATGCAATGACACTGGTGGATCCATGGGTGGATTGTGAAAAGAACACACATGCAATGACCACTGGTGGATCCATGTGTGGTCTGTGAAGAAACACATATTTCAATGACTCTTGTTGTTGTTAATAAAAAGAACACACATGCAATGACACTGGTGGATCCATGTGTGGTCTCTGAAGAGAGCACACATGCAATGACACTGGTTGTTGTTGCTAAAAAGAACACATGCAATGACACTGGTGGATCCATAGGCTGATTGTGAAGAGAACACACATGCAATGACACTGGTGGATCCATAGGTGGTATGTGAAAAGAACACACATGAAAAATGACTATGGTTGTTGTTACTAAAACTATCACACATGCAAAATCACACTGGTGGGATCCATGGGTGGATTGTGAAAATAAAACACATGCAATTACACTGGTGGATCCATAGGTGGTATGTGAAAAGAACACACATGTAAAATGACTCTGGTTGTTACTAAAAAGAACACACATGCAATGACACCGGTGGATCCATGTGTGGTCTCTGAAGAGAGCACATATTTCAATGACTCTTGTTGTTGTTAATAAAAAGAACACACATGCAATGACACTGGTGGATCCATGTGTGGTCTCTGAAGAGAGCACACATGCAATGACACTGGTTGTTGTTGCTAAAAAGAACACATGCAATGACACTGGTGGATCCATAGGCTGATTGTGAAGAGAACACACATGCAATGACACTGGTGGATCCATAGGTGGTATGTGAAAAGAACACACATGAAAAATGACTCTGGTTGTTGTTACTAAAACTATCACACATGCAAAATCACACTGGTGGGATCCATGGGTGGATTGTGAAAATAAAACACATGCAATTACACTGGTGGATCCATAGGTGGTATGTGAAAAGAACACACATGTAAAATGACTCTGGTTGTTACTAAAAAGAACACACATGCAATGACACCGGCGGATCCATGGGTGGATTGTGAAAAGAACACACATGCAATGACACTGGTGGATGCATATGTGGTATGTGAAAAGAACACACATGCAAAATGACTCTGGTTGTTACTAAAAATAACACACATGAAATGACACTGGTGGATCCATGTGTGGTCTCTGTAGAGAACACACATTTCAATCACACTGCTGGATCCATATGTGGTATGTGAAAAGAACACACATGCAATGACTCAGGTTGTTGTTAGTGAAATGAACACACATGCAATGACACTGGTGGATCCATAGGTGGTATGTGAGAAGAACACACATTTCATTTACTCTAGTTGTTGTTACTAAAAAGAACACACATGCAATGACACTGGTGGATCCATAGGTGGTATGTGAAGAGATTACACATGCAAAATGACTCTGGTTGTTGTTACTAAAAAGAACACACATGCAATGACACTGGTGGATCCATGGGTGGTAGTTGAAAATAATACACATTTCAATGACACTGGTGGATCCATAGGTGGTATATGAAAAGAACACACATGCAAAATGACTCTGGTTATTGTTACTAAAAAGAACACACATGCAATGACACTGGTGGATCCATAGGTGGTATGTGAAGATATCACACATGCAAAATGACTCTGGTTGTTGTTACTAAAAAGAACACACATGCAATGACACTGGTGGATCCATGGGTGGTAGTTGAAAATAATACACATTTCAATGACACTGGTGGATCCATAGGTGGTATGTGAAAACAACACACATGCAAAATGACCCTGGTTGTTGTTACTAAAAAGAACACACATGCAATGACACTGGTGGATCCATGGGTGGATTGTGAAAATAGCACACATGCAATGACACTGGTGGATCCATATGTGGTATGTGAAAAGAACACACATGCAATGACTCTAGTTGTTGTTAGTGCAAAGAACACACATGCAATGACACTGGTGGATCCATGTGTGGTCTCTGAACAGAGCACACATGCAATGACTCTAGTTGTTGTTAGTGCAAAGAACACACATGCAATGACACTGGTGGATCCATGTGTGGTCTCTGAACAGAGCACACATTTCAATGACTCTTGTTGTTGTTAGTAAAAAGAACACACATGCAATGACACTGGTGGATCCATGTGTGGTCTCTGAAGAGAACACACATGCAATGACACTAGTTGTTGTTACTAAAAAGAACGCACATACAATGACACTGGTGGATAAATAGGTGGTATGTGAGAAGAACACACATGCAAAATGACTCTGGTTGTTGTTACTAAAAAGAACACACATGCAATGACACTGGTGGATCCATGTGTGGTCTCTGTAGAGAACACGCATTTCAATGACACTGGTGGATCCATATGTGGTATGTGAAAAGAACACACATGCAATGACTATGGTTGTTGTTAGTGAAAAGAACACACATGCAATGACACTGGTGGATCCATAGGTGGTATGTGAAAATAACACACATGCAAAATGACTCTGGTTGTTACTAAAAAGAACACACATGCAATGACACTGGTGGATCCATGGGTGGATTATGAAAAGAACACACATGCAATGACACTGGTGATCCATATGTGGTATGTGAAAAGAACACACATGCAATGACTCTGGTTGTTAGTGAAAAGAACACACATGCAATGACTCTGGTTGTTACTAAAAAGAACACACACGCAATGACACTGGTTGATCCATAGGTGTATTGCGAAGAGAACACACATGCAATGACACTTGTGGATCCATGGGTGGTATGTGAAAAGAACACACATGCAAAATGACTGGTTGTTGTTACTAAAAAGAACACACATGCAATGACACTGGTGGATCCATGTGTGGTCTCTATAGAGAACACGCATTTCAATGACACTGGTGGATCCATATGTGGTATGTGAAAAGAACACACATGCAATGACTCTGGTTGTTGTTAGTGAAAAGAACACACATGCAATGACATTGGTGGATCCAAAGGTGGTATGTGAGAAGAATACACATGCAAAATGACTCTGGTTGTTGTTACTAAAAAGAACACACATGCAATAACACTGGTGGATCCATGGGTGGATTGTGAAAAGAACACACATGCAATGACACTGGTGGATCCATGTGTGGTCTCTGAAGAGAGCACAAATTTCAATGACTCTTGTTGTTGTTAATAAAAAGACCACACATGCAATGACACTGGTGGATCCATGTGTGGTCTCTGAAGAGAGCACACATGCAATGACACTGGTTGTTGTTACTAAAAAGAACACATGCAATGACACTGGTGGATCCATAGGCTGATTGTGAAGAGAACACACATGCAATGACACTGGTGGATCCATAGGTGGTATGTGAAAAGAACACACATGCAAAATGACTCTGGTTGTTGTTACTAAAAAGAACACACATGCAATGACACACTGGTGGGATCCATGGGTGGATTGTGAAAAGAACACACATGCAATTACACTGGTGGATCCATAGGTGGTATGTGAAAAGAACACACATGCAATGACACTAGTTGTTGTTACTAAAAAGAACACGCATACAATGACACTGGTGGATAAATAGGTGGTATGTGAGAAGAACACACATGCAAAATGACTCTGGTTGTTGTTACTAAAAAGAACACACATGCAATGACACTGGTGGATCCATAGGTGGATTATGAAATGAACACACATGCAATGACACTGGTGGATCCATAGGTGGTATGTGAGAAGAACACACATTTCAATGACTCTAGTTGTTGTTACTAAAAAGAACACACATGCAATGACACTGGTGGATCCATAGGTGGTACGTGAAAATAACACACATGCAAAATGACTCTGGTTGTTGTTACTAAAAAGAACACACATGCAAAATCACAGTGGTGGGATCCATGGGTGGATTGTGAAAAGAACACACATGCAATGACACTGGTGGATCCATAGGTGGTATGTGAAAAGAACACACATGCAATGACACTAGTTGTTGTTACTAAAAAGAACACACATACAATGACACTGGTGGATCCATAGGTGGTATGTGAGAAGAACACACATGCAAAATGACTCTGGTTGTTGTTACTAAAAAGAACACACATGCAATGACACTGGTGGATCCATAGGTGGATTATGAAATGAACACACATGCAATGACACTGGTGGATCCATAGGTGGTATGTGAGAAGAACACACATTTCAATGACTCTAGTTGTTGTTACTAAAAAGAACACACATGCAATGACACTGGTGGATCCATAGGTGGTACGTGAAGAGATCACACATGCAAAATGACTCTGGTTGTTGTTACTAAAAAGAACACACATGCAAAATGACACTGGTGGGATCCATGGCGGATTGTGAAAAGAAAACACATGCAATGACACTGGTGGATCCATAGGTGGTATGTGAAAAGAACAGACATGCAAAATGACTCTGGTTGTTACTAAAAAGAACACACATGCAATGACACTGGTGGATCCATGGGTGGATTGTGAAAAGAACACACATGCAATGACTCTGGTTGTTGTTAGTGAAAAGAACACAAATGCAATGACTCTGGTTGTTACTAAAAAGAACACACATGCAATGACACTGGTAGATCCATAGGTGGATTGTAAAGAGAACACACATGCAATGACACTTGTGGATCCATAGGTGGTATGTGAAAAGAACACACATGCAAAATGACTGGTTGTTGTTACTAAAAAGAACACACATGCAATGACACTGGTGGATCCATGTGTGGTCTCTGTAGAGAACACGCATTTCAATGACACTGGTGGATCCATATGTGGTATGTGAAAAGAACACACATGCAATGACTATGGTTGTTGTTAGTGAAAAGAACACACATGCAATGACACTGGTGGATCCATAGGTGGTATGTGAAAAGAACACACATGCAAAATGACTCTGGTTGTTACTAAAAAGAACACACATGCAATGACACTGGTGGATCCATGGGTGGATTATGAAAAGAACACACATGCAATGACACTGGTGATCCATATGTGGTATGTGAAAAGAACACACATGCAATGACTCTGGTTGTTAGTGAAAAGAACACACATGCAATGACTCTGGTTGTTACTAAAAAGAACACACACGCAATGACACTGGTTGATCCATAGGTGTATTGCGAAGAGAACACACATGCAATGACACTTGTGGATCCATGGGTGGTATGTGAAAAGAACACACATGCAAAATGACTGGTTGTTGTTACTAAAAAGAACACACATGCAATGACACTGGTGGATCCATGTGTGGTCTCTATAGAGAACACGCATTTCAATGACACTGGTGGATCCATATGTGGTATGTGAAAAGAACACACATGCAATGACTCTGGTTGTTGTTAGTGAAAAGAACACACATGCAATGACATTGGTGGATCCAAAGGTGGTATGTGAGAAGAATACACATGCAAAATGACTCTGGTTGTTGTTACTAAAAAGAACACACATGCAATGACACTGGTGGATCCATGGGTGGATTGTGAAAAGAACACACATGCAATGACACTGGTGGATCCATGTGTGGTCTCTGAAGAGAGCACAAATTTCAATGACTCTTGTTGTTGTTAATAAAAAGACCACACATGCAATGACACTGGTGGATCCATGTGTGGTCTCTGAAGAGAGCACACATGCAATGACACTGGTTGTTGTTACTAAAAAGAACACATGCAATGACACTGGTGGATCCATAGGCTGATTGTGAAGAGAACACACATGCAATGACACTGGTGGATCCATAGGTGGTATGTGAAAATAACACACATGCAAAATGACTCTGGTTGTTGTTACTAAAAAGAACACACATGCAAAATCACACTGGTGGGATCCATGGGTGGATTGTGAAAAGAACACACATGCAATTACACTGGTGGATCCATAGGTGGTATGTGAAAAGAACACACATGCAATGACACTAGTTGTTGTTACTAAAAAGAACACGCATACAATGACACTGGTGGATAAATAGGTGGTATGTGAGAAGAACACACATGCAAAATGACTCTGGTTGTTGTTACTAAAAAGAACACACATGCAATGACACTGGTGGATACATAGGTGGATTATGAAATGAACACACATGCAATGACACTGGTGGATCCATAGGTGGTATGTGAGAAGAACACACATTTCAATGACTCTAGTTGTTGTTACTAAAAAGAACACACATGCAATGACACTGGTGGATCCATAGGTGGTACGTGAAAATAACACACATGCAAAATGACTCTGGTTGTTGTTACTAAAAAGAACACACATGCAAAATCACAGTGGTGGGATCCATGGGTGGATTGTGAAAAGAACACACATGCAATTACACTGGTGGATCCATAGAAGGTATGTGAAAAGAACACACATGCAATGACACTAGTTGTTGTTACTAAAAAGAACACGCATACAATGACACTGGTGGATAAATAGGTGGTATGTGAGAAGAACACACATGCAAAATGACTCTGGTTGTTGTTACTAAAAAGAACACACATGCAATGACACTGGTGGATACATAGGTGGATTATGAAATGAACACACATGCAATGACACTGGTGGATCCATAGGTGGTATGTGAGAAGAACACACATTTCAATGACTCTAGTTGTTGTTACTAAAAAGAACACACATGCAATGACACTGGTGGATCCATAGGTGGTACGTGAAGAGATCACACATGCAAAATGACTCTGGTTGTTGTTACTAAAAAGAACACACATGCAAAATGACACTGGTGGGATCCATGGAGGATTGTGAAAAGAAAACACATGCAATGACACTGGTGGATCCATAGGTGGTATGTGAAAAGAACAGACATGCAAAATGACTCTGGTTGTTACTAAAAAGAACACACATGCAATGACACTGGTGGATCCATGGGTGGATTGTGAAAAGAACACACATGCAATGACTCTGGTTGTTGTTAGTGAAAAGAACACAAATGCAATGACTCTGGTTGTTACTAAAAAGAACACACATGCAATGACACTGGTAGATCCATAGGTGGATTGTAAAGAGAACACACATGCAATGACACTTGTGGATCCATAGGTGGTATGTGAAAATAACACACATGCAAAATGACTGGTTGTTGTTACTAAAAAGAACACACATGCAATGACACTGGTGGATCCATGTGTGGTCTCTGTAGAGAACACGCATTTCAATGACACTGGTGGATCCATATGTGGTATGTGAAAAGAACACACATGCAATGACTATGGTTGTTGTTAGTGAAAAGAACACACATGCAATGACACTGGTGGATCCATAGGTGGTATGTGAAAAGAACACACATGCAAAATGACTCTGGTTGTTACTAAAAAGAACACACATGCAATGACACTGGTGGATCCATGGGTGGATTATGAAAAGAACACACATGCAATGACACTGGTGATCCATATGTGGTATGTGAAAAGAACACACATGCAATGACTCTGGTTGTTAGTGAAAAGAACACACATGCAATGACTCTGGTTGTTACTAAAAAGAACACACACGCAATGACACTGGTTGATCCATAGGTGTATTGCGAAGAGAACACACATGCAATGACACTTGTGGATCCATGGGTGGTATGTGAAAAGAACACACATGCAAAATGACTGGTTGTTGTTACTAAAAAGAACACACATGCAATGACACTGGTGGATCCATGTGTGGTCTCTATAGAGAACACGCATTTCAATGACACTGGTGGATCCATATGTGGTATGTGAAAAGAACACACATGCAATGACTCTGGTTGTTGTTAGTGAAAAGAACACACATGCAATGACATTGGTGGATCCAAAGGTGGTATGTGAGAAGAATACACATGCAAAATGACTCTGATTGTTGTTACTAAAAATAACACACATGCAATGACACTGGTGGATCCATGGGTGGATTGTGAAAAGAACACACATGCAATGACACTGGTGGATCCATGTGTGGTCTCTGAAGAGAGCACAAATTTCAATGACTCTTGTTGTTGTTAATAAAAAGACCACACATGCAATGACACTGGTGGATCCATGTGTGGTCTCTGAAGAGAGCACACATGCAATGACACTGGTTGTTGTTACTAAAAAGAACACATGCAATGACACTGGTGGATCCATAGGCTGATTGTGAAGAGAACACACATGCAATGACACTGGTGGATCCATAGGTGGTATGTGAAAATAACACACATGCAAAATGACTCTGGTTGTTGTTACTAAAAAGAACACACATGCAAAATCACACTGGTGGGATCCATGGGTGGATTGTGAAAAGAACACACATGCAATTACACTGGTGGATCCATAGGTGGTATGTGAAAAGAACACACATGCAAAATGACTCTGGTTGTTACTAAAAAGAACACACATGCAATGACACCGGTGGATCCATGGGTGGATTGTGAAAAGAACACACATGCAATGACACTGGTGGATCCATATGTGGTATGTGAAAAGAACACACATGCAAAATGACTCTGGTTGTTACTAAAAAGAACACACATGCAATGACACTGGTGGATCCATGTGTGGTCTCTGTAGAGAACACACATTTCAATCACACTAGTGGATCCATATGTGATATGTGAAAAGAACACACATGCAATGACTCTGGTTGTTGTTAGTGAAATGAACACACATGCAATGACACTGGTGGATCCATAGGTGGTATGTGAGAAGAACACATATTTCATTGACTCTAGTTGTTGTTACTAAAAAGAACACACATGCAATGACACTGGTGGATCCATAGGTGGTATGTGAAGAGATTACACATGCAAAATGACTCTGGTTGTTGTTACTAAAAAGAACACACATGCAATGACACTGGTGGATCCATGGGTGGTAGTTGAAAATAATACACATTTCAATGACACTGGTGGATCCATAGGTGGTATATGAAAAGAACACACATGCAAAATGACTCTGGTTATTGTTACTAAAAAAACACACATGCAATGACACTGGTGGATCCATAGGTGGTATGTGATGATATCACACATGCAAAATGACTCTGGTTGTTGTTACTAAAATGAACACACATGCAATGACACTGGTGGATCCATGGGTGGTAGTTGAAAATAATACACATTTCAATGACACTGGTGGATCCATAGGTGGTATGTGAAAAGAACACACATGCAAAATGACCCTGGTTGTTGTTACTAAAAAGAACACACATGCAATGACACTGGTGGATCCATGGGTGGATTGTGAAAATAGCACACATGCAATGACACTGGTGGATCCATATGTGGTATGTGAAAAGAACACACATGTAATGACTCTAGTTGTTGTTAGTGAAAAGAACACACATGCAATGACACTGGTGGATCCATGTGTGGTCTCTGAAGAGAGCACACATTTCAATGACTCTTGTTGTTGTTAGTAAAAAGAACACACATGCAATGACACTGGTGGATCCACGTGTGGTCTCTGAAGAGAACACACATGCAATGACACTAGTTGTTGTTACTAAAAAGAACACACATACAATGACACTGGTGGATCCATAGGAGGTATGTGAGAAGAACACACATGCAAAATGACTCTGGTTGTTGTTACTAAAAAGAACACACATGCAATGACACTGGTGAATCCATAGGTGGATTATGAAATGAACACACATGCAATGACACTGGAGGATCCATAGGTGGTATCTGAGAAGAACACACATTTCAATGACTCTGGTTGTTGTTACTAAAAAGAACACACATGCAATGACACTGGTGGATCCATAGGTGGTATGTGAAGAGATCACACATACAAAATGACTCTGGTTGTTGTTACTAAAAAGAACACACATGCAAAATGACACTCGTGGGATCCATGGGTGGATTGTGAAAAGAAAACACACGCAATGACACTGGTGGATCCATAGGTGGTATGTGAAAAGAACACACATGCAAAATGACTCTGGTTGTTACTAAAAAGAACACACATGCAATGACACTGGTGGATCCATGGGTGGATTGTGAAAAGAACACACATGCAATGACACTGGTGATCCATATGTGGTATGTGAAAAGAACACACATGCAATGACTCTGGTTGTTGTTAGTGAAAATAACACACATGCAATGACTCTGGTTGTTACTAAAAAGAACACACATGCAATGACACTGGTGGATCCATAGGTGGATTGTGAAGAGAACACACATGCAATGACACTTGTGGATCCATAGGTGGTATGTGAAAAGAACACACATGCAAAATGACTGGTTGTTGTTACTAAAAAGAACACACATGCAATGACACTGGTGGATCCATGTGTGGTATCTGTAGAGAACACGCATTTCAATGACACTGGTGTATCCATATGTGGTATGTGAAAAGAACACACATGCAGTGACTCTGGTTGTTAGTGAAAAGAACACACATGCAATGACACTGGTGGATCCATAGGTGGTATGTGAGAAGAACACACATGCAAAATGACTCTGGTTGTTGTTACTAATAGAACACACATGCAATGACACTGGTGGATCCATGTGTGGTCTCTGTAGAGAACACGCATTTCAATGACACTGGTGGATCCATATATGGTATGTGAAAAGAACACACATGCAATGACTCTAGTTGTTGTTAGTGAAATGAACACACATGCAATGACACTGGTGGATCCATAGGTGGTATGTGAAAAGAACACACATGCAAAATGACTCTGGTTGTTACTAAAAAGAACACACATGCAATGACACTGGTGGATCCATGGGTGGATTGTGAAAAGAACACACATGCAATGACACTGGTGATCCATATGTGGTATGTGAAAAGAACACACATGCAATGACTCTGGTTGTTGTTAGTGAAAAGAACACACATGCAATGACTCTGGTTGTTACTAAAAAGAACACACATGCAATGACACTGGTGGATCCATAGGTGGATTGTTAAGAGAACACACATGCAATGACACTTGTGGATCCATGGGTGGTATGTGAAAAGAACACACATGCAAAATGACTGGTTGTTGTTACTAAAAAGAACACACATGCAATGACACTGGTGGATCCATGTGTGGTATCTGTAGAGAACACGCATTTCAATGACACTGGTGTATCCATATGTGGTATGTGAAAAGAACACACATGCAGTGACTCTGGTTGTTAGTGAAAAGAACACACATGCAATGACACTTGTGGATCCATGGGTGGTATGTGAAAAGAACACACATGCAAAATGACTGGTTGTTGTTACTAAAAAGAACACACATGCAATGACACTGGAGGATCCATAGGTGGTATCTGAGAAGAACACACATTTCAATGACTCTGGTTGTTGTTACTAAAAAGAACACACATGCAATGACAGTGGTGGATCCATAGGTGGTATGTAAAGAGATCACACATACAAAATGACTCTGGTTGTTGTTACTAAAAAGAACAACATGCAAAATGACACTCGTGGGATCCATGGGTGGATTGTGAAAAGAAAACACACGCAATGACACTGGTGGATCCATAGGTGGTATGTGAAAAGAACACACATGCAAAATGACTCTGGTTGTTACTAAAAAGAACACACATGCAATGACACTGGTGGATCCATGGGTGGATTGTGAAAAGAACACACATGCAATGACACTGGTGATCCATATGTGGTATGTGAAAAGAACACACATGCAATGACTCTGGTTGTTGTTAGTGAAAATAACACACATGCAATGACTCTGGTTGTTACTAAAAAGAACACACATGCAATGACACTGGTGGATCCATAGGTGGATTGTGAAGAGAACACACATGCAATGAAACTTGTGGATCCATAGGTGGTATGTGAAAAGAACACACATGCAAAATGACTGGTTGTTGTTACTAAAAAGAACACACATGCAATGACACTGGTGGATCCATGTGTGGTATCTGTAGAGAACACGCATTTCAATGACACTGGTGTATCCATATGTGGTATGTGAAAAGAACACACATGCAGTGACTCTGGTTGTTAGTGAAAAGAACACACATGCAATGACACTGGTGGATCCATAGGTGGTATGTGAGAAGAACACACATGCAAAATGACTCTGGTTGTTGTTACTAATAGAACACACATGCAATGACACTGGTGGATCCATGTGTGGTCTCTGTAGAGAACACGCATTTCAATGACAATGGTGGATCCATATATGGTATGTGAAAAGAACACACATGCAATGACTCTAGTTGTTGTTAGTGAAATGAACACACATGCAATGACACTGGTGGATCCATAGGTGGTATGTGAAAAGAACACACATGCAAAATGACTCTGGTTGTTACTAAAAAGAACACACATGCAATGACACTGGTCGATCCATGGGTGGATTGTGAAAAGAACACACATGCAATGACACTGGTGATCCATATGTGGTATGTGAAAAGAACACACATGCAATGACTCTGGTTGTTGTTAGTGAAAAGAACACACATGCAATGACTCTGGTTGTTACTAAAAAGAACACACATGCAATGACACTGGTGGATCCATAGGTGGATTGTTAAGAGAACACACATGCAATGACACTTGTGGATCCATGGGTGGTATGTGAAAAGAACACACATGCAAAATGACTGGTTGTTGTTACTAAAAAGAACACACATGCAATGACACTGGTGGATCCATGTGTGGTATCTGTAGAGAACACGCATTTCAATGACACTGGTGTATCCATATGTGGTATGTGAAAAGAACACACATGCAGTGACTCTGGTTGTTAGTGAAAAGAACACACATGCAATGACACTGGTGGATCCATAGGTGGTATGTGAGAAGAACACACATGCAAAATGACTCTGGTTGTTGTTACTAAATAGAACACACATGCAATGACACTGGTGGATCCATAGGTGGTATGTAACAAGAACACAAATTTCAATGACTCTGGTTGTTGTTACTAAATAGAACACACATGCAATGACACTGGTGGATCCATAGGTGGTATGTGAAGAGATCACACATGCAAAATGACTCTGGTTGTTGTTACTAAAAAGAACACATATGCAAAATGACACTGGTGGGATCCATGGGTGGATTGTGAAAAGAAAACACATGCAATGACACTGGTGATCCATATGTGGTATGTGAAAAGAACACACATGCAATGACTCTGGTTGTTACTAAAAAGAACACACATGCAATGACACTGGTGGATCCATGGGTGGATTGTGAAAAGAACACACATGCAATGACACTGGTGATCCATATGTGGTATGTGAAAAGAACACACATGCAATGACTCTGGTTGTTGTTAGTGAAAAGAACACACATGCAATGACTCTGGTTGTTACTAAAAAGAACACACATGCAATGACACTGGTGGATCCATAGGTGGATTGTTAAGAGAACACACATGCAATGACACTTGTGGATCCATGGGTGGTATGTGAAAAGAACACACATGCAAAATGACTGGTTGTTGTTACTAAAAAGAACACACATGCAATGACACTGGTGGATCCATGTGTGGTATCTGTAGAGAACACGCATTTCAATGACACTGGTGTATCCATATGTGGTATGTGAAAAGAACACACATGCAGTGACTCTGGTTGTTAGTGAAAAGAACACACATGCAATGACACTGGTGGATCCATAGGTGGTATGTGAGAAGAACACACATGCAAAATGACTCTGGTTGTTGTTACTAATAGAACACACATGCAATGACACTGGTGGATCCATGTGTGGTCTCTGTAGAGAACACGCATTTCAATGACACTGGTGGATCCATATATGGTATGTGAAAAGAACACACATGCAATGACTCTAGTTGTTGTTAGTGAAATGAACACACATGCAATGACACTGGTGGATCCATAGGTGGTATGTGAAAAGAACACACATGCAAAATGACTCTGGTTGTTACTAAAAAGAACACACATGCAATGACACTGGTGGATCCATGGGTGGATTGTGAAAAGAACACACATGCAATGACACTGGTGATCCATATGTGGTATGTGAAAAGAACACACATGCAATGACTCTGGTTGTTGTTAGTGAAAAGAACACACATGCAATGACTCTGGTTGTTACTAAAAAGAACACACATGCAATGACACTGGTGGATCCATAGGTGGATTGTTAAGAGAACACACATGCAATGACACTTGTGGATCCATGGGTGGTATGTGAAAAGAACACACATGCAAAATGACTGGTTGTTGTTACTAAAAAGAACACACATGCAATGACACTGGTGGATCCATGTGTGGTATCTGTAGAGAACACGCATTTCAATGACACTGGTGTATCCATATGTGGTATGTGAAAAGAACACACATGCAGTGACTCTTGTTGTTAGTGAAAAGAACACACATGCAATGACACTGGTGGATCCATAGGTGGTATGTGAGAAGAACACACATGCAAAATGACTCTGGTTGTTGTTACTAAATAGAACACACATGCAATGACACTGGTGGATCCATAGGTGGTATGTGAAGAGATCACACATGCAAAATGACTCTGGTTGTTGTTACTAAAAAGAACACATATGCAAAATGACACTGGTGGGATCCATGGG